>SJYF01001046.1:1540101-1556705 GCA_006410515.1 Procapra przewalskii | reverse complement strand
CCAGGAGATGGTGATGGACAGGGAGGCCTGGCGTGCTGCGATTCACGGGGTCGCAAAGAGTCAGACACGACTGAGCGACTGAACTGAACTGAACTGAACTGGACTCCATGGAATTCTCCAGGCCAGAATACTGCAGTGGGTAGCCTTTCCCTTCTCCAGGGGATCTTCCCAACCAAGGGATGGAACCCAGGTCTCCCGCATTGCAGACAGATTCTTCACCAGCTGAGCTATCAGGGAATCATCTATCAGGGAAGCTCAATGGGGAGTAAGTATTCAAAAAGCACTTCACCCTAAGGGTCTCCTCACCCCACAAAATGACCCCAGCCTAATTAACCCATAACCTCAGATACACCTGACTAGGGGCATCCTTACAAAATACCTGACCAGTCCCCCACCAGACTGTCAAGTCATCAAAAACAAGGAAAGTCTAAGAAGACATCAAAGCAAAGAGGAGCTTGAGGAGGCATGACGACCAGTGTGTCCTGGATGGGATCCTTGAAGAGACAGAACATTAGGTGAGATACACGGAAGCCCGGATAAAATATGGGCTTTGATGAACAATATTGTATTGATAGTGGTTCATTAACTGTGACAAACGTACCAGACCCATAGTAGATGTTGCTATTAGTAGTAAGAGAAACTGGATGTCTGCAAGTTTTCTGTAAGCCTAAAACTGCTGTAAAATTAAGAGCATCAGATGCCTTAAGGAACAGGCCACGTGTGGCTATATAACAATTGCTCAGTAAACAGGAATTTGATGATCTGTGCCAACCTTGCCCTGTCACTCTAGACTCGGAGAAGCATGAAAATTCAGAGAGAGCCTTTTCACTTTAATCTGCACAATAAATGACATTGAAGTTATCTTATTGTGAGGAGTAAATGAAATAAGGATGCAGGAGTGCATTGTGGGGGGAAGCAGGGGATTAGACTGTGAGTCAGCTGAGGACAAGGGCTGAGTATCTGTCTCCCTGATAGCCCCGGGACTTGATCCAGAGGCTGGTACACAGCAGATGTTCCACAAGCTTGCTGGATAAAGGAAGGCGGGGAGGAAGGGAACATGAATAATAGATTGGTGGTGGTTGAGTTGCTAAGTCATGTCCGACCCCATGGACTGTAGCCCGCCAGGCTCCTCTGTCATGCGATCTTCAGGCAAGAATACTGGAGTGGGTTACCATTTTCTTCTTCACAATAGTAGATTGAATAGATGGAAATGGACAGATGGATGGTAGCTGAATGGACAGGTGAATGACTACTAGGTGGATAGGTAAATGAGTGGTGGATAGATGAGTTGATTATGGATGGGTAGATGGATGGTGGATGAATGGATGAAAGATGGATGGATGGATGGATGATTGATGGATGGATGAATGGATGGATGATAGAAGGATGGCTGGCTGGATGACAGGTGGATGGATAGTGAATGGATGGATGAATGAATAGATGGATGGATGAGGGATGGGTGGAAGATGTGTGGATAGATAGTGAATAGACAGATAAGTGGATGGATGGGAGATGGTGGATAATGTGTGGATGGATGGTGGATGCATGGATGGACTGATGGATAAGAGGATGGTGGGTGAATAGATGGATGGATGAGTGATGGGTGGATGGGTAGATGGATGCATCTGCTGGGTCTGGGAGGATGGAATCGAGTGGAAACTCTTCACCTTCCACTCAGGTTGTGTCTTCTCCCTGGACAAGTGAGATGGTCTCTGGAATCATTATTTACCAAACTTAAGGCACCTGTGTTTACCTGGATTGAATTATCCCACACTGGGGAGGTGAGGATTGTTGTAAAGAACTAATTTAATGCTAAGTGATGCTGTTAACGCGGGCAACTGGGACTGCTTGCCAGCATACGACAGCTTGTGTTCCTGTGCACTCTGAAATCCCCTGCACAGGGCGGAAAGCACCAGAATCCTGGGGATTTTTCTAGAGTGGATTTTGTTTTGCCAACGAGAAAGACTCACCATCAGATACAAGTGGTGAAAGGTGACCCGCCGAATCGAGAGCCCCTTCCCATCCCTCCGGTCAGTCATCACTGTGACCACCCACCTTGGCTGACCTTGCCCAGGGGAGGTGGCACCATTCAGAGCCCGGTGTGACCGTCTGGGAGGCCACTTCGCACAGAAACAGCCCTTCACTAGAGTCTCCAGCAGCCAGTCTCTGCCTGCCTGTCAGCAGCATGGCTGCCCGGAGGATGGTTTCTCCTCTGCCCAGAACAACAGGATCCTCCACAGACAACTTGGCAAGGCCATGGCTGACCACTCACCACATTCCCGCCCAGCGTCCCTCATGGCCCCAGAGACTAGGGTGGAGTACAAGAGCCTGAGGTCCTACGCTATCATGTGTGATCACAATAATCGGTAGATGTATATCCTGGTAGGTGGGGAATCGGCTTACCGAACCGTGGGTACAACAGACGCCTGATTTTGCACATCTGTATCCACCTGCATGGAAACAGAGGAAGACCACAGATAGCAGGTCTCCTAACCAGCGTCCACGGAGCTGAGATCGCATGTGGGGCCCTGCAGTGACTGTCCCCAGCGGGGTCTGGGTCCTGCTGACCACTCCCAGCTGGCAGCAATTCTGGGGGCCCCCCTGCCCCTCTACGGCCCCACACACCTTGTTAACACCGCTGCTGATGTTTCTGTGCTTATAGTTAATCCATTCCTTTACATAACTATTACATCAACCAATGAAATCTAAGTGTAAAAAGTTATTCATTCTCTGGAAACTAAGCTTTAGAAAACACTGGTGATGATAAGTTGCTAAAAAGGAGATGAAAAAGCTTCAACTGAGGGGTAAGTAGGGCAGAGATAATGGCAGCAAACATTCATAAAATTCTAGAAGAATCTTGAGTTAGGACTATGAATTGGAGTATAGAACTTGGGGCAGTAACAATACCAAATGAATGTACATTTGCCCCATTTGAGGCTGAAACAGTGTGAAAACCATGGGCGCGAGCCACTCTGCTTTGAATGGCGTGTCCCTTGCACTAGCCTCCTACCCCCCTGGCCTCGGTTGGAGGAAGCAACTTTTCCCCAAGATGCAGCGCATGGCTGTTCTAAGACTATAAGTGACTTTTACTTTCTTCTTTGTACTTTTCCACATTTTGCAAATTCTATCCAACCAGCATGTATCACCTTAATAATCAGAAAGGAAAAGTATGTGTTTAACCAGCATCAACACGTCAGGAGGATCGCCGTTCCCGGGCAACCTAAGCCAGCGCTGCACCTTCAAAGATCAGAGTTGCTCGACCACGGCGTTGGATCCTTTAGGGCTGGATCATCCCTTGGGGTGGGAGCGGGGAGACTGTCCCGTGCATGGTGGGGTGTTTAATTCCTCAAGAGACCAGTAGCACTCCCTCCCCCAGCTGTGACAAAGGAACGAGTCTCCAGACATTACTAAATGTTTCCTAGAGGATCAATGTCACTGCAAGCTGAGAACCACTGGTCTAAATGAAAGTTTCTAGAACATACTATGTCCATCCTGTGCAAAGCCTGGAGTCAGCAGAACTTATGGGAAATCTTCTCTATTTCTCTAGACTACCCCCATGCCTCAGCCTGCTGCAAGGACCCCAGCCTCCTCACTGTCCCCACCCATGTCCCCATCACACTGAACACTAGACAGGTAACACTCCAAATGCTTCCAGTTTTCTGGATGCTCTGGCTTTACAGAGCCAGAACCCTGGATCATTGGAACCTATGTGTCTTAACACCATCCTTCCATTCTCAGCCCTAGAAGGCGCTGCGCAGAGATGATGGTGACTGTCTTTCCAAGAAAGTTATTCTCGGGGTGGACGGAGCCCCATGCTGGCCACCTCCTCCCATAAAGGACCTCCAGGGCAGGCACGAAGCCCCTCCGGCATCACATTCTTCTTCTTCAGTACATCTGTTCTTTTCTCTATTCTTGGAAAGACATCGGCTTTTTCTGAATCTGGAAAAGCCCTCGAAGTATCCAGCCAAGTCAGAAGCATGGGGTGGGGGGCGGTTGCGGCTCCACATGGCCACACCCCTGCCTCCCTGTCTGGGAGAGGATGCTATCCCGTCCCCCACACCTACCCTTCTTTAGCCACATGCTCTGGTTGGGGCCTTGCTAGGAACCCTAGCCCTTTTGCTTTCCAGAAAGTGGCTGGGTTTGTCCACCTGTGGTCCCTCCAGTCATATCCGAGGGGTCTGGGCAGCATATGTGGGAAGACTTTCTTATCAGGGTCCACACGTCACCAACCCAGAAAAGCCAAAATGAAACTGAGTGTGTGAGCTGTGAAGGTGAAAGCAGAGGAGGCAGGGGAGGGAAGGTTCTGGATGGTCTGGTGGTCCTTCCTCAGGGAGGGCACACCAAGAGGAAGAAGACGGACCACACCCCCAAGTGTCTGGACGCTGGGCTTCACAGGGCAGACCACGTGCCCAGCACTGGCAAGGGGAGCCACTGGGGATAGGAAGTAGCAGTAGACATTGATCGTTATTTTCTCATGCTTTTTTTTTTTTTTTCAAATCACAGCTTTATCGAGACAGAATTGACACACCATGCAATCCATCCCTTTGAAATGCACAGCGGTTTCTCATTCATTCACCAAGTTGAGCAACTATCACCACTGCCTAATTTTAGAACATTTTCATCACCCCTCAAAAGAAACTTCGCAGTCATTAGCAGTCACTCCACATCCGTGGCCAGCCAGACCCCGCTCACCACTAATCTCTCTGTCTCAACGGATGTGCTCCTTCTGGACTTTTCACATAAATGGGATCCTGTAACATGTGGCCTTTTCAGCTGGCATCCTGCACTATATGTAATGCCTCCCCTGAACTGTAACGTGTCAATACTGCATTCTTAGAACTGAAAAATATGCTGTTACATGGACGTACCACAGTCTGCTTATCTATTCGTCCGCTGATGGATATTCAGGTTTTTCATGATTTTGGTTTTTATGCTGCTGCAAACATTCCCATATGCATCGTAGGGCAGATGTATGCTTTCATTTCTCTTAGACGAATACCTAGGAGTAGAATTTTGGGGTCACAGAGTCACTCTGTGTTTAATGTTTTCAGGAACTGCCAAACTCTTTTCCAAGCTGACGGCACTATTTTACATTCTCACCACAATGAACCAATTTCTCCTCTCCCTCGCCAGCACTTGTTATTGTCTATCTTTTAAGTGCTCGCCAACCTAGTGGATATGAAGTACATTTTAGGTTCTTTTGCCTGAAGTATTGTTTCCATAGACACCTTTGATGCAAACATTTGTGCTGCAAACATCTCGCTACATAACTAATTGTCCATAAGGCAAGTTTGCCATAAAAGACTATATAACAAATAAAAGAGAGAAATTAAAAGGACATAGCGAAGGGAGAGAGATGAATAAGAAAACTGAAAAGGCTTTATCCTGAAATGCAAAGTGTTTGAATACATTTAAGACACGTGTGGGGCTTCTTGGGTGGCACTAGTGGCAAAGAACCCACCTGCCAACTCAGGAGACATAAGAGACTCGAGTTCCATCCTCGCGTAGGGAAGCTCCCATGGGGGAGGGCGTGGCAACCCACTCCAGTATTCTTGCCTGGAAAATTCCACGGTTGGAGGCACATGGGGGGCTACAGTCCATAGGCTTGCAAAGAGTTGAAGCCAACTGAAGTGACTAATCACACACACTCACACGCAAGATGTGTGTAGATTCCTGATGGCTCTGTTTAAGTAAGGGATTTTATTGTGTGGGTTTTACCCAGGCTCTTCTCTTCCAAGTCATGGTGTTTTTCTACAATTTTATTTTCCGCTTGTCAATTTGTCCTTCATTTGGCATCCCAGTTTTTCTTTTTTCTTTAATTTTTTTTTCCTTCTTTAAGAGAGGTACCAGTTTCCATACAGCAAGATTTGAACCCAAGCTGTGAAAGACCCATTGACAGCCTGCACACTGCTGTGTGCTCTTGACCTATTTTTACATGTCCCTCGATAGACATTCCAGACTTCTATGCAAGTTATGGGTTCAATTTGCATCTTCAAGGTCCTCAGCCTCTTTCTCCTCCAAGCTAGTGTGTTTCAATATAAGAAACCAGCCCTTGGGGTAAGTCATCCTTATCTGTCAGCTCCATGCTGCTGCTGCTGCTGCTGCTGCTAAGTCGCTTCAGTCGTGTCCGACTCTGTGCGACCCCATAGACAGCAGCCCACCAGGCTCCCCCGTCCCTGGGATTCTCCAGGCAAGAACACTGGAGTGGGTTGCCATTTCCTTCTCCAATGCATGAAAGTGAAAAGCGAAAGTCAAGTCGCTCAGTTGTGTCCAACTCTTTGCGACCTCATGGACTGCAGCCTACCAGGCTCCTCCGTCCATGGGATTTTCCAGGCAAGAGTGCTGGAGTGGGGTGCCATTGCCTTCTTCGTGTCAGCTCCATAAAATCATCAGTAATGTCACTAACTGAAGAAATACTGACACACCTCAACCACGTAAACCAAACTGTCATCCAGTTATTTTAACGATCACGGCAAAATTGTCTCATCGTCGATTATTAATATTCAGGCTGCGAAAATGTTTGAGGCTAAGGAGCTTATAGCAAAAAGGCCAGGCATGCGTGAAGTGGTACCTCATTGTGGTTTGACTTGCTTTTCCCTAGTGACTGATAATTCTGAGCATCTTTTCATGTACTTGTTGGCTGCGTGTGTCTCTTATTTGAAGAAATGTCTACTCAAATCCTTTGCCCATTCTTAACTAGGTTGCCTGTCTTTAGAAATAATTTGAACTTTTTGAACACAAGGCTGTTATCAAGATACAGGACTTTTAATAATTTCTTCTATTCTTTTCTTATATATACAAAGGTGCTAAACTGGGCTTCCCTGGTAGCTCAGCTGGTAAAGAATCTGCCTGCAAGGCAGGAGACCCCAGTTCAATCCCTGCTTTGGGAAGACCCCTGGAGAAGGGATAGGCTACCCACTCCAGTATTCATGGGCTTCCCTGGCGGCTCAGTATAGGATCCACCTACCATGTGGGAGACCTGGGTTCAATCCCTGGGTTGTGATGATCCCCTAGAGCAGGGCATGGCTACCCACTCCAGTATGCTTGCCTGGAAAATTCTATGGACAGAGGAGTCTGGCAGGCTACAGTCCATGGGGCCCCAAAGAGTCGGACACAACCAGGCGATTTTAAGTTTCAAACCACCTCAAGATGCTTTTTAAAAAATATGTATTTCTTTAGCTGTGCCAGGTATTAGCTGCAGCACGGGGGATCTAGTTCCCAGACCAGAGACGAACCTGGGCCCCTGCATTAGGAGGCAGAGTCTCGGCCACTGGACCATCAGGCAAGTTGTCCTTAGCCCATTTTTAACTGGATTGTTTGTCTTTAGGAATTCTTCATGCCTCCAGATACAAGATTTATAAATATTTTCTGAGTCATCTCATTTCCTCAACCACACTCTTTGGCAAACTTGAGTTTTTTATTCTGAGGAAGTGCCGTTTATCTGATTTTTCTTTGGTTACTTGTGTTTTCAGCATCATATCTAAAAATCCAAGGTCACAAACATTTACCTCTCTTTTCTTGGAGGAGTTTGAAAATTTTATCTCTTACGTGTGTGTCTTTGACACACTTTGAGTTAACTTTTGTATATGGTGTGAAGTGGGGGTCTGAATTCGTTCTTTTGTGGGTGAATAAACAGTTCTTCCCTGTATGAAAAAGACTAATATATTTTCCCCGTTGAATAATCTTGGTAACATGTTCAAAATGCAATTTGCCTAATACAGATGGTTTTGTTCCTGGACTCCATCTTCTTTCCCTGGTCTAAATACCTCTCGCTATGCCAAAGCCCCACTGTCCTGATCACTGAAGCCTTGTCGTGAACTCTGAAACGAGAAGTGCGAGCTCTGTCATTCTGATTTTCTTTCTCAAGATTGGGTCTTCCGGGTCCCTTGCATTTCCATATGAATTTTAGGATCCCTTTGTCCCTGTCCTTCACCATCTCCCGGAGCTTGCTCAAACTCACGTCCATGGAATCAGTGATGCTATCTAACCATCTCATCCTCTGCCACCCCTTTCTCCTCCTGCCCTAAATCTTACCCAGCATCAGGGTCTTTTCTAGTAAGTCAGCTCTTTACATCAAGTGGCCAAAGTACTGGAGCTTCAGCGTCAGCATCAGTCCTTCCAGTGAATATTCAGGAGTGCTTTCCTTTAGAATTTACTTGTTTGATCTCCTTGCTGTCCAAGGGACTCTCAAGAGTCTTCTCCAGACCACAGGTCAAAGGCATCATTCTTTAACTGCTCAGCCTTCTTTGTGGTCCAACTCTCACATCCATACATGACTCCTGGAAAAATCATAGCTTTGACTATATGGACCTTTGTCCTCAAAGTGATGTTTCTGCTTTTTAATATGCAGTCTCGGCTTGTCATAGCTTTCCTTGCAAGGAGCAAGCATCTTTTAATTTCATTGCTACAGTAACCATCTGCAGTGATTTGGAGCTCAAGAAAATAAAATCCATTTTCTTAGGTCTTCTTAAATTTCTTTCAGCAATTTTGCAGTTCTTTGAACTTCTTTTGTTCAATTTACTCTTAAGCATTTTATTCTTCTTGATACTTCTGTGAATGGAATGGTTTTTTACTTCATTTTTGGATTGTTCATTGCCTGAATGGGCCGAGTTTCAGCATGAATGGACAGTGTGCAGACATGGGGCTGGAGGCGTAGGGTCAGCCTGCACCTCAGCTCTTCCTGGACAAGCTGGGCCGTCTTTGTTTGACAGGTGTGTCCCCAGAAAGGGTATGTTTAAATCTTAACACTCAGAACCTGTGAATATGACCTCATTTGGAAAAAAGTCTTTGTCGATGTAATACTGTGAAATTAAGATGCATAAAATTAAGGGAAGGTCGTGTTGGATTCCTTGGTGGCTCAGACGGTAAAAAAATCTGCATGCAATGCAAGAGACCCAGGTTCAGTCCCCGGGTCAGAAAGATCCCCTGAAGGAGGGCATGGCAACCTACTCCAGTATTCTTGCCTGGAGAATCCCATGGACAGAGGAGCCCGGGGGGCCATAGTCCATGGAGTCTCAAAGAGTCAGACATGACTGAGCGGCTAACACGTGTGCTAGATTAACGCTGGACAGGGGCAGCCCTAACCCAACAACAGGACAAGGGACTTTGGACACAGGCATGGAGAGGAGGCCGTGGGGAGAAAGTCAGGTGTCACTGCCACCCAGCTGTGGGGCCCCAGCAGCCACACCTGCGGTCCTCTAGCGTCATCCATGTCGCCAGAGCAGACGCAGCACTGACTTCTCGATGGCGCCTTATGTCAGCTCCAAAGGCCCCTGCAGAAGTCCGTGGGAGCTGCCACAATTATCGTCCCAATTTCATAAACTTCCCAAGTGTCATTGGCCCCCATCAAGATCAAAGTCATGCTTAAAAGTAGCCACTAACTTGCCCATTCGATTATCAAGCGGCAAAATGAAGACGCTCACCCCTCTGTTGGACCCCAAAGCTGGATCCTTGGCAGTCCTGACTCTGTGGCAGAGAGATGGGAGCCACAGACCAGCACCAGGGATCATTAGGTGGGGAGCTGTGACTGATAGGCCTGCCCTGCCACGAGGATGGTGCCAGGGGCAGGGTGGGCACGGGGACTTGGCCTTCCAGCCCCGGGCCTCCTCGTGTGAGCTGGGGGGTGGGGTCTGAGCAGAAACACCTGGGGGAGATGGACGTGCCTCCGGTGTTTTGGGTCCCAGGCCAGAGCGTTCTCTGCGGGTCAGGGTTTGCAGCCCGTCCACCCCCGCAGCACTGGACGCCTGCAGGCGCAGGAAGCCCAACCAGAAAAGCAGGGAGTGCGCCAGTGGGGCCCTGAGGAGTGCCCGCCCTGTGCACTCTCGTGCCTTATATTTTTGGCTGAACAGACAAGAGCACAGGGCTTTAATCTAGCAGCAGCCTCCCGGGTATCCCAAGGGTCCCAGAGGCCAGCATTGCCCATCACATGGGAGACCCCTGAGAAGCCCCAAAATCAAGGGCAAATTTGGGAGCCCCAGGGAAGCACAGACGGTGAGGTCAGAGTGGGGCGCTCTCTTGGCCTCTGTGTTCAGATGTGTCAGAGACAGTGTTCCTGCCAACTGTGGGGTGTTTGCCTTCAGGATGGATCCACCTAACGTGATGCTTTCGTGCTGTGGTGCTGGAGAAGACTCTGGAGAGTCCCTTGGACTGCAAGGAGATCCAGCCAGTCCATCCTAAAGAAGATCAGTCCTGAATATTCACCGGAAAGACTGATGCTGACCCTGAAGCTCCAATCCTTCGCCGCCTGATGTGAAGAGCCAACTCACTGGAAAAGACCCTGATGCTGGGAGGGATTGGGGGCAGGAGGAGAAGGGGGCGACCGAGGATGAGATGGCTGGATGGCATCACTGACTCAGTAGACATGAGTTTGGGTAAACTCTGGGAGTTGGTGATGGACAGGGAGGCCTGGTGCGCTGCGGTCCATGGGGTCACAGAGCTGGACACGACTGAGCGACTGAGCAACGCACACGATGGGTGTGTCTTCGGTTGCCGAGCTGTTTGATCCACGTGATGCTCAAACTCAGAACCTGGACTAAGGACACAGTACAGCCGGGCATGCCCCTTTGTGCCCGTGAGTCCTTCCAGGGAGCCCGAGCGTTTCAGAGCCGGGCCTCATCCGTCGCCTGGATGGTCCTTCGACTCCTCCAGGCGGTGGTCCGCAGTCTGCACAAGCCCCCCTTGTGGCATCCCATCGCCCCCTCCCCCACCTAGAGTCTGTCCAACAGCATCCTACACATGTGAGGCACCCAGGGCCCTGGGGCCAGAGGGGTTTCCTGCTCAGCCAGGCCAACTGGTGGACTGCTCGGAGGACCTTCACACCAGACTCTGCCGAGCCAGACTGCCCACCCAGCCCTGTTGAGCTGGCAGAGTGCTTCCTGCCTGCCAAGGTTTGAGCAAGTCTCGTCTAGGTAGCGTTTCTGGGAGCCGGGTTCTCGCCTTCATTTCCCCCTTCCCTGCCTCCCTCCTTCCTTCCTCCTGCTCACTCAGGGGGTCCTCCTTTGCCTCCACCCAGAGCTCCGGGCTCCGCACTCCTGGGCTGTGATTCTGACCTCTGGGTGTCGTGCTGGAGGCTGCAGAAGGCCTGGGGTTCCCTCAAAAGTGATTTTGGGGGTGGGGGACTGCTGAGGGAGGCAGGAGGCAGGTTGAGGATGCGAGGGGGAGACTGGGGGGCTCCCGGGGGCAGATGTCACATATCCAGAGCCCTGGCACAGGGGCAGCCACGCGCTGGTGACGAAGATCCACCCAAACAGAACAGGGCAAAGCAAGAGGTCGTCCTCTCCTGTGGATTTCCCACTTTCTCACCCCGGCGCCAGCCCCATCCCCAGCAAAGGCCTCTCAAAGGCCAGATGGCAAAGCCGTCTTCCATGAAGACATGGACCCCTCCAGCCCCTCTTCGGGGTGCGTAGCTTAGTGAGTGAGGTCCCCTGACATGGACTGCCCTGTTCACAGAGCCGTGGCAAGGTCAGGGAGACCAGGGCACCACCCTGGCCAGACCCCCATCCCCAAAATCACTTCTGAGGGAACCGCAGGCCTTCCCTGCCGCCTCCAGCACGACACCCAGAGGTCAGAATCACAGTCAAGGAGCGCGGAGCCCGGAGCTCTGGGTGGAAGCAAAGGAGAACCCCCTGAGTGAGCAGGAATGCGTGCAGGCTGATGTCGGGCCAGCGTGCTGAGGCTGTGTGAGAGCTGAGCCGACACCCTGATCTCATGGAGGAGAGGGAGCCGGCCTGAACAGACAAAGGGATCCCTGGTAGAGGCTGATCCTCTGCTAGAATAGCCCTGGGGACGGGAGGCTCACTGCCTATGCAGCCTGCCACCCCGTTTGGGGACCTTCAGCTGTAAGGAAGGTTTTCCTCCTGCAGCTGAAACCTGGCTCTCTGGAGTGCTCCCAGCCCTGGATTCTTCCCCATCTTCAGGAAGCCTGAGATACACTTGCCCACCCCAGGCTCAGCCCTGGTTTCCCTTTAGCTCCATCACCCTGGTTTCTCTGCAACTCTTTGGTGCGTCCCTTCAGGTTCAAAGCAACCCGTCTGCCCCAAGAAGCTGGCCTGGAAGCGCTTCCCGGAAGAGACGCCTTCTGGAGATGCTCCACGGAGATGCCGGACCATAGACACAGCCTTGGAGAGGCAGGAGGGAGCCTGTCTCCAGAAGTCACCACAGCCTCGGGAAGCCTCTGGAAGGAGGGCGTGGCTCCCCTCTCCACCGCCACCCCCCAGTCCCAGCCACCCTCTTCCACAGCGGCTCCTGCCTCAGCAAAACCAGCCCCTGCATGAAGGTCCACCAAGACTCGTGAGTTGAGGAATGTTCCAGTAGAAAGGGGGCTCAGATCCCACGTAGCCAAAAAACAAACAGAAAGGGACGAATGTGGCTACAACCCAGTCCTGCCCTCCTGCCCCTTCCCACTACTCAGCGGGGCCCTCTGGGATCCAGGGGAGCTGAAAAACCATACTCAGCATGGCTCCCAGAGTCACCCTGACCTTGAGTGTGCAGATGCACCTTCTCAGACCAAGTCAAACAAGCCAGCTGTTTAACTTGGGGAAATGAGAGGCACGTCTGAGTGTCCAGGTGTCCCTGCCCTAGACGGTTCCTCTAACACACAGCCCCCGGGCTGCGGAGGGTGGAGACAAGGGCTGCAGGACACGCAGGAGGGAGCTGGGCTCCGTTCCCCCTGGAGGGAAGAACACAAGGGTGTCAGGAACCTTCCTCCAAGCAGTTGTGGGGTCCCCATGTCGGGGGCGAGCCCGCCTGCTGCACACGAACAGCTTGGCTCCGGGTCCTCGGGGAACCAGGACACCAGCCCTGCTCCAGGCAGCGCTTCCCGGAGGCACCCAGAGCACATCACCCACCTGCTTAAACAATTGTGATTAAACACAAAGCTGAGTGAAAGAAGCTGGTTGCAAAGGACCTCATACTGTCCAATTCACACAGTGTCCAGAGAAGGGGACGCCTCAGCAAAATCCAAAAACTGGGTCAGCCCGGCAGCTTCCCACCCTTGCTGCCCATGCCTCAGGCCCTGATTCCGCACACTCTCCTGGGGCCCCCAGGCCTCCTCCAGCCCCGCCCACAGATCTTCACTCCCAGCTCCCTCCTGCCTCAGGGCCTTTGCACATCTGATCCATTCCTGTTTAATCCTTCAGTGTGTGTGTGTTAGTCGCTTAGTCTTTGCGACCCCATGGCCTGTAGCCTACCAGGCTCCTCTGTCCATGGAATTCTCCAGACAAGAATACTGGAGTGGTTGCTATTCCCTTTTCCAGAGATCTTCTCAACCCAGGGATTGAACCTGGGCTTCCTGCGTTGCACTGGGCTCTTTACTGCTGAGCCCCCAGGAAAGCCCTCCAGAGCTCAGCTAAACTGACAGTTTCTCTGGGAAGCCTGAGACACTGACCTCCCCACACGGCGAACTCCCCAGAGCTCCAAGGACCTCTCTCCTTAGCAGAACCCACCACCGCTACCGTCTTACACTTATTTTTGTCTGTCTCTCACAAGGATGTGAAATCTGCCACAACAGAAGTTGAGTCTGACCATGCCGAGGGGCCAACAGATCAACAGATCCTGGGTGGTGGTTTCCGCAGACTGTCAGCTGCATGAGAAACCAGGGCCCAGGGTGGGGCATGGACTTGCCCAAGGTCCCTGAGCTTGTTAGTGCCACACTCAGGATTAGAACCCGGGCCTACCGCACTCCAGGGCACGGCACATTCTCGCACAGGAATTCAGCCAGCTGGCCTGCACGGCCTGACCAGCTGAACAGACTGCTAAATTGATACTTTGCAGAACATGCGTGTTTCCAATTGCAGAGTGCTGCTGCGACTTTGAAGCCTTCCCCTGATGTGGCGGAGGACGGAGGTGGCTGGCCTGGGGTGGGGAGGGATGGCAGAAGACGCTCCGCAGAAGCCCCAGGGCACCCACGCCCTGGAAGGAGATCAGACAGCATCCTCGCTCCCGAGGCCACAGGCAGCTGGCTCCCCACTTGAAAAGGACCCGGTATCGATTTCACTTTTTTTCCTCTTTGGTGCCTCCCTGATGAGAAGATGTTAGCGTTGAAAATAAATAGATGTGTGGCTGGGTAGATAGATAAATAGATAACTAGAGCCCGGGTTTGTTCCGGGAACGCTGGCCCTCTCCCCGTCCTAGGGGCCAGAGGACAGGCGGTGGGTTCCCCCCATCCCTGCGAAGACACTGGGGTGGGGGTGGGGCGGTGCCCCGTTGCCTGAGTACCTTCTAGATGCAGGTGCCCTGCTTCACTCACTCTCTGTCTTCAAGATGATGGAAGGAATAAAGCTCTTTATTCAGATAAGGCAGCGGGGCGGGGGTAAAAGTGACCGGTCACGGGCCAGCAAGCCCAGGACCCTCTGGGTTCCCAAAAGCCCCAGGCAGAGGTGCCTTCGGTCACACCTTCTCAGCACTGAGGCACAAGGCGGCGGTGCAGAAGGCTGGAATACAACCTTATGTCCCAGGAGTCATCACCCGCTGCGCTCGGAGGAGCCCGACTCTACCCCGATCCAGCAACTAAAGGGTTAACACTTAGTCCCAGGGACCCACTGTAGGAGTCTGGCTCAGTCTGTTAAACATTTAGAACAACTGCTGGATTAGAACAGATCCAGGGGCTTCCCTGGGGGAACCTGCCTGCCAGTGCAGGAGACACAGGTGGGATCCCTAGGTCAGGACAGCTACTTAATCCATTACTCTTGTCTGGAGAATCCCATGGACAGAGGAGCCTGGCAGAACATAGTCCGTGGGGTCGCAAAGAGTCAGATGTGACTTAGGGACTAAATAACAGCAGAGTGCCTTGCTAGGGTCCCCCAGGCCCCCCAAAGCTCTCCACCCCGCTCCACTCCAGCCAGGCCACCTACCGCTGTTCCTCAGGGATGCCAGTCACAGTGCTGCCCCCGGACCTTTGCACCTGCGGGCCCCCAGCCAGAGCACTCTTCCTCCCACTTGCCCTGGGGTCCCTGTGCCGCCTCACTTTGGGGGCAGGGCAGGCCTTTCAGGACCATGCATCCAGATCAATGCCAGCCCCACCCCACTCTCTGGACCGCTCCTCACAGTCCTCTGTCCTCACCCGCTGATGACCCACTTCTGGGTCTGCCTTTGAGACATCCTTTCTCCAAAGAGAAGGCACAGCCCAGGCCTTGTTCCCTGCTGCACCCTGCGCCTAGAACACACAGAAGGGACGCAAGCCACAGCGCCGAGCGAATAAGCTGAGCCGAAGAGGGAGCGAACGAAGGCCCAGCTTTCCTGAGCCCGGCTCTGAGCTCCAGGCCCCGGGGCAGCCGGGAGGGGGCCATGCAGGCCTGAGCCCTTCAGGAGCTCAGGATGCGCAGGGCTGAGATGGGAGGGCAGAGAGGAGGGGCAGGCTGAGAGGCACACTGCATGCGGTAGGGAGGAGGCCTGGAGCGCGCGTGCACACACACACACACACACACACACACACACACGCACGCACAGACACGCACAGACCAACATCTGGGGCAAGAACAAGCTCCAGAGGCCCTTCCTGGATCCATCCCCCAGCCCTGGAATGGGATCACCCCACCCCAGTCCTTGGTCCAAAAGCAAGTTTCAGTGCTCTGACCCCCAGGACAGGCCACTCCGTTATCAGCCACCAGCCCAGCCTTGTGGAGCCTCATCAGAGCTGCTCAGTCACCTGCAGGGAGAGCCCGGCTGCCTCGGCTCTGTTCCCTGGGCCCCGGCCAGCCAGCCTCTCTCAGGGGCCTTGGGGCTCCTCTAAGTCGGTCATTAATCCGGGGGTGTCACCTGCAGCTTTCTGGAGCCCTGGGGATTTGTGGAAGAGCCTCCAGGGCCTCCCTGAGGTAGGGGTGAGAGGGGCATCAGGCCCCCCGCTTTCCTTCCTAATCGTTACACTGGGAGGCCCATGCAGGTTTGCTTTGGACGATGACTCTGGCTTCAACCAAAATGGATGAACCTTGAGGACATGCTACTGAGTGAAGTAAGCCAGTCGAGAAAGGACAAATGGTGTCTGGCTCCACAGCAGGAAATCCCCAGGGGACTCAAATTCATAGGGACGTGCAGTAGAAAGGTGGGCGACAGGGGCTGGGGGTGGGAGGAGTGGGAGCTTAGCGGAGGTTTTGAAACAAAAATGGCGCACGTGATGGTCTGACACAGACATAGTGAAATGATTACGACTGTCAAGTAATTAACGCTGTCTCCCACGTGGTTCTCTGTCTTCTTTGTGGTGAGAACACCTGAAATCCACTCTCCCAGTAGATTTCCCATATTCGGTACAGGATTGTTGATTCTGCTCCCAGCCTGCACACTGGATCTCCGGATTTAGTCATCCCACGTAAGCCTGTGTTCATTCCCTCGGGTCACCGTCTCCCCACACGCCACCCTACCCCCTGGCAACCACTATCCTACCCTCCGCTTCTATGTGTTCAACGTCCTTTAGATTTCACAGAAGTGAGATTGTGCGGTTTGGGGGGAAAGACCGGAACAGACATTTTCCAAAAGAAATACAGATGGCCAATCCAGTTCAGTTCAGTCTCTCAGTTGTGTCCAACTCTTTGTGACCCCATGAATCGCAGCAAGCTAGGCTTCCCTGTCCATCACCATCTCCTGGAGTGCACTCAGACTCACAGCCATCGAGT
>SJYF01001046.1:1497500-1515164 GCA_006410515.1 Procapra przewalskii | reverse complement strand
CAATAAAGCAGAAGTAGAGCCACCAGGGAAGCCCCAAAATGAAATGAAGCAGGCCTGAGAATGAGAGCAGTGATAGGCTGTATTCTCCTGGGCTCCAAAATCACTGCGGGTGCTGACTGCAGCCATGAAGTGAAAAGACTCAAGCTCCTTGCAAGGAAAGCTATGACCAACTTAGACAGCATATTAAAAAGTAAAGACATCATTTTGCCAACAAAGGTCTGTATAGTAAAAAATATGTTTTTTTCAGTAGTCACGTACAGATGTGAGATTTGGACCGTAGAGAAGGCTGAACACAGAAGAATTAATGCTTTTGAACTGTGGTGTTGGAGAAGACTCTTGAGAGTCTCTGGGACCACAAGGAGATCAAACCAGTCAATCTTAAAGGAGATCAGTCCTGAATATTCATTGGAAGGACTGATGATGAAGCCGAAGCTCCGATCCTTTGGTCACCTGGTGTGAAGAGCCGACTCGTTGGAAAAGACCCTGATGCTGGGAAAGACTGAAGACAAAAAGAGAGGGAGGGGGGCATGGTGACAGAAGGTGAGATGGTTGGACAGTTTCACTGACTTGATGAACATGAACCTGAGCAAACTCCGGAAGACAGTGATGGACGCTGGAGCCTGGCGTGCTGCAGTCCATGGGGTCACAAAGAGCTGGACACAAGTTAGCAACTGAACAACAGTGACATCATCAAAATGAAAACGTTTGTCCTTCGAGAAAGTGAAAAGAACCCACGGGGCAGGAGAAGTGAAAGTCGCTCCGTCGTGTCCAACTCTTTGTGACCCCATGGACTATACAATCCGTGGAATTCTGCAGGCCAGAACACTGGAGTGGGAAGCCTTTCCCTCCTCCCAGGGAGCTCTCCAACCCAGGGATGGAAGCCAGGTATCCCGCATTGCAGGCAGATTCTTTACCAGCTGAGATATTTGCAAATCCTATCTCTGATAAGGGACTCCTCTGGAGTAAACAAAGACTTCACACAACCCCATAATAGAAACAGCCTTATTTTCAAGCTGTCAAAGGATCTGGAGAGACGTTTGTCCAGGAAGATGCACAAATAGCCAATGAGCCTGTGAAACGATGCCCAGCAGTTCTCCGGGGCTCTCACAAACCCTCTTTCAATCCCACTAGAAAGTCGAGAGTCAATTTTACAATTTCCCGGCGGCACCATCAGTTCAGCAAGGTGGCAGAGGGGAAGATGTTTGCCTCCCATCCGAAGGTGGGGAGCCAGGGAAGAGCGCTGTCCCCAGAAGCACCCTCTCTCAAAGACCCAGCAGCCTGAGAGTCACGCTGCCCCTGTCTCAGTGCCACCCGTGCCGGGCAGTTTCTGAGGGGCCTCTGAGAAATGACCCCAAACGTGGCCGAGGAATCCACACACACCCCAAAGCAAGCAGGATGGGGCATCAGAGTGTCAGCCCCTAACAAAGCGAAGTTACTCAGGTGCGCTGCTTGGGGCTAGGGTACCAGGGAGTGCTGGAGACGACTCCTGAAAGTCCCTTGGACAGCAAGGAGGTCAAACCAGTCCATCTTTTAGGAGAGCAATCCTGAATATTCACTGGAAGGACTGATGCTGAAGCTCCAGTATTTTGGTCACCTGATGCGAAGAGACGACTCATTGGAAAAGTCCCTGATGCTGGGAAAGACTGAGGGCAGAAGAAGAGGGCATCAGAGGATGAGATGGCTGGATGGCATCACCGATGCCAAGAACATGAACTTGGGCAAACTCCGGGAGATGGTGAGGGTCAAAGAGGCCTGGCGTGCTACCGTCCGTGGGATCGAAAAGATTCAGACATGACTGAGCGGCTGAACAACAGCAACCACAGGCAGCGTGGGAGGTGGATCAGAGGAACCTCACCCCGGGCTGCCGGTTCCTCCCCCACTGATGTGTGCCTGGTGGGTCGGGCTGTAGGTTTCCCTGTGTGGCATGACCTCTGCCCTGGAAGGTAAAATGAAGGCAGCGGTGCCTACTGGAAGGGAGCTGAGAGGTGTGCTGACTCCGCATTTCCCAAAGGCCCTTCTGTGCAAACTCTACTTCTTTTAAAGGCTTGGGCGGTCTAACGTGTTTAGCAAACACAATTACCGCCCCTCACCCAACCCACACCGCCACCTGTGCTTTTTTTCAAGGTAGGTTCTTCTGTGGCAAAGCTACAAAGATGCCTGAATATGCAAAACGGCCCTGGGTTTTTCTGAGAAAAGAGTTTGCACCGTTTCACAAACTCGCTTTTCCGATGATCCTTCGTCTCAATGCACCATGAGGGGCTGCGAGGGAATCTTGACCTCACCTTGTCCCTCTCATCTTGCAGGTGGTGAGACCAAGGCAACAGGCAGACAGCAGAGAAGGCCGGGAGTAGAGCCGGGTCTGGGGCCCTGGTCACTGTGGTCCTTCCCTGGAACAGACACATCACTCTCGGGGCCAGGCGCGCCATGGAATCGAGTGCGGGCCCTTCTGAGTGCAGGGCCCTGAGGGACTGACTCACTCACCCAGGAGGCCGCACCTGCTTCTCTGCAGCCCAGCTGGGTAGAGCGGATGCAGCCCTGAAGTGGAAGCCAGAGATCCCAGGCCTGCCGCTCACTTGTCCAGGGACCTTGGGCACGTCACACTGCCTCTCTGAGCCTCAGTGTCCACTCCCTGGACGTGGGTTCGTGAGGCCACTTTTCCCGCCGCTCTGGAGTCATGATTGCGTGAGATTGCAAACAGAAATCAACGCCTGCCTTACTGAAAAAAAGAAAGGGCTGACCCTGTATTGGGCGGGGGCTAGGTCTGCCCAGGCCTTAGATTCTAGAACCACGGGATCCCACCCACCATCACACTGAGGGCCTTTGCCGCCAGGAGGCAGAGTGGCAGCAGGCTGCGGATCGAGGGGCGCCTGCAGGAGCCGCCTGGCTGATTCCGGGAAGCAGGGCTACAGACGTGGAGTCTAGGTTCACCTCCCTCCCCTGCGGGGGCTTTGATTTTCCCCCCTGACTCATTGCTTTCAGGCAAGAAGTGGCACAGCCGAGAGAGGCACAGAGCCGTTGGAAGGGCCAGTCACCAGCGCCATCGCCAGAACCATCTATTACCAGGCGCTCACTGTGGGCATTATCAGGGAACTCTGACATCATTAATATTGCTCACTGCATGTTTATCACAGGCCCACTGCTGTCCCGCGAAACTTCAGGCAAGTTCTTTAACCCCGCTGTGCCTCACTCACGCCTGTAAAGCAAGCACCGCACTCCCAGTACTGTGTAGCGGACTGAAGTAACTAACACGGGGAAGGTCTGCGCTCAGTCACCCAGGCGTGTCCAACTCTTTGCAACCCCAGGGACTGTAGCCCGCCAGCCTCCTCTGTCCGTGAGATTTTCCCAGCAAGAATAATGCAGTGGGTTGCTGTCTCCTCCTCCAAGGGATCTTCCTGACCCTTGGAGATACAGAGGTTGAACTGGTATCGCCTGAATTGCAGGAAGATTCTTTACCGCTGAGCCCAGGGAAGCCCTGCGAGAGCGTTTAGTGTCCAGCAAATGTTTAATCAGTGTTTGCTGTTCTTATGAGTACTTAGGGGATAAGGCTCACGACTATAACCGTGTAACATGTTGCCATTTCCTTGGTTCCCAAGTAATCTATCATTCCTTAGGAATTCTGAAGAACAGTCTGCGCTGATGTGCTGGCTCTTTGCCCACCTGCTCCCGCCCAGCTGGGATGCATGGCTTGACTGGTCGATAGAGACACCCAAACACTGCTGTGTCCTTTTACATTTTGTCTCCCGGGTTCAAGGCAAGCTCTTCGCTTTGCCCTTTTAAGTCCTCCTCGTCTTCTGCATCTTAGGAAGAGCAACTTGTTCTCAAACCGTAAGAAACGAAGGCCATTGGGGCATCTTCCTGCCAAGTCCTGTCACGTGACAACCCAGAGGAAGGCCGGCCCCTCCTCCCTCCCCTCTCTTTCCCGTGTTCCCCCCGCTTTCCTCTCCACCTCCCCTCCCCTGGCCTCTGTCTGTCACATCATCTCCGTCTGAGGACACTTCTGATCCACAGATCTCGTGATAAGAAGATTCTCTAAAGTGAGATATTTAGGGCTGCCAGAAAAGAACATGAGTTGGGTGGAACGAAGAATAGAACTGGGAGACTGGGGCTGACACATATGCACTATAGACACTGTGCATAAAGCAGATGACTAATGGGAACCTGCCGTACAGCACAGAGAACTCTACTCTATGATGACATCAATGGGAAAGAAATCCCCAAAAAAGGGGATATATGTATATGCATAGCTGACCTTTTTACCTGTCTCCTGAGAAACCTGTATGCAGGGCAAGAAGTAACAGTTAGGGCTCTGTATGGAACAACTGATTGGTTCAGGATTGAGAAAGGAGTACGATGCAGCTGTCTGCTGCCACCCTGTTTGTTTAACTTATATGCTGAGCATATCATGAAAAATGACAGGATGGATGAGTTATAAGCTGGAATCAAGACAGGTGGGAGAAACATCAACAACCTCAGATATTCAGATGATACCACTCTAATGGGAGAAAGCAAAGAGGAGCTGAAGAATCTCTTGATGAGGGTGAAGGAGGACAGTGAAAGAATCAACTCAAAACTAAATATGAAAGATGCTTAGTCCTTGGAAGAAAAGTTATGACCGACCTNNNNTAAGGTCCATCTAGTCAAGGCTATGGTTTTTCCTGTGGTCATGTATGGATGTGAGAGTTGGACTGTGAAGAAGGCTGAGCACCGAAGAATTAATGCTTTTGAGCTGTGGTGTTGGAGAAGACTCTTGAGAGTCCCTTGGACAGCGAGGAGATCCAGCCAGTCCATTCTGAAAGAGATCAGCCCTGGGATTTCTTTGGAAGGAATGATGCTAAAGCTGAAACTCCAGTACTTTGGCCACCTCATTCAAAGAGTTGACTCATTGGAAAAGACTTTGATTCTGGGAGGGACTGGGGGCAGGAGGAGAAGGGGACGACTGAGGATGAGATGGCTGGATGGCACACGGCCTCGATGGCCGTGAGTCTGAGTGAATTCTGGGAGTTGGTGATGGACAGGGAGGCCTGGCGTGCTGCAGTTCATGGAGTCTCAAAGAGTCGGACACGGCTGAGCGACTGAACTGAACTTAAAACTAAATATTAAAAAACTACGATCATGGTGTCTGGCCCCATCACTTCACGCAGATCGAAGGGGGAAATGTGGAAGCAGAGACAGATTTCGTCTTCTTGGCTCTAAAATCATTGCGGATGGTGACTGCAGCCCTGAAATCAGGTGATTGCTTCTTGGCAGGAAAGCTCTGACAAACTTGGACAGTGTGTTGAAAAGCTGAGACATCGCTCTATTGACCAAGGTCTGTCTAGTCAAGGCTATGGTCTCCCCCCATCTCAGGTACAGTTGTGAGAGCTGAACCACAAAGAAGGCAGAGGCCAAGGAACTGATGCTTTCGAACTGTGGCACTGGAGAAGGCTGCTGAGAGCTGCTTGGGCAGCGAGGAGATTAAACCAGTCTATCTTAAACGAAATCAACCCTGAATACTCGTTGGAAGGACTGATGCTGAAGCTGAAGCGCCAGTATTTTGGTTACCTGATGTGAACAGCTGACTCACTGGAAAAGTCCCTGATGCTGGGAAAGATTGAGGGCAGGAGGAGAAGAGGGCCTCCGAGGATGAGATGCCTGGGTGGCTTCACCGACGCAATGGCCCCATGAACTTGGGCAAACTTTGGGAGATGGTGAGGGACAGGGAGGCCTGGCATGCTGCAGCCCACGGGCTCGCAAAGAGGCAGACATGCCGGGCAACTGGACAACAGCATAGCTGAGTCACTTTGCTGTGCAGAAGAGACCAGCTCAGCTTTGTCAAGCAGCTGTATGCCACTAGAGATTCTAAAAAGAGAGAAAAGGATCAGCAGGAAATGTAGTTTTGCTTCCAGAGACAAACTGGTACGATATGAAGTAAAAGTTTCATTGAAAAAAAGAACAGTATGGACCTGTGCCCCACGCGTCACCCCACCTCCAGGGGGTGATGGCTCTGGGGCTTTCTCCCCCTGCACCCTGCTCAGATCAGCCTGGGTCACTGAGGGAAAAAAAAAAAGAAAAACTGATGGGGGGAGGGGAGTGAGGAGGAGGAATAGGAAATGTGTCCGTTTATATGAAAAATTGAACAAAGGGAGACTCAGTTCTTGCAGGCAGTAATGAAGTATTTAAATGCCAGCGGAGCCACCATTAGCATATCTAAAGGCCCACTTTTTTAAGTCTGTTGAGATGCCTGGTCAAAAATTATTAACCTAAGCAGGAAGCAGCCAGGGCTTTTTCTGGGGACCAGGCGGACACTCAAAGGAGAGATGAAGGGCACTTTAGCAACCCTTGAGTCCGCCTCGGGTCACCGGGACCATTCAGTAGAGAAAGAGCCCCGGGCTGGGGATGGGGGATTTGATGCTGCAGGTGGGCGAGGCCGGGCCAGCTCCTTTGGGTCCCTTTGAAAGGAAGTCCTGTCAATAGGACTCACCCCACAACCCATCTCAGGGATATGGCTTAAATCCCTCCCCATCCCAAAACAGCAGAAAAATTCACTTTTGAAGAATTTTTGTGTTTCTGTATTTCCTGGCTATTTTTTCCCTTTTTTCCTTTATTTTGGGGCGGAGGGAGGGAGAGTGAAATTTACCTAATATAAAACTAACCATTTTAAAATGCACAATTCACCACCTTTTTCTAGTTTTGAAACTGGTGGTTCAGTGGTTAAGAATCCGCCTTCCAATGCAGGGGACATGGGTTTGATTACTGGTCCAGGAACAAAGATCCCACATGCCACAGGGCAACTAAGCCCATAAGCCAGAGCTAGAGAAGCCAGCTCACTCTGGAACCCGTGCTCCATGGCAAGAGAAGCCCGCGTGCCACCAAAAAGACCCAGCGCAGCCCTCCCAGAAAATATTGCATGACCCCCCACAAAATGCCCCGTCTCCACTCCCCCAGCCTGCCAACTAGTCCTCCTTACCTGTCTCCATGGACCTGCCTACTCAGAACACTTTGTGTGGATGGAATGATACGATTTGTGTGTTTTCTGAGTCTGGCTCCTTTCACTGGGCAGAATGTTTTCCAGGTTCATCTAGCCTGTGTGAGGGCTTTATTCCTTTTAGGGGAGGACAAGCCCATCGTAGGGGCTTTCCTGGTGGCGCAGAAGGTAAAGCGTCTTCCTGCAGTGCAGAAGACCCGGGTTCGATCCCTGGGTTGGGAAGATCCCTTGGAGAAGGGAATGGCAACCCACTCCAGTATTCTTGCCTGGAGAATTCCACAGACACAGGAGCCTGGTGGGCTACAGTCCATGGGGTCGCAAAGAGTCGGACACGACTGAGCAACTGACACACACACACACAGTCCATCACAGGCATGGACCGCGTTTGGTTTCTCTCTTCACGCGGTGACGGGCACTCGGGTTGTTCCCACCCTTGGGCAGTGGTGTGTAAGTCTGCTGTGATTGTGCATGACCTGGTTTCTGTGTTCAGCCCCTGGGGGATACACCTGGGCGTGGAATTGCCGGGTCACGTGATGACTCTATGTTCCACTCTGTTTTGTTCTTATTTCTTCTCCCCCGTGGCTTCTGTTTCCACAGTGAAACTCAACCATTCCAGACATTTCTTCTGCAGGTAAGTCACCCGGATGGTGCATTCAATGCAGTCTAGCTATGTCCTCTGGACCGCTTGGGGAGCCCCTACCTAAAGCCCAAGTGTGCTGGACATGCGGCGCCCTGGCCTTTCCTGAGAGTGCGATGTGGCCACAGGCTGACGGGGCACCCCGTGTCAGGGCTGGGCTCTCTTCGGTTCGTTTCACCATCACATGCCCGTGAAGTCGAGGCAGGCCCAGGGGGGCTTTCCCTTCTTGCAGAACTGACTGCCTTCATGGGTCATGACCCAGGCAGTTGCCGCACTGGCCCATTCAGGGGCCCTGGGAGCTACGAAGGGTCTGATTCCCTGGCAAAGTCCCCAGTGGGAGCGGGACCACCAGGTGTGCCTTGGCAGTGCTGTCTGGCTCTGGCTTCATTATGTGGGACGTGCAGAGGGCTCTGGACATCAAAAGGCCTGGGGCCCATAGGCCTGGTCATTATTCCTCCCAAGAATGGGGCCTCCGCTGACAAATGAGCTCAGTTACAATGGGAAGAAAGCTGAGGCCAGCAAGGGTGTTCAGAGGCCCCACACCGCCCAGCCCTCAAGAGCCCCCAGAGGGCCAGAGAGAGAGAGGAGCCAGTGGAGAGTCCTGCTTACCGTCCATCTCCAGACACACCACCGTCCACCGTCGGCATGAGGATTCGGAGTAAAAAGGAAGTTTAAAAGCAAAGCGGAAGGGGCTGGGCACTCAGAGGACCCCAGGCTGCAGTGTGGGCGCATGACCCATCCTGCCCAGGCAGGAAGGCCCGGAAGAGGGGAGCAGGGACAGAGGCTCAGAAAATAATTCAAAAGGACAACTCAGGGTGCAGAAAGCGTCCCTCTGGTTGAATGCAAGTAGTTATTAAGCCTTGAGTCCGTGGGAGACACTGGGCTGAGAACCCAACTTACGTTGCATTATTAAACTTCCTCAATAGCCCCAGAGGCACATCAATTATTTATCCCTATTTTACAGATGAAGGAACTGAGGCTCCAAGAAGAAAGCCCACTGACTAAGGCCACTCGGAAGCCACAGGCTTATTGCCTGCAGTTCCCATCGCTGGCGCTTGGTCACTGAGGCCCCATGATGTTCAGCGTTTGGTGACCGTTCCGGACAAACCTGAGTCCATCATTCAAAGGGCAGGTGGACCCCAGATCATTGTAAAGGTAGTGACAAGGAGATGTGGAAGGAGAATAAAGTCAGTGTTTTGTAAAGTAGATGCTCAAAGAATTGGGGGTTCTTAGGAGATGGAGCCCCTAGAATGGGCCTCCTAAGCCCCCACCCAGGATTTCGTGGTGAGGATACCTGAGGACCAGGGGATGGGGGTGAAAAAGGGTACAGTGAACTCTCAGTAGGGTCAGTTCAGTTTTTTGGTAAATTTAAACATGTCCAAAAACATGTTATTTAGTACCCGATTCTTTGCAACCCCACAGACTGGAGCCCACCAGGCTCCTCTGTCCGTGAGATTTCCCAGAAACTCAGCATACAAAGCAGTATATCTAGAATTATCCCGCTTTCCAAACGAAATGTGGGCCTCTTCCCCGGGTTCCGGTGGGTCACCCTGTGCTGGGACTCCAGACAGTTGTCACTCAGCTCAGTTTATCTGTGATCTTCTGAGACCAGTTGGGGACCACCTGGGTCCTTGGCCGTGAGCAGACCAGGAGCGGCTACAGTACCACACTTTTCTTGCTTTTCAAAACCCAAACCTTGCTTTTCTCCTCTAAGAAATGGGAGTGGGGTCTCTCCATAGACAGATGTGAAGATTAAACATACAATGTCTGCCAGGGACTTCCCCGGTGGTCCAGTGGCTAGGATTCCGGGCTCCCAATGCAGGGGACCCAGGTGCAATCCCTGGCCAGGGAATTAGATCCCACATGCCCTCACTGAGACCTGGTGCAGCCCAATACATAATAAAATAAAAATGAATAAATATTTATCAAACAAAATAAAACATTGCCATGACATCTGCCATGTGATGTCATGGGAAGCCCCCAGCCTTCCCTTCCCACCCAGCTGTGATGATGGAGGAGCAGAGAGGAGGGGTGAGAGGAGACCCCTCTCTCCTGTCTCCTGGAATTTGAGGACCTCTGTTCTACATTCCACTCCCAGCAAGGCACGCACTTGCCCTCCCGCCTCCCCGTCTGGAACCCTGCAGGGTGGACCTTGCCCCTCTGCCTTCTCCCATCAGACAGTCCTTTCTCTTGGGTTTCCCTCTCTGTCAGTGTCTCCTTCAAGGACTCCTCCTCCAGGGAGCCTCCCCTGAACACACCAGCCTCCCGGACTGCCTTCGATGAGCTGGGGCGGCATCCGTGCGCACAGCACAGTGTCTGATGCCGGATGGTGTGCGCTCTGCCCCGTCTCGTCTTCAGGAGTCGTCACAAGCCCAGGCTCTTCTGTTGTCTCTGCAGTGCTGGGCATATTCCCCCAGAGGATCCCTCATTCAGCAGGACTTTCTGATGCAAAGACAGAGGACAAAACCTAAGCATATAGATCAACCATGATGCTCGTGTCAAGTTCTAGAAGCCCCAAGGAAGCTGAAGCCTCTGTGGCTTCCAGCGCCACAGGGCAGAGCTTGCCAGCTTTGACTGAGAACCCACTAGAGTGATCCAAGGCCTGAGTGGGAGATGATGGCAAAGCGGCCAAGTGCCAGCTTAATGCCGGCGAGCTCAGGGGTGTCACAACCGCCTGCCGGTGCATGCTGAGCACGCGCATGAGCCCCCCAACCAGTGCAGGGTGAACGGTGATCCCCCAAAATTATGTTGAAGTCCGAATCCTTGGGGCCTGTGGTGTGACCTTATTTGAAATAGAATCTTAGAGATGCAATCAAATTAAAGTGAGAGCATGCTGGATCAGGGTAGACATTAAATCCAATGACAGGTGCCCCTATTGTTGTTCAGGCGCTCAGTCGTGTCTGACTCTGCGACCCCATGAACTGCAGCACTCCAGGCTTCCCTGCCCTTCACCGTCTCCTGGAGTTTGCTCAAATTCATGTCCATTGAGTCGATTATGCCATCCAACCGTCGCCCTCATCCTCTCATCCTCTGTCGCCCTCTTCTCTTCCTGCCCTCGCTTTCCCAGCATCAGGGTCTTTTCCAGTGAGTCAGCTCTTCCCATCAGGTGGCCAAAGGATTGGAGTTTCAGCTTCAGCATCAGTCCTTCCAATGAATATTCAGGCTTGATTTTCTTTAGGATGGACTAGTTTGATCTCCTTGCTGTCCAAGGGACTCTCAAGAGTCTTTTCCAACACCACAGCTCAAAAGCATCAGTTATTCAGTGGTTCAGCCTTCTTCATGGCCCAACTCTCACGTCCGTATAAGAAGGAGGAAATTTGGACACACAGAGGGAAGTCAGGGAGGTGAGGACAGAGGCAGAAATCGGAGGGAGGCGTCTACAAGCCAAGGGTTGCTGGTAGCACTAGAGGCCGGGAGAAGCAGGGAAGGACCCTCTCCTGGGGCCTCAGAGCAGGGCGAGGCCCGGCGACCCCTTGAGTTCGACCTCTGTCCTTCAGAACTGTGAGAGAATCCACTTCTGACGGCTGAAGCCACCTGGTTAGGGACCAGAGGACTGCACACCACCTAACTAGCACGTGGTACAGAAGCCCACATCTCTAGCAAGCTCCCTGTGCAACTGTTTAATAATAAGTTTTATTTTCTCATGTTGCCGTGATAACTGGTGATTATGTCCTGAAATGTTGCAAAGTATTTCCAACATTAAGTTAAGATTATAGCTACTCTGATACTCTGCAAAATACAAGGCACTTTGAGAAAGATGCACTATTTTAAATTTCCCTAGTGAGACCGGTTGGCAGAAAACGTACTAAACAAAAGAAAGCAACAAAAAATTAAATAATAACCAATAAAAGTGAAAGTGATAGTCAATAAAACCAAAATGCCTACAGATGTTTTTAAAAAGAGAACAGGTAAGAACACAGAAGAACATATGTGAACATGAGACACGTAAGAACATAAGCAGCCTGCTTCTGAAAATACCGTCCTCTTCTGCATATATGGGACTTTTAAAAACTTACTGGGGTATAGCTGCTTTACAATGTCCTGTTACTGTCTGCTGTACGATGAGGGTGGGGAGGATGGAAAGGAGATTGGTACTGACATAGAGTGTTGGTGCCTGTTCAGTGCGTGATACGTTGCTGGCCAGAGCCCAGCACAGGGTTGCCTCTTTGATGACCTGTCATCCCCCTTGGCCTGTGGGGTCAGGGTGACAGGAGCCACGTGTCCTCTCCATTTCTCGTTTCCTTCTGGGTTAGCACTCCTGGCCTGGCTGGAGGCCCCGGGCCCCTGGAGCCCACCCACTCTGGCGTCCAGCAGACAGGTCCTCCAGGGTCTTCTGAAATAGCATCTGTCTGTCCTTGCAAAGCATCTGACTTGTGATACTTTCCATCACACACACCGGCAGAGGGCTTGCAAAATATTTTCCATGGGTGGGTGTTCCTCGGATAACGACCTCACTCTTTCAGTGAACACGTGGACAGTGGAGGGTCATCCCCACACTCAGCCTCCCCAGGCTGATTTTGCAAGATGAGGCCAAAGGTTTGTGCAACCTGGGAGTCCTGCGGCTGTGGTCAACACCGTCAGACTTCAGTGAACACCCAGGGAGCTGTGAAAATGCAGATTCTGGGGCCACCTCAGTGGTTCTCATTCACCAGGTCTGGGTGGGGAAGGGGGCATCTGCATTTCTAACAAGCTTTCCATGTGATTTTCATACTGGTGGTGTGAGGAACACTGCGCTGGAGAAATAAATACTGAGTGTGATCATCTTTTAAAGAAACAAAAACCCAAAACGTGCTCTCACCAGGATCTGTCCTCACGGGTAGAATGCGGCTGTGTCTGAAGTCGGGGCCGTGGACCTGAACCAAAGGAACAACCGCTAACGGGGACCTTTAATTTCGCATATGTAATTTCCCAAACCTCGCAATGCTTTTGCAAACCAGATACTCATTGCCAGGGATTTTACCTGCCTCTTACTGAAAAAAATAAAAATATGGGGACATTGGCGGTCTGGTCCAAAGACTCACATCCAGAAAATCCTACATCCACTGAGAAGAGTGAAAACAACTTTACTGGGGTATGTTTTATAACAGAAAGTGAGAGTGTTAGTTGCTCAATTGTGTCTGACTTTTTGCGACCCTGCGGACTGTAGCCCACCAGGCTCCTCTGTCCATGGGATTCTAGGCAAGAATACTGGAGTGTGTAGCCATGCCCTTCTCCAGGGGATCTTCCCGACCCAGGGATCAAACCCAGGTCTCCTACACTGCAGGCGGATTCTTTACCGTCTGAGTCACCAGGGAAGCCCACATTTGATCTATGTATTATCTAATTCACTGATTTCAAGTGTACAATTCAAAGATGCTTAGTATTAAGTGAAGGTACCCACTTGTGCAGTCATCCCCATAAGTCAGCTTCAGGGCGTTTCTGTTGTTCCTACCAGATATCTCATGCCCAGTTATGGTTAATTTCTTTCATTCTCCTCCCCCAGGACCTGCCCAGCTCATCTACTGTCTGTACAGATCTATAGAATCACAGGACTATGGTCTCTGGCAGCTGGCTTCCCTCACTTATCACCATGTTCATCCATGTGGCCGCATGTTTCCATAGCTAGTGGACAGCCCTTCCCTGTGTGGAGCATTACACACCATCCATCCATTCTTTAGCTGATGGCCATGTAGGTTGTATCCATTTTTGAAAACGTTCCTTATTTTAAATGCCGCAGCCTGGGTGCCCTTGGGGCCGTCCGGGTGGGAGGTTGGCAGTGAGCTGGTTGAAATGCCATGAGGGCTCCATCAGCTGAGTCTCCTCCTGGCAGCACAAGGCACGCATGGCCCGCGAGAGGCTGGTCCTCTGGACGCGGAGCCTGAGGCAGGTCCTCTGTTGAATGACAAGCCTGAGAGGGAGGGAGAAGGGGAGCTGGGATGATCAGGGAAGGGCTGAGGGAGAAGGTGGTTTCAGCCAGTCTAGCCATGGCCCGGGGCCTGGGGATGGTCTGCACAAACCACATCGCCACGGTGTCTCTTTCTAAGGCTGGCGCCTGCCTTTGGAAACCCCGAGCGTCAGTCATCGGCGTGTACCGCTCCTTGACTGGGGGTCTGCCAGGTGGCGCTCATGGTAAAGAATGAGATGCGGGTTCCATCCCTGGGTCGGGAAGATTCCCTAGAGGAGGAAATGGCAACCCACTCCGGTGTTCTTGCCTGGAGAGTCCCATGGGCAGAGGGGCCTGGCGGGCTACAGTCCATGGGGTCGCAAGGAGTCTGACCCGACTGAACCCACTTAGCACACACACACACACGCTCTTTGATTGGAGGGGGTCACGTGAGTTCCTGGGTGAGGTGGATTCCAACAGCACGGATGGCGGGTAGCCACAAACCACTGGCAGGCAAGACTCTCAGCCACTCGGGGTGAGTGTCTCCACCCTTAAAGGGCACCCGGGGGGCACCCAGAGTGTCTGCCACATCCCTACCACATCCGCACATTCTCCAAGTCTGGGTCCATCGACCAGCTCATCCCACCTGAGTCCAGCCTGTTCTCCAACTGCCTCCCTGCTGGCCAGGCCCCCCAAGATGCCAAGCCTGGCTCCAGCTCAGGGCCCTCTCGCCTGCTCTCTGTTCCCCCAGTGCATGGCCTGATAGCCTCTCCTCCTGAAACTGCATAGAGTGGCGCACTGGTTAAGAATCTGGTGAAGCGCTGGTTAAGACTTGCCTGGGGGAGCAGTGGAGAGGAGTCCGCCTGCCCATGCAGGAGGCACAAGTCCAGGAGGACTCCAGATGCTGAGGTACAACTAGGCCCGTGCTCCACAACGCCCTAGGGCCTGTGCTCCCCAGCAAGAGAAGCCAGGGCACTGCAGCTAAAGAGAGGCCCCGCTCATCAAAACTAGAGAAAGTCTGTGCACAGCAATGAAGACCCAGTATGATCAGGTTTAACTAATTAATCAATTGTTTAGAAATAGCTTAGTATAGGTCAGCCATGCCCGAGGTGCCCAGTTCTCCGTTCCACTGCAATCAGGTCATGTGGGCAAGGCCAAGGAGGGAAGACAAGCACAGGAGAGTGTGGGAAGTCTAATCGGGGAGACATCGGAATGCCGCAGCACTGAGAGTGACCCAGACTATGCCCAAGGAGGATCAGGGTGAGCTTCCTGGAGGAGGCAACAGCTGGGGAGATTCTTTGAAAGTAGGACTCAGTCTAGTTGTAAAGGGAGCAACGGAATTCAAGAGAGGACCCGGCATGAAAGAGTCAAGGAAGCAAAGAGGCCTTGCTCCTTCAGTTCACTTCAGTCCAGTCACTCAGTCGTATCCAACTCTGCGACCCCATGAACCACACCAGGACAGACCTCCCTGTCCATCACCAACCCCCAGCATCTACCCAAACTCATGTCCATTGAGTCCGTGATGCCATCCAACCATCTCATCCTCTGTCATCCCCTTCTCCCCCTGCCCTCAGTCTTTCCCAGCATCAGGGTCTTTTCCAATGAGTCAGTTCTTCACATCAAATGGCCAGAGTATTGGAGTTTCAGCTTCAGCATCAGTCTTTCCAATGAATATTCAGGACTGATTTCCTTTAGGATGGACTGGGTGGATCTCCTTGCTGTCCAAGGAACTCTCAAAAGTCTTCTCCAACACCACAGTTCAAAAGCATCAATTCTTTGGCACTCAGCTTTCTTCACAGTCCAACTCTCACATCCATACATGACCACAGGAAAAACCATAGCCTTGACTAGACGGACCTTTGTTGGCAAAGTAATGTCTCTGCTTTTCAATGTGCTGTCTAGGCTGGTCATAACTTTCCTTCCAAGGAGTAAGCGTCTTTTAATTTCATGGCTGCAATCACCATCTGCAGTGATTTTGGAGCCCCTCCCCCCAAATAAAGAGAGCCTCATTGCTCATTCAGGGACTGGAAATTTGCTGGAGCCGGAGTTCAGGGGTGGGAGTGGAGCTGGGGGGAGGTTGAAAACCTAGACCATCAAGGGCCTTTGGAGTCTGAGTTTGAGATCAAGGTCAGTGGAGACCAGGACACAATATGAGCACAATTGATTGTCCCATTTGCTCTCCAGCCTCTCTGTCCTAACAGAGTGGACATCTGTCAGCCCTGTGGCTCCCAAGGGTGACCGGGAATCGGGGAGACCCCAGCCATCAGCACCCAGCTTTGACTGATTTCTTCTTTCTCCCACTTTTCGCCCCAAGGTGTGGCCCACTCTGAGGCTCTTATGGGCTCCACCCCTTACATGGAAAGACTGCTTACTTCTAAAGAACCCAGACCAGAGGGGCCGTGCTTAAACAGCAGGTGGCCCCCAGCCAAGGGAGGCCTTACCCACCGATACCGCATTTCTCCCGCTTTGGCCCCAGAGCGCTTCCGGGGAGGCTCTGACTTCACGCGGCGGTTGGTGTTGTTTCCTCTGTGGATACTCTTGTTCTCACCAGGCCGTCAGCCAGCTCTTTGTCACTAGGGCCAGACAGCAAAGCTCTGGGTCCCCACACGTGCTGGCATCTGTGCTGGGAGGAAGGGAAAAGATGATCCGAACATTTCTGGTTGGCTTTGGAATTCAGCGACACCTGCTTGAGTTGTGGCGGGGTGGGCGGGAGCTGAGTTCACGGGATGGGCCCCCAGCAGGCCTGGGTGGGGTGATGGATGGGAAGATCTCTGGGCACCTTGGGGAGATTGTAGGCACTGGAAACAAAGTCCCTGGACTTTGTTGCTCTTGGCAAGAGGCAAAGCGTCTTGGAAATCCGTAGGCTAGGAAAACCGATCGGAAAGTCTTAGCTGATTGTGACTGAAATTCCACGGACATGAGTCTGGGGGCTTCCCAGCCGAGCAGAGAGAACTCCCTGAGCTGATCTGGGCCCAGGGAGCCTGAGATCTCCACTTCCTGAGTCCATGGGGGACTAATTTCCTCCCCAACAGCCCAGACCTCCTCAGGGCCTGGAGGACCACAGAGGCTGTGATGGGCAAGCATGTTCAGAGGCCGTGAAGCACAGGGCCAAAGGGAAGAATCATCCTGACCTGCACTTCCACCCACGCCTGCCGTGAGCTCAGGGCCCAGCCATCCCGGCTCTGCCCACAGGCCTCCCTGGCCTGGCTGCTGCCTCCTTCTGCCTGGCCGAAGCCTGCCTTCTTCCCTCCCACCACTTGGCCCCCACACTTGCTCATCCCTCAGTGCCCGCGTGAGTCAGCCTTACCGCCTGCATCCACCCCTACCCCAGGCCAATAGCCCCTCGGATCACCACTGTGACCACCCAGGGTCAGACCCAGGGTCCCCGATGGAGTGGCAAGGACGGCCTCCTTCCTCTCCCCTAGCTCCTGGCTGTGCTCGTCTGGGGCGTTTCCTCGAGGGCTTGCTGTGGAAGGGTCACCGCTGTGTGTCTTTACCCAACCTCAGCCAGATGGGCAGCCACGTGAGGGCAGGGACTGCTCTTACACCCATCTACACCCCCCACCCCGGGGAGCTGGAGGTGGGGACAGCAGACACGCCCGACAGGGACTGGCTTCACGCCTTGTTCTCTGAAGTCACAAGAGCTCCCTCTTTCTTCAGTCTCTCTGTCTCTGTGTCTCTTCCTCTCTCTGTCTCTCTTTCCCCACCCACTGAGCTCCGAGGCCCTCCTCCGGGACACTTTCCTCACTGCCCGGGGCTCTCCGAGGTCCATGGGATGCACTCCAGCATCACTCAGGCCAGAGGCAGTGTGGAGAAGGAAGGAATGCGTGAGAACGCCCAGGGCATCCGCAGGCGGAAGATGCTGACTCACACGGCCACGGGGCGGCTCACCCTGGGTTTCAGGCTTTCAGCAGGTGGAAGAGAGCGCTGGCATTTGTACAGAAAACCGCTTCACCCCAGCTGGCTGCCCCAGGCCAGCTGTGGGGACTGGGAGCCCAGAGGACACTGGGAGGTTGGGCTGATGGCTGGCCGGGCAAGGCGGTCCCCTCTCAGCCTCCGTTTCCTGATCAGGAGAGGAGCAGGTGGGCCCAGAGACCTCAGGAGCCCTCCAGTGACTCACTCTCCAGCCCCTCGTCTTGGGCTGGTTTCAGGCAGCCTGGGCATTCCGAGCTTGGCCCTTCCTTTGCTCTGCTGGTCCCC
>SJYF01001046.1:1462921-1477295 GCA_006410515.1 Procapra przewalskii | reverse complement strand
GCTCTTCCAGGGTCCCTGTCTGTCATCAAAACAGATCAAAACAGGAGCCCTGTCAGAGCTGGGCCAGCAGCCCCCCACCCACTCTCCATCCCCAGAGTCCCAGATGGATTCATCGAGAGGACGCGTCCGTGGTTCGTGTCCTTTGTTAACCACACAGGTATTGAGGATCCACGGGAGGAGGAAGCGCTGGTGAGCAGGCTCAGAACCCTGCTCGTGAATCTCACAGGAAGCATTAAAGGATGCCGGCTTTGGAGAGGGTGGTTCCCAAGGCAGATCTCACCACGTGAAGCTTTCCTTGCCTGCAACTGGTGCCAGATTCGGACACAGCACCATTCCTGCGTGCTCCAGCACGTGACATCCTCCAGCAGGCAGTGATGATGGTGGCGAGATCAGGAGGGCTTCCCTCAGACCCACAGTGGACGGAGCTGGCCATGGCGGGGAGGACAGGACCACCTCTGACAAACTGGGGAAGGAAGAAAGCCTGCCGTTAGCCGTCCTCCTCCTCACTCTGCGGACCCCTGGGCTCCACGCCCCACGAGGAAGAAGGACCTTGCCCCTCCCCCACGGCTGACGCTGTCCAGCTTCTCACTTCCTTGGCCTCTGGGCAGCGGGCTCCTCTGCAAAGATGCACAGTCCACTTATAGACCCAGTCCCCTCGGATTTATTCATCAGGTTGAAATCACCTCTTTTTTTTCTTTTCCTTTATGGGATTCAGAGCTACGTTGTTGATTCTAAAGGTTAAAAAGAAATCAAGATCATGAGAAGTTTATAAAACGCAATCAACTCTATGATATGTAACGTAATTTCCATAGCTCAAAAGCCACTCAGAAGACCTTTAGAATCCAAAAACAAAGAATGAGAAATCACCTCTTTTTAATAAAAGCCCGAGGAGAGGCAATGGAAGTAGCTCTCTGAATGCAGAAGTTGGTCCAGGGCTGGCCCACATGGGTTTTCTCATAGCCACGGTTGCAGATGGCATCATAGACTCAACTGACATGAGTCTGAGCAAACTCTGTGAGATGGGAGATGGTGAAGGACAGGGAAGCCTGGCATGCTGCAGCCCACGGGGTCACAAAGAGTCAGACGCAGCTTAGCAACTGAACGGCAACTCTCGCAGGGTCCCTGCCATGTGCCAGGCTGGGGGTGGGGGGCAGGCCAGAGAGACCCCTGGCAACAGTGTAGCTTCATCCCCAGCCTTTGCCCCCTTTCAGTAGCTCTGCCCACCCACAGCCCCTCACCACTGCAGACCCCGGTGGTCAACCCACCAACACAGCCACTCCGTCCCCTCAGGATCACTGTGCCTCTGAGAGGCGTGGGCACCCACCCAGGTCTCCCAGGAGCTCGGCCGCCAGGAGGGTCCCCAGCCTCCGACGCCGGGTGTTCAGGCAGCTCCTGGTCCGCCTGTTGCTGCTCTCGTTGCTGAGTCGAGTCTGACTCTTTGCAGCCCGCCAGGCCTCCCTGTCCTTCACTGTCACCCAAAGTTTGCTTAAATTCATGTCCTTGAGTCAGTGATGCCATCCAACCCTCTCATCCTCTGTCACCCCCCTCCTCCTCCTGCCTTCAATCTTTCCCAGAATCAGGGTCTTTTCCAGTGAGTCAGCTCTTTGCATCAGGTGGCCAAAGCATTAGAGCTTCAGCTTCAGCCTCAGTCCTTCTAAAGAATATTCAGAGTGGGTTTCCTTTAGGATGGACTAGTTTCATCTCCTTGCAGTTCAGGGACCCTCAAGAGCCTTCTCTAGGTCCACAGTTCAAAAGCACCGATTCTTCGGTGCTCAGCCTTCCTTATGGTCTAGCTCGCACATCCATACTTGACTATGGGAGAAACCTTAGCTTTGACCTGGTCCTCAACCCCACGGGAACCCTGGCTTAGAACATCACACTTTGGCCACCCTGGCAAACCACAGCCAGGGTCTGGCTAACCTGGTGGGGAGTGTACAAAAAGCCCTCACGGTGGCCTCAAGAAGCATCAAGTCTATTGGTCCCACATCTGACACTCCAGAGCTCCATGAGGGCCCAGGCTGAGGCCAGCCTCCGGCTGAGACCACCACCTCACTGAGGCTTGCTGCCTGCCCCATCCTGCCCCCTTCACCTCCCTCAGTAAATCATGTGGACCCCAGCCCTCGCCTCAGGCTCTGCATCCAGGAAACCTGACCAAGACCCTGCCCTTTTGTGTCTCTGGCTTTGCTGTCTCTGTACCATCGTGAAAGGACCGCCTTCCCTTGGTCAGGGGCCAGCTTGTCTCCCCCGAAGAGCCGTGTGTTGGGGTCCTGACCCAGCACCTCACGATGTGACTGTATCTGGAGCTGGGCCTTTCAAACAGTGATTAAGGTAAAAATAAAGTCTCTTGGGTGGGGCCCTCGTCTCTTACAGGTCTAGAGTCCTTATAAAAAGAGGAGGTCAGGACAGACACACACAGGGCCAACCCTGTGAGGACGCGGGGAGGAGACGGCCGTCTGCACACCCAGGAGGGGCAGCCCCACCCACACCCGAGCCTGGGAGTCCAGCCTGCAGGCCTGCCCCTCTGGCTGGGGTGCTTTGTGAGAGCAGCCTGATAAACTCATAGAATCTTTTTCTCATTGAGTTTCCATTTATCCTTCAGAATCCATCTGAAATATCATCCTAGTTTCTCCGAGACAGAAGAAATCATTTACCCGAAACATTTTTGCGCCTCTGTGCATGTGGGAGTACGCGCTTAGTCGCTTCAGTTTTGTGTGACTCTTTGCAGCCCCAGGGACTGTAGCCCACCAGGCTCCTCTGTCCATCGGATTCCGTAGGCAGGAGTGGGTTGCCCTTTCCTCCTCCAGGGCATCTTCCTGACCCAAGGATCAAATCTGCATCTCCTGTGCCTCCTGCCTTGCAGGTGGATTCTTCACTATTGAGCCACTGGGGAAACCCACCTCTCTCTATATATAGATGCTGCTGCTACTGCTAAGTCACTTCAGTCGTGTCCAACTCTGTGCGACCCCATAGACGGGAGCCCACCAGGCTCCCCGGTCCCTGGGATTCTCCAGGCAAGAACACTGGAGTGGGTTGCCATTTCCTTCTCCAGTGCATGAAAGTGAAAAGTAAAAGTGAAGTCGCTCAGTCGTGTCTGACTCTTAGCGACCCCGTGGACTGTAGCCCACCAGGCTCCTCCGTCCATGGGATTTTCGAAGCAAGAGAACGGAAGTGGGTGCCATTGCCTTCGCCGACATATATAGATATGTATATGTATCTACATGCACACATATCTTATCCTCACTTGTCTTACAGTACTCACATATGCTCCTCTCCCTCCCAGTGCAGATTCTGTGGTTTAATTTATCCTTCCATCCACCCTAGTAAATTCTCCACCGATGTCTGTCGAGCTAAAACGGCCGGGGATTGTGTTTCTCGAGTCCCCAGGCCGGCCACCTCCCTCCTCCCCAGCCGCCCAGCGCAGGGGCACCCCTGATGGTATCGCAGACCTACACGGGGTGCAGGACAGGCTCAAACACCGGCTCCATTCAGATGGCCCTAGGGACACAGGCTGGAAACTTAAATTTCTTCCCATGCAGCCCAAGTCTTCCTGGGAAGTCGCTGACTGAACACACCTCCCCAAATAGATTAGAGATGAAACTGAGCAGCCAGATCGGTCTCGGTTTCCCGGGGGGCCCCTAATCTGCAAGGCCAGCTTCCCTTGACATCGCCCGCAGGAGCGCGGCTGCTGGGCGGCTCACCCAGAGGTCGGTTGTCCGATACGGCCGAGCCAAAGCTATCTGTTTAGCAGACAACCTATGTGCGTGTCAGGATCAGCAATCATCATCCTTGATGCTGGGTTTTTTCTTCCTCGTTGAAATGGATCTTTTGAGAGCCAGTCAAGGGGAAAAAATGTGGAAGGATGGAGTGCAGTGGGGTACCTCCGTGAAAGAGGCCCTTGATTATATGGGGAACATTAAAAACAGGGAATTTTCCCTTTTACCGCTCATTTCCTTCAGTCACCTATAAATTTCACTGTCAGAGAAACTACCCATCTGTTTTCCTGAAGAAGCGAGTAGAAAACATCCAGAGTGCAGCATATTTACCACAAATGTTCTCCATTGTCGGGAGCAGAGTTTTTGAAGTACATGTACATGCCTCTCTCCCTGCCCCCCACCCCCCTAAGAATACTAAGAGCTGCTTTGCATAAGCCGCCGGTTGGGCAGACGGGGAAGGCGAATGCAAATATCATAGGATGGATTATGATCGCCTGGCCCTTGCCTTATGGACAATAGATTTCTCGACAGACCCAACATCAGCGACAGCCAGGTTGCATTTTTAAAAGGACTTTTGTGCATTTTTTTTTCTCCTTCTTAGTACTTAGGCGTCCCTGAAAAGACATCAAAACCGTTCAGTGTAGATATTTAGAATAAATGAAACATTTTTTTTTGCCCTTGTTGGTTGCCTTTGTAATAACAGTCTTATGTGTTTAGATACTTATGTAACTTAAGATGAAAAGACATCTTATAGCCTCCAGGCAGAATGATGGGAAATTAGCGACATACCTGCAACTCCAGTTTGCCTGGGATGGAGTCCATTTCAGACCATGGGAAAGGGGTGCATTTGCTCCATGGGATCAATCTCACGCCTTCCAATATTTCCATACAACAAGTTTTCCTAAAAATTTGTAAAAAAAATTACCTTGGCTAACTGGTTTTGTTAATGAATATGAGAGGAAGGTGGTCATGGAGACCCACAGAGGGTTTGCCCAAGAATTTAAGTAACTGGTTTTGGGGTAGATTTGTTGACATTTTCATGTCCCTCACTGAGTTAGTGACATTAAAATGAACCAGGCAAATAGGGGTGGGAAACAGAAAAGTCGAGATCAAAGTCTCCAAGCAAGTCGGCTCATCTTAAAGGGCCTCAGATGACCCTCAGAAGAAATGGGTATAATTACACCCAGTACATCAGATCGTTGTGAAGCTTAATGACTACCTGAAAGTGTTCTGAGATCCTCAGATGAAAATAGACCACAAACACAGAGTGTTATTATAGAATTCAAAAGGATGCTTTCCTTTCTGCAATAAAATGCCGTGGGCACCGTCTGAACTTTGTCCCTGCCGGCCATGATGTCTCCCTCCATGTCCGACTGTTCACTACACCTGCTTCTCAACCCCTTTAAAGTCCTTTGATTTCTGTGGGCCTCTTCACATGCCCCAAGACAACGGTCTTTCATTATGAATACGCTCCTTAGCAACAGTCTCCAGGAAGGAAAAGAGATCTCTGCTGTGCCCAGTGGATTCTTATTCATTTCTCCATCATCAACAGCATCATCTGGGGGATGACTGTGGTACCCACCACACCTGACTTGGATTCCACTAGATCACAACGGTCTTTCTAAAGAGCAACCAGGGAAGGTCTTGGGTTTGCCTCTTTTATTTATTCTTTTTTGCTGTAATCAAGGAGAAAAACTTGACTGATCATAACCAAATTTGGTCTCTAATAAACGGATGCCGGCTGTACATATTTTTGTTTCTCCTTTGGATCTGCCATCTTCAAAACACAATTTTCTTGTCCAGATGACGTCCATTGGGCAAGAAAAATGGATGGAGGACCCTGGGTGGTCTGAAGCCCCTTGGGCTCCCCAGTACATGAAGCAGTTGCTTAATCTGGCTAAGCCACTTTCCCAGGGGTATTACGTGAAGTTGAGTATTTTTTATTTCTAGACACTGAATGCGCTGGAATGGAAAATACCTTCATCTCCATGAGGTGGTCCTCTGCTATCCCCTTTTGGAGAAGGGAATGGCAATCCCCTCCAATGTTCTTGCCTAGAGAATCCCACGGACAGAGAAGCCCGGTGGGCTACAGTCCATGGGGTTACAAAGAGTCAAAAACAGCTGAGCGACTAACACACGCTATCCCCTCCATCCAGAACACTTTACTCCTGATGGTCACCTGACTCCCTCCTCTTTCTCATCAGAGCTGCACACGACGCCTCCTGGCCTCTCTAGCTTCCCCGCCCCACTGCCTGTCTCCCTCCACTGGCTCTTGGGATCTCTTGTTGTTGCTCAGTTGTGTCCGACTCTTTGCAACCCCACGAACCGCAGCACGCCAGACTTCCCTGGCTTTACCATCTCCCAGAGCTTGCACAAACCCATGTCTATTGAGTCTGTGGACGATACCATCCAACCATCTCATCCTCTGTCACCCCCTTCTCCTTTCTCTGTCTTTCCCAGCATCAGGGTCTTTTCCGATGACTCAGTTCTTTGCATCAGGTGGCCAAAGGGATGGAGCTTCAGCTTCAGCATCAGTCCTTCCAATGAGTATGCAGGGTTGATTTCCTTTAGAATTTATTGGTTTGATCTCCTTGCTGTCCAGGGGATCCTCCAGAGTCTTTTCTAGTACCACAAATCAAAAGCATCAGTTCTTCAGCAATCAACCTTCTTTATGGTCCAACTCTCATGTCTGATCTTTATCTGTCGGTTTCCCCCCTCTATCGGACAGAGAATCAGCGCACAGAATGTTGACTTCCTAGCACTTCCAGATAGTATGTGTGAGGTCTAAGCACACCCATGGCAGTCCTCAGAGGAGCTCAGGGGCAGGAAGCAACAGGCATGTTCAGCACGCACCTCCAGCAATGCCAGTGTGGGCGGTGGGTCACACACCGTATTTGGCCATTGGTTGGGTGCACTGGTTGGGAGCTGAGTCTTTCACAGGATGCTATGGTATTCTCCCAGGCTATCTGCTTCTGACTGATGAGAGCAGGTCCTAAGACCAGTAGACCAGAAGGCCGTGTGTTCAGTGTGGCGTCTCCCCAGCTGTAAAAGGAGTTCTCAATTCAAGGTGTGCAGTCAGACCTCGGGGATGGATTCTGTAAGCCCTGTGATGGAGGCTGAGAAGCACTGTGAGCAGAGGAAGCAAACCCATGCCAAGAGTAATGGCAGTTCCAGAAAAGACACACTGCTGTTCTACCCAAGTTAGAAGGGCTTCCCTAGTGGATCAGCCAGTAAAGAGTCTGTCCACAATGCAGGCAACATGGGACTAGGATTCAGTCCCTAGCTCGGAAAGAGCCCCTGGAGAAAAGAATGGTTACCTACTCCAGTATTCTTGCCTGGAGAGTTCCAGATTAAAAGAGGGGTGATGGAACCAACCTGCTGGGGGTTCGCTGGTGCTCTCAAGGAAGGGTGTCACGTTGAAGGGTCATCATTTGTCTTGGTTGCTGAAAGTCTGGGTGTCCAGCATGGGTATTGGTGTCTATAGGCCACTTAACATGCCCCAAGATGATAATCATTATTTCCGAACACTCTCTTAGTAACATAATTTCCAGGAAGAAAGAGGTATCTTTGCTATCTCTTGTGGATTCTTGTTCATTTCTCCATCATCAATAGCATCATCTGGGGATGACCGTGGTCATCCAAAGAGAGCAGCCAAAGAGAGACTTGGGGTTCATCATCTTTGATTTATTCTTTTGTGCCACAATCAAGTAGAAAGACTGGCCATCATCTCCAGGACAAGTCATCCCACTGAACTATGGGACAGGCCCTCTGAAGGCCAGTTGACATCCACACACTTTTGCCCACTGCCATAGGTCCATCGCCAAACTAACTTGTCCCTGATCCCCTAATATTTTTCCTTTAGGGCTCCTATCCCGTAAGACAAGCCGTTTGCCCATGCCCAGGCGTCTGTGGATCTTCCTGCTTCCGGGGTACTTTTCTATGTACGGTGGATGGCCAGCATGCTGCCTGAGGGACACCCCCCTCCCCTGCTGTCTCTCACGGTTACTTCTCAGAGAGGACGTGATGCAAAAAAGAGTCAGTCTTCAGCCAGCTCAAGAGAGACACTTCATCTGCACAGCCGCCTGGCATGCCCTGGACAGGCGCTCCAGCCCTGCTGGACCCTACTAGCAACTCACAAGCTGTTCTTCAAACCACCAGTGGCGTCTATTGTAGAGAGCACATCTTGGGGCTTCCCTGGCAGCGTAGTGGTTAAGGCTTGCCAACACAGAGGGGCACAGGCTCAATTTCTGGCCAGAGAATGAAGATCCTGCATGCTGCACAGTATGGCCAAACAAACAAACAAACAAATTCTAGAAAGAGCATGTCTTCACTCAAGAACTCCACAGGTCCGTGCTGAGATGCTCCTGGAGAGGTGTTCTGCACTCTCCCCCTGTGCAAGCCTTCCTCACCGTATCTGGTGGATTGCAAGTCCCTAGGGACAGAGAAACTTACACTACAGCCTCGACCTGCCTCCGAGCCCTCTCCTGCTCTGGGTCGCTTGTGAGATAGAAAGCCTTTGAAACCACTCAATAAACTGGTTAGAACAGAATTCCTGAGAGTGGTATCGGTTTCCGCCTCCCCCCAGGTCCAGACAACTTTAAGTTTTGTGCTTCTTTCCTGCTAGCTGGAGAAGATGTAGGATGGGCAGCAAACGGCTCTTTGCTTTAAAGGGAAGCCCCGCGGGCCCTGGACGCTGGGTCCCTGCTCATTTCATTGACATGCAGCCTTTATATTGTCCTGTTTGCCATATATTGTCACTTTCTGCATACTCTCTGCTCCGTGCTCACCACTTCCCGTTCACATGGGTTATCAGTGGAGAAGACCAGCCTGACCTATAGACTAGCAGGATGGCTATGGTCCCTGTGAGGTGTCCTGTGGGGAGAACGGCAGAGTTAGCTCCAGTATGGAACCAGAGAGCGAATGTGAGCTGCTGCCCTCCTATGATGACAAATTGCTCTTTATCCTCTTCGCCAGTGCGACTGGAGAAGAAGACTTCTAGATCAATAGGTGCGTGCCGTTTACCTTCCATTTCTGGCTCCCAGATGGAGAAGATGCCAGGGGAAGCTTCCTGCCATAAAGAACCTTAAAACTGGGGGAGAAAAATACGAAGCAATCTTGTTTGGGCAACAGAAAACAGGCATTAAAGACTGTGATCCCTGAGAGAAGGGAAACTCATATGCAGTCCCATTAACTGCCCTGCCTCTCCACCTAGGGGAAATTTCCTGACCCCAGATAGGAGCGAGAGCAGAGGAGAACAATCTTATTGAGCGGAGGGGACTGCCAAAATGGCGTGAATCTGCGGTCAGGGTGCCAGAGGAGAGGCAGCTGTGCCCACAGGAACACCTCAGACATTTGCGTGAAGGTCACCTGCAAGCCTTTGGCTAAGAGTGACGTTGTGAGTATACAGGGAAAGACTAAGCAAGAATTACCTGAGATCAGGTGCTGTGGAGTTGAGAGACCAAAGTGTGCTGAGACACATTGAAGTTCCCAGCCAGCAGAAAGGAGAAGAGACATCAGAAAAGTTGTGTCTTGGGATTTAAAAACATAACTTACAGCAAAGTCTAGTCTATATAAGTCTAGAGCCTTAAATCAAGGCTTGAAGACAGAATTCAGAAGGAGAGTCAAAGCAACTTAGAGGGGCTCAGGAAAAGCCAGATCCAAGTCTATGCCAGTTCAAATTATCAGCCAGGAATATCCACCACCTACAAGAATGAAGCCAGCAGTGCTCAGAGACAAACATCAGAATTCCAGATCTCTAAAATGTGCCATCTGCAGCTCCAGATAATAGGAAAACATCTAGACACGCAACATACCAGGGAAATGTAGCTCATAGGCCATGAAATAGCAGGCAGTTGCCACTGACCCGAAGACGGCCCAGATGTTGGACTTAGCAGATATCTAAAGCTACTATTATAAATATGTTCAAGGATTTAAAGGAAAATACGGACCTAATAAACAAATCAATGAAGAATCTCAGCAGATAAATTAGAACTTGAAAAGAGAACTAAATGGAAATTCCAGAATTCACAGGCACAAGTGAAAAAGTACGTGGATTCAAAGATTAGAAATGACAGTAGAAATTACCCGAAGACAGATCAGTAGAAACTATCCAATCCAGAAAAAAAGATGAAACAGAGAGGACTTCTCTGGTGAGTTAGTGGATAGGAATCTGCCCGCCAATGCTGGGGACATGTGTTCCACTCCGATCTGGGAAGGTTCTACATGCAGCGGAGCAGCTCAGCCTGCACACCACAACTGCTGAGCCCAGGCAGCCTGGCCTCACATGCCTGGAGTCTGTGCTCCACCACACGGGAAGCCACTGCAGTGGGAAGCCCGTGCATGGCAGGGAGGAGTAGCCGCCACTCGCCACAACCGGTGAGAGCCCGCGCACAGCCACAAAGACCCGGTGCAACCAGAGTAAATAAGGAAGCCCTCAAACATTTTAAAGAGAGAGAGGGAAATCTAGAGAAAATTAGCAAATGTTCAGAGACCCTTGGAACAAGGTCAAATGGCCTGGAATATGTGTAGTTGCAGTCCCAGAAATAAAACAGAGTGAAATGAGGCACAAAAAGACTGAGGAAATAAAACAAAAAATTCCCAAAGTTGAAGATCTTCATATAATAGGAAGAAAGCTGTTTACAGAGCCAAGAAACACAATAAATCCCAAATAAGATAATTACAAAACAACCCCCCCAAAAAAGCCTGAAAACCATACCCGCACACATCGTCATACCACTGAAAAACAGAAAATCTTGAAAGCAGCCAGAGAAAAGAGCACGTTACGTATACAGGAAGAACCCAACACTGATGGCTGATATCTCATCAGAAACGAAAGAGATTGGCAAATAGCGGGAAATGATATTTAAAGTGTTGGAAGGAAAGACTCATCAACTCAGAATGTTATATCCAATGATAATGCCCTTCAAAAACAAGAGAACTGAAATAAAGGCATTTTCAGATCAATAACACACAAGGAGATCAAACCAGTCAATCCTAAAGGAAATCAGCCCTTAATATTCTTTGAAAGGACTGATGCTGAAGCTGAAGCTCCAATACTTTGGTCACCTGATGCGAAGAGCCAACTCATTAGAAAAGACTCTGATGTTGGAAAAGATTGAGGGCAGGAAGAGAAGGGGGTGACAGAGGATGAGATGGCTTGATAGCAGCGCTGACTCAATGAACATGAATCTAAGCAAAGTCTGGAAGGACAGAGGAGCCTGGCAGGCTGCAGTCGATGGGATCACAAAGAGTTGGACGTGATTTAGCAAGTGAACAACACCACCACAAGCAAAAGTTTATTGCCAGCTGCCCGGATATTCTTCCAGTTGAAGCTTCACCCAACTTCTGTTCAGTGAGAACAGAAGCTTCACCCAACTTCAGTGAGAACAAGAGTTTACAGGAGGAATGAAAAGCACCTGAACCAGTAAATAAGTGAGAACAGAAACTCATACCAGCATCTTAGGGGTCAGTCTCCTCCAGTTCCCATACGCCGCCTCTGGCGTGGTTTACAGAATGTCCTGCACGCTTTGGGGTCAGATGGGTGAGTTGAATGGGAGTGCAATGAGGCAGGAGCCCTGCGTCCTTAGGTGTTTTGTGATGCACTAAGTCTTTGCAGTTCCTCCTGGGGTGGTGTTGCTTCTGCCTTAGAACCTCAGCCAGCAGGGCACAGTTGCAGGTGATTCCACTTGGCTCCTCCCTCCTAACGACTCCGTTTCTGCAGGCCACAGAATCAAAGCCAGGGTCCTGCCGACTCTGGATTGCAGCCCCCCGAGTTACACGATAAGGGACCCAGAAAGTGATCGCAGGCGAGCCCTGGGGTTCGCTGGACATGGACTCGGGCCAGGACTCCGTTTATCACTGTCACTGGGGTCAGCAACAGAGTTTCAGGTCGCCTGGTAGCAGACCCTGCATCCAACCATCCTTGACAGTCTTTGCTCAGGACACACGTGCCATGACCAGTAGCCGTGTGTCACTTTGGGGAAGGATCTGGAAAACAGTGATGGCCTCAACTGGCAGTCAGGTTTACAGGGTCCATCCTCAAGGAGACTCGACTTCTAGTTAATGGATCAATAGTGTCCGGGTCTGTGGGCGGAGCCAGAGCAACCGTCGCGAGTATTTTCCTGGTTCCGCTGGCACCTGTTACCAGCGCCTGCTCTCTTCATCGCCTGACGTGTTTCTCCTCTGCGGACATGCTGATGGCCAGTCCTGGTTATCAGCCTTACTGCTCGATGTATTGAGGGGCCATGGGTTCCCTTAGGGAGGACAAGTGTCGAGTGTCTTGAGTGAGGCTCTGGGGACTCTCTCGGAGAAAGGGGACACGTCCCCTCTGTCAGGGGCAAGGAGGTTGCTTCTGCTGATGTGGTGGGAGCCTCTAAGTGTGACTGCTGATTTCAGGGTGCAATTCCATACCCAGCCCGGCCTCCGCGGCACTGCGACCTCAGAAGTTAACATTGTCAGCCAGAGGACTTCCCTGGTGGCCCAGTGGCTAAGACTTCAAGCTCCCCAAGCAGGGGATCCCAGTTTAATGCCCGGTCAGAGAACTAGACCCCATGTGCCGAAACTGAGTTCACATGTCACAGCTGAAGATCCCGTGGGCTGCTACGAAGGCCTGGCACAGCCAAATAGTTGTTTTTGAATTATCAGACAATAGGCTGCCCGGATGATAAACAGAAGCCTGCAGCTCTAAAGACGTGCTGAAATCCCCTGGATGTTCTGGAATTCATGCCACAGTCTGCCTCATTCCCAGGTGGCTCAGCAGCAAAGAATCCGCCTGCAATGCGGGAGACCTGGGTTCAATCCCTGGGTCAGGAAGATCCCCTGGAGGAGGCCATGACCACCTGCTCCAGTGTCGTTGCCTGGAGAACCCCCTGGATGGAGGAGCCAGGCGGGCTACAGTCCACGGGGCCCCAAAGAGTCAGACACGACTGAACACACACCTGCTGCCTCATTCCAGACCTCTCGACCTGCCTGCTAGACAGATTCTGCTCTGAGAATCCAGGACCACCAGCCCAAATAGGCCCCAGGTTACCCGAAGAATGATTCGAGTAGGGTGAGTGAGGTTCAAGGTTGTTTAAGGAAGAGGCCCCACAAGCCAGTGGGCTCAGCCTGGGCCCCTGAGGGCTTCACTGTGGCCTCCACGGGCAGGAAGGTTGCTCTTTCCCCGAGGTTGCTTTCTAAAATGTAAACACAGCTTTTCTCCTCCTCCTTCTTCTTTTTCTTCTCCTCTTCTTCCTCCTCCTTCTTCAATCTGTGGGATTTTCCTGTTTGACTGTACAATTTGCTGAAAACGAACATTTTGACAAGAAAAATGTGTGGGCACCTGGGCCAGGAGGGAAGCTGTGCATTCTCTGCCCGCTGTCCCAGAGGGAGTTGGGGGAGCGGGGGCTGGCCTCGCGTTCCTGCCCCAGGGGATGCAAAGGGACTCTGCCTGGCTTCCTCGCAAGTTGGATACGGTCGCTATCCTCAGTCCTTCCCTGCAGGCTGGCTCCTGGTGTTCCCCGACCACCAGCCCAGCGGGAGCCCTCATGGTGATGAGCAGGAAAAGGACCAACTCAGCCATCCCAAGTCCAGTATTCCCCGTGCCTGGCCTTAAGCCCTGTGCCTTGGAGGTGGGGGCCAGCGAGGCTCGGAGACGTGGAGCTCAGAAGGAGCAGGGTTCCAGTTCAAAACCAGTTCTTCAGACTCCAGACCCCTTGCCTTATTTTTGCTCCACTCCAGCCCAGAGGCAACACTGAGCACCGAGGACATGGCTGAAGGCAGAGAGAAGCCCTGTTTGGTCAGAGAACTCCTCAGCCAGAGGATTCAGGGGTGGAAAGAAGCCCCCAGTCAGGCTGCTCCTTACCACCTGCCAGGCGTGAGCGGTCTCGGTCCTCGAGGAGTCTGGAGGGGCCTTAGAGGTCTTGGGGGGCCTCTCAGGTCAGGGAGGAACTCAGGAGTGGACCTTGGGGAACCTGGGGGCCAGTGAGGGGATTTGTGATGTCAGTGGCCTCAGGAGGGCGTGGTGGTCTGGGGAACCTCAGGGAGTCTGGGGGGACCTCAGGAAGCCTGGGGAACCTCAGGGAGTCTGGGGGACCTCGGGGCATCTGGGGGATCTCAGATAGTCTGGGGGAACCTCAGGGAGTCTGGGGGGACCTCGGGAAGTCTGGGGGCCTCGGGGAGTCTGGAGGTACCTCTGGGAGTCTGAGGGGCTGTAGGGATCTGGGAGATCACTGTCTTACTGAGAGAAACCAGTAGGGTTGGGGAACCCCAGGGGTCAGGGGGCACCGAGCTTATCCCCAGATTCAGTTAATGGTGGGGTGTCTTCCACGCTTGCAGCCACGCACCACTTCCTACTCAGAAAGCCCAGCGTGGCCAGCTCCAGGGTGGGAAGCCAGGCGGGGGCCCAGGGAACATCCCTGAAGAAGAAGGGAAGTGGCAGACGCGTAGCCAGAAAGCCTTTCAGCCTTCAGGGTCAACACGGCCCCTCCAGATGCTCTGAAGTTAGGACACGAACGGCAGCGGCAAGGGAGCCTTGGGGCTCTGCCTCCCTGACCACAGAAGTCACTGCCCGAGTGAGTCACTGACATGCTCCTGCTCCCTGCGGCACAGGGCTGGGCGCCAGGACCCCGAGCAGGCCAGCTGCTCCCGGGTTCCATCAGCGAGGCCACCTGGCTTCAAAGGAA
>SJYF01001046.1:1448809-1459318 GCA_006410515.1 Procapra przewalskii | reverse complement strand
TTGCACCCAGTGGGGTATTAACATACATGCCGATCCTGATCTCCCGACCTGCCCCCCGCTTCTTCCCCCCAGTCCGCGTGCCCCTTTCCTGCGTCTGTGCCTCTATTCCTGCCCTGAACAACGGTTCCTCTCTGCCTTCTTTCTAAATCCCTTGCATCTGCACTCAGTCACTCAGTCTTGTCCAGCTCTTTGGGACCCCGTGGACTGTAGCCGGCCAGGCTCCTCTGTCCATGGGATTTCCCAGGCAAAAATACTGGGGTGGGTTGCCATTTCCTTCTCCAGGGGATCTTCCCGACCCAGGGATCAAACCACTGTCTCCTGCACTGCAGACGGGTTCATCACCACTGTGCCGCCTGGGAAGCCCACGTGCATTAGTATAGGATGTTTGTTTTCCTCGTTCCGACTACTCTGCTCTGCATGACAGACTCTAGTCCATCCACCTCTCTCCTAATGACCCAATTTTGTTCCTTTTTATGGCTAATACGGAATGCCCTCCTTTAAACACAGCCCCATCTTGCCTACCAGGTCCAGCAGTCTGCACTTCCGGCTGCTGTCTGCAGGCCCTGAGGTCTGCCCTGGGCTCCACTGCCCTTTCACTTCAACACTGTCCCCAAACCAGAGCGAGTCAACCCTACTCTCTGGGCAGAGAAGACCCAGGCTCCCTGTGTCAAGGATGTGGCTGCCCTCTGGAAGGAGAGGTAGGGAACTGAACGGAAGCTCTCATTCCTTTGGATTCTTCTAGAACAGCCTGAACACAGATGCTTATCACCATATGGAACCATCCTTGTATGCTTGTCCACCTGTGTGAATCGTGGAAAGTTCATATCCTTCAAGGAAGAAATGATTCTTCTTCCATTCAATAGTCTCTTATAAATATATATATGGGTGGGGGACAAATTAGGAGTTTGGGGTTAGCAGGTAGAGACTTTTGTATATAAAATAAATAAGGTCCTACTGGATAGCACAGGGAGCTATATTCAAGGCCTTGTAATAAACCATAACGGAAAAGAATATGAAAAAGAATATATATGGGCAACTGAACATTGAAACTAGAAACTCGTTTCAATTACCCTAGAAATTAATACAACATTGTAAATCAACTATATATATATATATATAAAGAGAGAGAGAGAGAGAGAGAGTACTATATGTAAGTATAATACAAATAGAGTTTTGAATCAAACTGAAAAGAACAGAGAAAAAGTATAGTCTAGCCTCAGTCATAATCATAGACTTAGGAAAGCAAACCCTAAGGAAAACTAGAAAAATCCAGTGAGGCCTGGAGTTCACAGCAACGTCCTGATGTCAGTCTCTTGGCTTCGACACACCTGCTGTAGTTCTGTGAGATACTAGTAACAGGTGCGTCATGAGGGATATATAGCAACTTCCTGTGCTATCTAAATCATTCTTAAACAAAAAGGGTATTTTAAAATTCTAAATGTGAGCAGAGACTTTTAGCGCTTAAAAATATAAGGGTCGACAGCAACCAAATAGGGTCTGTCCCAAAAATATTGGTGGCGATACAGCAGGAAAATGATTTATCAGATCAGCCTAAGAAATAATACAAGTTAATTGAAGCAGACCAATAGATATCAATGAGCCACTGTGGGAAAAAAATCATTCTGTAAAAATTTGTAACAATTAAACAAATTTCTTATTTTAAACATGATGAAATTGTGGATTTAGAACCAAAAGCCAATATCACTTAAGTAATAGATTGTGAGCCTTAAAGATCAGTCATCCTTTGATGTGTCCTGTCCAATGATTATTCCTATTTTAAAATAAACCTAGAAATACCAGAGAAAGCTATTTAATAAGGAAAAGAAATAACATAGAAATGTAGAAAAAGGAGACATACAAGTATGCTTTCTCTTGCGGTCATGAGCATAAGGGCTTCCCTGGTGGTTCAGAGGTAAAGAATCTGCCTCCCAAAGCAGGAGATGAGTAGCTTCAATCCCTGGGTTAGGGAAGGTCCCCTAGGGGAGGAAAGAGCAACACACTCCAGTTTTCTTGCCTGGAAAATCCCATGGACACAAGCTCCTGGAGGGCTACAGTCCACGGAGTTACAAAGAGTCAGATACGACTTAGCAACTAAGCAACAACAATATCATAAGTATAAACCTAGGAAAGCAACCAGGAAATTAACTCTGGACGATACGGCACATACAAAAACAGTTGACCAACTGTGTATCAGACAATTAGAAAAAAATGCTTGTAAAATAAGAGGTCCCAAGAGCAATAAAAAATCAAATAATTCATTTTTAATCATTTTAACTTAATTGTTTAATAATTGCCATCCCATTTACTTGAGAATATACAACATAGAAGGCCCTAATAGGAAAGGGGAAAAAAAAAGGAAGGCAAAAAGCAGAACTTTATTTGGCTCTTGAGGAAGAAGAAACACAATAAAGATGATGGGCCAGTGGGAAGAACCAAATGTTAAATATTCAGGAAATTCACAAGACATTTGCCATATCTTGAAGAGCTTGAAATCAGCCGTGCTGGCCACGATGGGAGTATTTACACCAAGGGGGCCACCAAGCCCCATGAATCAGGCCTTTCTTTCCTGCAGAGCCATTTTCCTTAACATCATCACGTTTGGTAAAGGCAGAAGATTTTTACTGGTACTCTGAGCAATGTGATAAATTGACTTTGAAACTCCAAAATTCCAGAGGAAGAGTGTACGTGCCCCTATGCACTTGGATGAATATATGTGCGCGCATGTGCATGGGTGTGACCACTTTAAAAAATTAGAGTTAAAAATGTTTAACTCGTGCATGAACACGAGGGCTTCACAGGAGGCTCAGGGATAAAGAATCTCCTGCCAATGCAAGAGATGCAGGGCGCTCAGTCCTTGAGTCAGAAGACTTCCCTGGTGGAGGAATTGGCAACCCACTCCAGTATTCTTGCCTGGAAAACCCCACGGACAGAGAAGTCCATGGAGTCACAAAGAGTCGGACATGACTTAACAATGAAATACCAATATAAAGAATATTACCAGCGCTAGCTGGGTGGTGAGATTGTAGGCCCTTATTCATTTTTCTTATTTTTATTTTCCATAACAAACATCTATTGCTTGTATGATCAGGAAACCCTTTTTCATTTTTTTTTCAGGTTTTAACAAGCCAGAAGAAAGTAGAATAGCACCTTTCTTCCCATCCATGTAGAAGAAATTCTGACTAAAGAAATGGAAACATCTCATTGGAGATAAGATGGAGGGGTTTGATTATGGAAAAAAAAAATTTTTAACTTCTTTCATAATCATATGCATGATAAAATTTAAAAAGAGCAATAGCATTGGGAAAATGTGTAATAAACAAATAAAGTTATAAGAGGTAACCGTATGAAACATGCAAGATCAGTATTCAGTTTCAACTTAAGTGATCAGAGAAGGAAAAACAATTAAATTTATACACCAGAAAACTATGGTGACACATTGTCACACAGGAAAATGCAAAGCTTCTTTATTATCAGTTAAAGAAATAGAACTCTAAGCAATACAAAAGTATTATTATACCCCCGTGAATCCAGCCGGAAAAACCAAAACGATAAGATTCTCTTGGAAGAACTGAGGGAAAACTGCATCTTTGCGCACTGCTGATGGTGGGACCTGCCGTGATCTGGTTGCGTCTGGCGAGGACTCTGACTGAGAGGATCTGCGAGGATGTCTGATTGAGAAAAAGAAACAAGCTATTTATATTCTTTTATATAACGTTGGTAAATATGCTGTGAGGCAGGGTTTCCCAGGAGAATTTCTGGAACCCGGCCAAATAAGCATGTTTCTACTCTGCAGGACTTCTCAGTGCCTTTACCACGAATCCCCAAGAGTGTGTGCTGCTGCTGCTGCCGATGCTAAGTCGCTTCAGTTATGTCCGACTCTGTGCATCAGGCTCCACCGTCCCTGGGATTCTCCCAGCAAGGACACTGGAGTGGGTTGCCATTTCCTTCTCCAATGCACGAAAGTGAAAGGTGAAAGTGAAGTTGCTCAGTCATGTCTGACTCTTAGCGACCCCATGGACTGCAGCCTACCAGGCTCCTCCGTCCGTGGGATTTTCCAGGCAAGAGTACTGGAGTAGGGTGCCATTGCCTTCTGGGAAGAGTGTGTGACATATACCCAATTAATTGGCCCTCAGAATCTCTTTTATGTTAACTTTATTGGCATCCCACAGCACACTAGGCTACTGGAAATCAGAGAGAAAATAAGACAAGCATTTTGTCTAAAGATGTCACTTCTTAAAGGGAAGTCTTGGAGACAGTCTTAATTTACCCAAACGCGGGAAAGGTTGTCCAATTCACTTGTACCTGGTAAGAAATCTTTGCGTGGAAGTTCCCTCTTGTCTGCCAGGTAGATAGGCAGGCTTTTTCGACTCCTAATGGAAATCACTGAGAAAGACTTGAATAGGACGAGAGCCCTGCCCTTGTCACTAGAGATCCGTTTCCTGAGATGCCTTGCTCAGGGGTCCTTGTTTTATTGGGAAAACTAACTGGATTCCATTATCATCTTATCCAGAGATATTATCAAAAATCACATGCCCTACTGCAGGCAGACCGGAAAAGTATTCTCAGAGTGAGATGCACGCATATCTCGGTTAACCTTCAGAAAGGGGAAGAGACAGAAGCCCGGCTCTCCCTTGATGGTGTCAGCTCAGCCAGCTGACCCCTGATTAGATCTTAGTTCGAGTTGGGATCGGAAGGATAGACGCATGCACATCTCATTCAGTCTCGCATTCTGCCCATGTGTTTGCCTTTGGGTTTCCTAGAAAGCGTTCCTGTTTGAAAATGTCCGGTCTTCTCCCAGCCACGTGGAGGGAAAGAGGAAATTCACACTGCTTTGGTCACTGGTGGGGATGGGGGATTGAGCCAAAGAAATGTAAGTGGAAAACCGGAGCATCGAAGACTCACCCGCAGGAAACACACGTTTATAAGGGCAGTGGCGAGGAATGCGGCCCATGCCTCACTGCAGGGACAGAGAGGCTGGGGACCCACCGCTGTGACAGCATTCCCCCCACCCCCACCCCTCACCTCATGCAACCACTTGCATCCCATGCCTCCCACAACATTTCACACACACACAAACACACACACATACATGCACGTGTGCACAGAGTTTGTCTGTTTTCTCAGTAGCCTGATCTTGGTGACTCAGGAAGCAAGAGAAAATGCCAATGTGGTCGCTAGCCAGAGAGAACCCATGTGCTCCCAGCAACATTCAAATGACCTTGGCCATCAGGAAGGCCTCTTGGGGCAGACCCCAGCCTGGAATGACCCTCGAAGGCCATCACTCTTCAAAGACACACGTGTTCCCCCTTCAGCCCATTCACTTCTCATTCCTTGGCCCAACACATCAGTTCAGAGCCCCTCACTGTGCATGACCCCAGAACGGGGTGAGTTTTCTGTCTCCCCTCCTGCCTCCAAATGTTCACAGTCTAGGACACGGAGCATCTCAAAGACCCAAGTCCAGCAAAAATGAAGCTGGCCAGCTGCGTGCATTTAGAATGAGATGGCAAATGAGACTTGCATTTCCAGGTTTCCGAAAGCAGCCCTTGAAAGGGCCGGTCTCCACGGCCCAGAAAGGCCCAGCCTTCCCGGCCTGTCGCGGCTGCAGAAGGGGCCTGTGTGCCGCCGGCTTTGATGGCTGCCCCTGGGGGCCGTACTCCGTGGCTGGTCACCAGCAGAGGTTTGCGAGTTTATCACATTAACTGTGTCTGATCCCCGAATCCAAATTACAGGCCAAAGCCACAAAATTGTCTCCCAATCAGAGGCCTCTTGCTCAAGTCCCCCACAAACACCAATCCCCCTTAATCAGGACCCAGGGGACGGGCCAGGCACTCTGCAATGGGGAGCACGCTGGGTTTTTTCTCCAATTTTACAAAGCTCCTCTGCAGCCTCCCTCTAATTTTCCAGCTCAGGTTCTTTTGAGGAGGTTTTGTGCCTTGAGAGCCAGAGTCCTACGGCAAGCAGAACAGCAGCAGCAGCCAAAGGCCCAGCCAGAGCCCTAGCGGCTGCCAGAGCAGCCTCCACCCCTCGAGGCCTCCTGCGCGCTGGCCGCTCATGTGGTCTTCATGCTTCAGTCCGGGCATCTGATCACGAGACGCTCGAAAGCTGTGAGCTCCGCGCGTCTGAGTGATTACCAAAGAGCTACCTTCGCAGGCAGAACCCCTCCTCCCTGCATCCCAGCCTTGCATCCAAATTCAGAGGGAGACAGCTTCCCTGGAGGACAACCTGGGTTCCTTTTTCCCTTGAGCTCTTGGCAAGGCCAGGATGGTGATGGGAGGGGGCGAGTGGTCACCGATTCTGAAGGGAACAACTTAGGCCCAGCCATGTGGGTGGGCCCCACAGTGTGAGAGGCGGACCGCAGAGCAGCCTTTGCACACAGCGCTGGGGTCTCACGCGAAGGCCAAGCTGTCGCTCGGGGACGAAGGGCCCTTGCAAAGGGAGGCTGGATGCCAAGGCAGAAACAGAGGAGCGGCGCGCTCGCGGGGGTTTCATAGGAGGGGTGGGAGGGAAGGGAAGAGGCGTGGACGTGGGCAAAGAGGGTCTTGGAACTCCAGGCTACTCATTGGAGAAAGTCTTCAGGGGGCCTTGGGGGGCCACTTGGGGGTACCTGAGTTTGGACACAGAGGCCTCAGGTGCAGCCCACAAGGAGAATGGGAAAGAGGAACAGTCCAAACATCAAGCCGGGCGATCATTACAGTAACAGCTCTCACCTCACTCTCGCGGCGGCTCTACTTGTCTGCACAGCTTTACGTGAGTCCTAAGGCCAGCAGTACCAGTCCCCAGACTTTGTTCTTTATACCGTGCTGGGTTTCACCTGTCCATATAAACTTTAGCATCAGTGTGTTGATATCCACAAACGAACTTGCTGGAATTCTGATTAGACAGCATTGACTCTCTAGACCAAGTTGGGAAGGAAGAACTGATATCTTGAGAAGATTTTTTCCCTAAACATGGAATTTATTTTGTTCTCTGATTTTATTCATCAGATTGTTGTAGTTCTTCTCAGACAGATCTCATACAAATCTCGTTAGATCTATTACTTAAGTATTTTATTGGGGAGGGGTATGCTAATGTTAAGGGCTTCCCATGTAGGGGCTGGGGTAAAGAACCCATCTACCAATACAGGAGATGTAAGAGATGTGGGTTTGATCTCCGGGTTGGGAAGATCCCCCAGAGGAAGGCATGGCAACCCACCCTGGCAATCTTGCCTGGAGAGTCCCATGCACAGAGCCTGGTGAGCTGTGGTCCATAGGGTCATGAGGAGTTAGACGTGACTGAAGCGACTTAGCACAGATGCACGCATGCTAATATAAACAATATTGTGTTTCTCATCTCAAATTTGACTTGGTCATTGCTGGTGCTTGGTAAGCAGGACTGACTTGTATATTAACCTTGTATACTGCAGCCTTCCCACATGCCTTTGCCTTTTAATGATTCAACCCAAAAGCTTTACTCATCACTTTTACTCATAATTTGTTGGCTAGGACAAGTCACATGGCCCTACCAGCAGCAAGGGAGACTGGGAGATGCCATCTGTCTGTGAATAACAGGTGCCGAGGAAAAATCCCATTTTTGTAGGGATTGGATATCAGAGGATGCAGTGATACCCTGCCCCTCACCCCCTCCCCAGGCAGTCTCTTCTTGCATGATTCTGTCTCCACGATGCCCTTATTAGGAATCCAGCTTCCTTCTAGATATCTTTATTTGTCCTAGTAGACATCAGGTAACCACTGGATCAGCACACACGTGCCTCCTAAGTTCAGTTCAGTCGCTCAGTCATGTCCGACTCTTTGCGACCCCATAGACTGCAGCACGCCAGGCCTCCCTGCTCATCACCAACTCCTGGAGCTTGCTCAGACTCATGTCCATTGAGTCGGTGATGTCATCACCAGCTCCCAAGGACCACTTGAATTCTTAGAGATGATGCGGCCCACGTCCACATCAAGGAGAGCACGGCCGCCCCAACTGCTTCTCCTTCATGCTCTCAGCACCAGCGCAGCCTCAGAGGGAAGAGCATTTTACACGTTGGTCTCTATCTGCAGGCTCCTCTTTGCATTTCCTCCTGCCTTCAGCCAACACCCTGCATCTCAGGGGGCAGAGTCTGGGTCTCCTCTGCTCTGAAATGGTCACTGCCCAGCGATGATCATACTGGCTATGTGTTTACAAGTGTCGTCTACCCTGGGGCCTCGTAAACGCTGCCTAAGGCACCAGCTTCCCACCCCTTTGTCTGCAGGAGCCATGTGTGAATTCAGGCTCTTCCTGGCCTGGCACCTGGGATGCTCCTTGGTGACAGGGAGAACCCCGTGAGGCCGCATCCTGATGAGCCACAGGGAGTCTGGCTCAGGTGTCACAAGGGCAGACAGGGGGTCTGAGGGTCTGCAAAATGCCTGGGTATCCTTCGGAGTTGTTTCGGGTTCGATTCGTTTTTTCTGGTTTTAATATAAATATTTGTTCATAAGAGGACAGAGTATATGGAAAGGATGTGGTAGAACATAGAAGGAAGGGGGAAAAAAATCAACCTTATCAACCCCTCAAAGCTCAGCTCCTTCCATTGTGTGATATGTCCTTCAAACCAGTTATGTTCGCCTTACAGTTGAGCTAGTGTGGTACCTGCGCATTTGTATCTTGCTATATTTCAACCTCTGGATATTCCATAATCCACCATCCCCTATGATTGGACATGAGATCATTTCTAGGATGACTCTTGTAAGTTTCTGGTTTGGCAGTGAAGTCATAGGTCTTCGTGCAAGCTGCAAATGTGCTCAATCATAGCTTCCTTCTCATCCAAGTGTTTGGTTGCAAGCAACTGAAAGCAGTGCTGATGGGTTTAAGCGAAAAAGGAAAACCAGGTGGAGAAAATGGGCAGGGACAGGGGAGGTAAGGCAGCATGAATTCCAACCATACTGGGCCCCGATCCTGTCTCAGGAGGAGCTTGAACCATCCCCAGCCCCGGACCTGTGCTGGCCCAGACCCTGTCAGCAGACGCTGTGACCTCAGCCATCGCTGCGCCTGAATCTGGATGCCCTGCCAGCCCTACAGGAGAGACTTCCTGCCTCTTCTGATCCTGTCCATCACCTGTTCCCCTTCAGCACAGTATTACCTCCACTGCGGCTGAGGGGACACAGCAGAGGGCCACTGCACGGACATACCCCAAATCTTTCCCCGCAAGGGGTGCGGTGATAGGCCTCTGCTCCCAGATGAGCTGCGTGTCCTGAGGGCTCTGCCAGCTGAAAGAGAGAATAATCTTGGACATGCTTCCAGATTCTTCCCCTTCCTCCCTCCCAAGTCTGGAAGTGTATTTAGAAAAGTCTGGAAGTGTGTTTAGGATTTTACTCCCCTTTTACAGGTTGGACCCTCTGGGTTACTCCTGGGATGCTAAAGGTGTGGGTTTACTTGGTAAGAGTTAGAGCTGACACACCCCAGACGACTGTCAGGGTCTCAGGGAAAGCCTCACCATCACCCCATCTTCACAGTGCCTGGCTAATTAGGACACATGCCCATTCTATCAAGTTTCTTAATGTCTCACACATACACACGCACAATTTCTGATGCATTCTTATTCATGGTTCTAGACCTTAGGACCTCCCTGAAGATGGAAGAGAAAAGATGAGAGAGAGGACAAGGGATAGAAGGGCCAGGCAGGAGGTTTGAAACCGCTGAGAAATCCTCTTTAGATGTGTCTAGATCTCTAGATCTGAGAGAAGGCAATGGCACCCCACTCCAGTACTCTTGCCTGGAAAATCCCATGGACTGAGGAGCCTGGTAGGCTGCAGTCCATGGGGTCGCTAAGAGTCGGACATGACTGAGCAACTTCACTTTCACCTTTCACTTTCGTGCATTGAAGAAGGAAATGGCAACCCACTCCAGTGTTCCTGCCTGGAGAATCCCAGGGACGGCGGAGCCTGGTGGGCTGCCGTCTATGGGGTCGCACAGAGGCGGACACGACTGAAGCGACTCAGCAGCAGCAGCAGATCTCTCCAGTCCCAGAGAACAACCCTCCCCGCTAAGACTGACCCTTCACTTGATTGTATAGAAAAGATGACCCCTGATACACAGAGAAATGAAACCATGAATGCTCAGAACAACATTATGCTCACAGTCCAAACACAGAAGTGACCCAGATGAATCCATAAAATGTGGCAAATCCATACAGTGGAATATTACTCAGTATAAAAAGGAATTAAGTACTGAAATGTGCTACAAAATATAGATGAACCTTGGAAACATTTTGCCAAATGAAAGAAGGCCCTAAAGCCCCCATATCAGAGGACTCCATTTATGGGAAACAGTCAAATTAGGTAAATCCATAGCGATAGAGAACAGATTACTGGTTTCCTGGGGCTTGAGGGGGTGAGGGGCAGAGGAAAAGGGTGTGTCTATTAATGGGTTCATGGTTTCTTTAGGAGTGATGGAAATGTTCTAAAATTAAATAGTGGCAATGGTTCACAGCTCTGCGAATATACTGAAAATCGCTGACTTACACACTTTAAATGGGTGGACTTTATGGCGTAT
>SJYF01001046.1:1427002-1437674 GCA_006410515.1 Procapra przewalskii | reverse complement strand
GCGACCCCCATCCCCTCTCCCCGACCCCTGCTCCCCTGGGGTCCGCGCCTGCGCCTCTCGACACGCGTTTCCCCCGGCTCCGCAGCACATGGAGCTGGTCCTGGTGAACAAACTCAAGTGGAACCTGGCGGCCATGACTCCGCACGACTTCATCGAGCACTTTCTCTCCAAAATGCCGGTGGCCGAGGAGACCAAGCAGATCATCCGCAAGCACGCGCAGACCTTCGTCGCCCTCTGTGCCACAGGTAGGGTGCTGGCCCCCGCCGCTGGTGCCCGGGAGGAGCTGCTTGGCCCGCGCCTCGGTTTCCACGTCGGGGAAGATGCGGGAACATCTCCCCCCGGGCCCCTCCCGTTCTTGGAAGTGCTCCTCTGTCCCCTGTTCTGGGGAGCAGAGAAGGCTGGGCTGCTTTTAAGGGCTCCAGGGAGGGGGGCGTTGCCTCCTGGGCGGGGGCAGCAGAGGCTGGTCTGTTACCACCCAGCGCCTGGGGGCCGCGGGGGCGGGTGGCCAGCCTGCCTGTGTCCAGCTGCTGTAGCTTCTGCTTCCCACTGCAGGCAGGGGTCACTCTGTGCTGAAAGGGGTCTACCTTGACTGTCCAGCCTCCACCGTCCCCCTCCCCACCCGTTCCTCCCCTGTCCTCAAGCAGCCTGAGCTGCGGGGGGGCCCCCTCCTGGCCTCTCCCCGGCTGGGCCACCTGCCAGGGGCTCCTCCAGGGGTGGGGAGCGCCGGCCGGCAGCGCCTGGACCACGTGCTCTGGGCTGCCGGCTGCAGCCCTGGCGCGGGGGTGGCCAGCAGAGGCGCTTGGCTGCCTGAGGCCCCGCCAGGGGCGCCGGCTCCGCTCCCTGCTCTCCCTGGGAGCGGTTTCAGAGCGCCTGGGCTCAGGCCGCTGCAGTTGGCAGCAGGAGCACCCCCCCCCAACTCCCCTGGCACCGCTCTGGACCATCCCTGGGGGACCCTCCCTGGCAGGGCCTTCTCCCCAGTCCCCAGGCGGCCAGTCACTCAGAACCCAGGGAGACACAGATGCTGCCCCCTGCTTCTCCCAGCCCTGCCCCCTGAGCCCTGTGACCCTTCCTCCCTCGGATCGTATGCTCTGGGCCCAGGACCCCTCGGGACCCTGACCAGGGACTCCTGCCCCATCCTGCCCAGCTCTTCTGCGGGCCATCTCTCCCCCTCACCAGGCCTCAGCAGTCAGACCTGTTGGGGGCTCCCTCTGGGCGACCTGAGGACCACGCTCCACCAAAGAGGGGCTGACATCTTTCACCTCCTCCCCAGAAGGGGTGGGGTCACTCACCCACCATCTGATGTCACCCTCTCCATGTCCAGGGGCTCTAGTGGCTGAGGTTTTCAGGCTAGGGGAGGTGGAGAGATTGTGCTGCCTCATTCTTCTGCCTGCTCAAGGCGTGAACCCCTCTAAGAAGGACCCCTCAGAAGTCGTCCTGCCAAGTGAGCCTTAGGGTGGGGGCAGACGAGAGGCCAAAAACATCTCAGCTTGGATGGATCTGAGGAGTGAGGGTGCCCCTTCCCCTGGCTCTCCTGCCCTGCAGCACCCGCCCTTGGGCAGGGACGGGGGGAGGGGGGCTCTCACACGTGTCTCCCCAGCCTCCAGGGGCCAGCCCAGCAAGCGGGTGGGGAGGCATTCTCTGGCTGGGATGCCTCCGAGAAGAGAAGCCTCCAGAGATTCGCAGGCAGCCTTTTATGGAGCTGAAAGTGGTTCAGAGAAACGACCAAGTTTCCCGCAGATAATGCAAGGAACAGTTCCTGCACGCACTCCCCCGAGGATGCCTGGAACAGCTTGGAACACTGCCCCCCACTCCAGGGACCCCTGGGAAGTGGGGAGTGTGGCCTGGGTGGGGTGCAGACAGAGCAGACCCCAGGCACAGAGGCCGTGCCCGCGCTCTGGCGGCTGTCTGAGAACCAGCCTAGCCAGTGCCCCTAGCCTGGAGTTACAGATACCTGTGCACACCTGGGGTGAAAGGTGGGGGATGGCCCTGGGTGACTCAGCATTTCATCTGCAGCAGCACTGGGGGGACCTGGGGAGCAGCACCCCAAACCAGGTCCTGAGCTGTTGAACTTAAGTGGCACAGCTGTGTACTTGAGTCACAAGCTGGGGTGGGGGGTGGTTTCTTGAGATGAGAAGGGCATGTTACAGCCTCAAACAGGTTGTGTTAAGTGGAGGCATGAGTACGTGTCCCAGCCCTCCACATGGCAGGGGTCCCTTTGAAAGGTGCTGGGGAGGGGGGCGGGTGTCTGCTCTTCCTGGTCCATGCGCCTGGCAGACTTAGGTTCCTGTCTAGGTGCCCAGGGGTGGTGGGGCACGTCACCCACACACCGGGTAGGGTTTTGCGCTGCTTCTAACGTGTGCGTCCATGTTCTAACGTGTGTGTCCATGTGTGCACACTACGTGCTCAAGTTGCTCAGTTGTGTCCGACTCTTCACGTCCCCATGGACCATAGCCCACCAGGCTCCTCTGTCCGTGGGCTTCTCCAAGCAAGAATACTGGAGTGGGTGGCCGTTTCCTTCTCCAGGGGAATCTTCCCAGCGCAGGGTCGAGCCTGGGTCTCTTGTATCAGCTGTTCTGGCAGGCAGATTCTTTACCAGGAGTGCCGCCTGGCCCGTGGGTGTACGCAGTAGAGCGTTTCTTGTGAGGAGCGCCTCTTTGAGACTGGCACAGTAGCAGGCTGAGAGAACAGACCCGAGGGGGTCAGCTCCGACGTCCACCCTGGCTGTGGCCCACTGGACTCTTGGCTGCTCAGTCATGTCGTACTTTCGGCGACCCCATGGACTGGGCAGCAAGTAGGAATGGCTGTTGGAGCTTCTGAGTTGAAATCTGTGCCCCCCTCATCTAAGCAGATAAGGCCCCCAAAGCGCCTGCACACGTACACATGCTTATGCTTGTACACACCGTCCAAGCGTGTCATCCCTTCCCTGCTGGACGGGGCTCTCAAGGTGTGGCCAGTCGGAAGCCGTACTCTGGCCACAGCGATGTCTGAGATTCTGATGGGCCCTGATGAAATGCCCCCAGGCTGGGTGGACCTGCTCCCGTTTAGAGGGAAGGGGGGGCACACCTCACTGGGGCGTTTCTTTTTTAAGTGGTTAGAGCGCGCAGCCCCAACTTTGTCTCCCCTTCAGGGCTGGCTGTCTTCCTCCCCTCCCAGCCCTTCTGCAGGCTTCCGCTCCCTGGAAGGAGGCCCTGGCTGTTCGCTCTTACAAAGAAGTCTCAAGCCAGGCCGTGGGGCGGGGGCGTGCTCCTCAGCCTTTGTGTACTGTCCCCTCCCACTCAGCTCAGTGGTGCAGGGTGAGGCAGTGGGGACTGACCTACGGCCCGACTCCAGGCCGAGGGGTCCCCCCCGCACCCCCGCCCCGTTCAGATGCTGAGATCAGTGGCCTCCCGACAGTCATTCCTCATTGCAAAGAACAGAGGTAGCCTGCAGGCCCTGAATCACTTCAGTGTCCCTCGTGGCTTTTCCACCTTCCATGACACTGTTCCCCCGAAGGGAAGCCAGGTGTGCGCACAGCAGGGAGTGGCCGACAGGTGGGCCTTGTCTGGGCGCCACCCAGGGAGCCACCTCCCCCCACCGCCCTGCCGCCTGGGGTGGACGCTTACCCCGCAGCGTGGGGAGAGCTGCTGAGGATGGGCGGATGCAGCAATGAATTCACGCTGCACCCCTCCCAAGTCCCTGGGGGCGGGTAAGTGGAGTGAACATCTGGGCACATCTTCCCACGTGGAGGATGGCCGCCCCAGTGCTTGGGGTTAGCGTTGTAAAGGGACACCACCTTCCTCGTGGGTGTTCCCCGCCCTCTTGCGACCCTTCTGTGTGCTTGTGTGAATAAGCGGCCCATTCGTGGGCTTCCATGCCAAGAGGCCTCCGCCAGCAGTTTTCCTGGTCTGCTTCCCTGGTGTCTGTAAATGAGCGTCGCAGGCGTGTTCGGGGAGCCTGAGCTGACTGGCTCTCTCTGCCGCCCAGGGTGATGCCCAAGCCTGGGGCGTGGGGAGCCTCGCCTCCTTCCCGACCATCCCTTTGGAATCTGCAGGGCAGGCCGGGGGCGGAGGCCCCTGAGCACAGGGTCCCGGTGCGTCCTCCCTCAGCCCCCTTGCCTCTCTGTCTCCCCCTGCCACAGACGTGAAGTTCATTTCCAACCCGCCCTCTATGGTGGCCGCTGGGAGCGTGGCGGCCGCGGCGCAAGGCCTGCACCTGGGAAGCGCCAACGGCTTCCTCTCCTATCACCGCCTGACGCGGTTCCTCTCCAAGGTGATCAGATGCGACCCGGTGAGTGTCCCGCTCCCGCGTGGGCAGGGGGCCTGCCTGGCGCTGGGTGCTAGAAGTCATCAAGGGCCACGTGGAGGCTGGACGGACCAGTGGCTGTCCGGAAGCACAGGGCCAGGCTGCAGCCCCGGCAGAGTGCCTGGGGCACTCCACGCCCTTTCCCGGGGGGCGGGGCTCCTTTGGGGAGAAAAGACTCCGGGAACTTGTCAGTGGGTGGGAGGGTGGTCCCCGGGGGCCCCTGGAGCCTCAACCCCTCCCAGGGTGGGGGAGCCATCCAGGAAGAGGGGCCACAAGGCAGGCAGGGTCAACGGTCCGTGCCCTAACGCAGTGTGGGGTGGGGACCGGTCGAGCTTTGTCCGGGCGACAATGTGGATGCCCGATAAATGGAAGCTTTACAAGGGCTCCTGTGAGGTCTCCCTCCGCGGCGAGCCCGCTCCAGACAACTTGTTTTTATGGCCCCTTTTGAGAGGCTGCTTCTGTGAAAGCCGGAGTCCATTGTCTCTTTCTCCTTAAAGATGCCATTGTCTTAGTCCCCATTCTTATCCTAAACAATTAAAGTGACAATTACAAGGGTCGGGGGCATTTACCGAATTAGACCAGCAAGGCTCGTTTGGGGGGGGGAGTCACACCAGCCCTGCCAGGGTCCCGTGGGGGAGACAGTGACCGGCTTGACCCCAGTCCAGGCCTGGCTCGGGGTGTGGGTGGACGCCCGCCTGTCCTCTGCCAGCGGCGCTGGGCCACAGGCTGCACGGCCCCCAGAGGAGGAGGCTTTCCTGTCTGGAGGCGTGGGCCTTTCGGAGAGGGAGTCCCGGGAGGGAGCGGGCCTCTCAGCCTCACTGCCAGGGGTCAGCCTCAGCTAAACATGCCACCGATGGTGCTGTCCCCGGACAGTTGTAGGAAATGGCTGCGTGGCCCCTCATTTGAATAGAGATTGTTTTAATTAGACCTGAGACGAAAGCCTCCCGGCCGAAGGACGGGCCGTGGGGGAATCGTTAGTCTGGTGACCAGGGGACAAACAGCACTGAGTTCAGACAGAAGGTTCTCCGAGGTGGAGGCGTGGCCCCGTCCGCCTTCCACGGGATGAGGCTGTGAGGCTGAGGGGCTGTGGGGTGCGGGGCTCCGCAGAGAGGGGGCCCTTCCTGTACCCCTCTGCTCCAGCTCCCCCACACGGCCCCCTGAGTTACAGCGGCAAGTGAGCTTTCCCCAGGAGGGGAGAGGGGGCCTTCCTGCTATGGTGGGGAGGGGGGGCTTTCCAGAGGCAGTGGTGGGTGTTTGAATGGGAGCCTGAGCGGGGTGTTGGCAGTCTTGGGTCCCCCACCGCACCTTCTGGGCCTCAGTTTCTGCCTCTAAAATGGGGCCATGTGCACATACATGCCTTCTTCCTTTGCCATGGTGAATATTGAAAAGGTGTCTCGGAAAGCCTCCCCAGCCCGTAATTCCTTGTACCGTGGGAGATCCCCGTACCCATGGGAGATCCCCAGGGGTTCACTCAAGCCCTCCTGGTCCAGCTTCAGTTCTCTGGAGTGACGTTCACCGTTTCCAGCCCCATCTAGGTGCACGCTGGGGGTGCCTTCCCATGCCAAGCCTTGCTCCTCCTGTGGGAAAGGCATGGGTCTGGGTTCCAGGCTGCCCTGAAGCCTTCTACTGGTTCTAGAAGAGAAGCCTTGTGTGGCCTGTCTGTTTAGCCCCTGAGCCATGGCCACTCGACTGCCAGCGGTGTCTTTGAGCTGCTGGGAGATCTGCCCCCTGGGTGGGACCAGCAGAGGCCCGCGGCCTCCACGGTTCCTCCTCCCCCTTGAACACGTGGGGTGGTCGCTGCGGGAGGAGGTCTGTGGCGGGAGCCGTGCCCGCCAGAGCATCTCCCGGGATGCAGGCCCGAGCGGGAGAGGACAGTGGTAAAGGACCCAGGTCCCCCAGGGCCTCCCGGCGTTCATCCTCAGTCAGGCATGGCCTAACGCTTTTGACGGCTGTTCATCACGGGAGGCTGGGTTCACCACAGGGCTGACATGACAGAGGTTAAGTCCAAGAAGCGGGGGCTCAGAGGGCCTCCAGTCCAGGCTCAGATGCTGCTGCTGAATATGCTGAGGGGCCTCAGGGGGCCAGTGGGAACCTGGGGGCTGGGCTCTGCTGGGGCCTCCGGGCAGGTGGGCAGGGTCAGCTGTGTCCACCGGAGCCCCTGGGTCCTGAGCAGGCTTGCCACCGCCTGGGTGACCTGTGGGCTCCTCGGGCCCGGGCAGGGGGGCAGCTGGTGGCCAGACAGGGTCGGCCCTGTGGATCTTGGGGTCCGGGCAGCGGCCTAGAGTCTGAGGGAAGCGGCATTTGAGGTTAGCGGAGCCCCTTCTGAGAGCCCCGTGCCCACCCGCCTCGCCCAGGACTGCCTCCGTGCCTGCCAGGAGCAGATTGAAGCCCTCCTGGAGTCCAGCCTGCGCCAGGCCCAGCAGCAGAGCGTGGACCCCAAAGCCGCGGAGGAGGAGGAGGAGGAGGAGGAGGCGGACCTGGCCTGCACGCCCACCGATGTGCGCGACGTGAACATTTGAGGGTGCCGCGGTGAGGGAGGGGCCGCCCCGGGGCTGCGGGGACAGAGCCGCCCTGGCCTGGCCCCCTGGGGGGAGAGCGGCCCCCTCCTCAGTGTCCTGGTGTTTTCCTTTGCTCTTTCTCCCTTCCGTCTCTGACTTAAGCAAAAGAGAAAAGTACCCGAAAAGCTGTCTTTAAAAAAAAAAAAAGGAGAGGAAAAAAAAATAGTATTTACATAACCCTGAGCTGAAGAGAGGGAAGAGGGTTGTGCTACAAAAGTTTTAAGCCCCGTAATCACCTAGTTTTGATATTCGTGTGTTTGTGTCTCTGTGTTGTAAGAATAGACATTAACACAAGGAGCGAGTCTGCGGGAGAGGATTAGATTTGATTCTTTATGTGTTTAAAACAAACAAACAAAAAAAGCATAAAAATATTTCTTAAAAAAAAAGAGTAGAAAAAAGTCCACATCCCATTTTTAAAGTAGAAGAGGATTTTAGATAGGGGAGCATACTCATGTGCTTTTCTTAAGGACGCGGCTTTAAAGCAGTTTTAGGCATCCTGTATCTTGCTTATGCATGTAGTCACTTTATAAGTCATTTGTTTATTTTATTTTGTAGGTAGGCGTGTAACCTTCACCTTGTCAATGGCTGATGTAATGTAACCTCTCGGCTAGGGTAGCTTTAGAGTTTGGCATCTTGGAACGGCTAACCCTCTTTCTCCCTGTGGACTGACCACCGACCGGGGTTGTCAGGCGCCGGCCTGCATCACGGTGCCAGAAGGCCGCCGCCGACTCCTAGCGTCCACTACCAGAAAGAGAAACCGCAATAGCGACCTAATATATTCTATTTTTATAATCTTCATTTTTTTGTAGTTAACCTGTTTATGAGATGCTGATTTTTTTTTTTCACTCAACAGACCTGCAGCCTGCTTATACCCAGGTGAAATCTACAGCTGTTCTGCTCTGTTTTGTGGTGTTTTTTTTTCCTTCTCGATATTCCAAAACCATTCCATTTCAAAGCACTTTCAGTCTCTAGGTGACATCTCTGCTTCTGTGGTGTGTGGAGGGCGGGGAACAGTTTCCTAATGGAATGGTTTGGGGATATTCCAGTACTAGGGTGCAGACAGGACGCGAGGCGGGTGCTTGTCACTCTGGTGTTAGCGGCAGGGGGTGGCGATACTTTGGAGGACTAGGTTCTGGTCGAGGAGAAGAAAGTGTGCATTTGTTCTTCACGTTGCCAGGATGGTGTGTTCCTTTCCTTTTCTGTAGAGAAGCTGAAGTTTAGGAATCCTTCAGTGCCAACTGGTGTTTGAAAGTAGAGGCCTTAAAGGTTTACCTGGAGAACCAGCAGTTTCAGAGTTAACTTTAGATGTTTTGCAACGGAAGGTTTTTAAACACTAAAATATATAATTTATAGTTAAGGCTAAACAGAATATTTATTGCAGAGGTTGTTCGTAAGGCCAGTATGATTTATAAAGTGATGCAATCGCCCCTTGATTCACACACACACACACACACACACACACACACTTTTCTGCCTTAGATGTTGCAAGTGTAGGACAGTTTATTAAAGTTAGATCCTTTTATAGGAGAGGGGGGAAAAAATCCCCCCCAAAAACCCCACAAAGACGTGAATTCAGCTGATCTGGCCTGTTTGGTGTTTCCCAGAGTGATCCAATTGGAGAGGCATCAGTTTCAAGGACAAGTAGGATGCCTGGAAACAAGTTCAGTTCTAATACAATCTCCGACCCCTCCTTTCATAAAAGAAACTTAGCAACTGATAGGTAATTTGCACATCTTGGCTATGTACCTTTTTTGTAATTATCCTGTAGGGAGTGTTTGAAGGGAGCGAGGAGGTGAGGGTGGAAGTGTGCGGAGGGGAGGCGGGCGGGGACCACGCGAGGGACAGGCTGCGGCTCCGTTTTCTTTATTCGCTGCTACCGATGACTTCCCAGAACAGTTTGGAAACATTCACATTGCTTCTCTTTATCTTTCACATTGTTTTGCTGCTATTGGAGGATCAGATTTTTTTTTGTTTGTGTTACAATGACATATACTAGCCATGTTCTAGTTTGAATTTTCTCATAGAAAAAAAAATGTATTACGGATGCCTTTTTTTTGTAGGTTTTTTTTTTTAATGTGATCAATTTTGACTTAATGTGATTACTGCTCTATTCCAAAAAGGTTCCTGTTTCACAATACCTCAAGCTTCACTTAGCCATTTGCAGACCAGGCGGTCAGGCTCTGTCTGACCCACGGCCTCCTGCTTCGGCAGACAGACACGTGGACGAGAACCCAAAAAAAGGGGCCCGGTGGGGATCCCCGACCCCCGGCCACATTCACGAGGACCCCTGGGCGTCTCTGGAGACAGGCCGTGTCCGTTTCCACTGCCCTGCGCCTGTTATGCTGGACTCTCCACCTGACCTGAGATTGACCATCCAGTAGGCTTTTACAGCTGTGTCGTTCTTCGCGTGTAGCTATGGAAACTGCGTTGTTGTTGTTGCTGTTGTCGTTGTAACAAGTGTGTCTTCACGGGCTGCCCTGGTGCTGTGCTCTAGGACTTGATCTTTCGGCATGACTGCAGTCGCTCCCGGACCGTGTCTCGGTTTGGGGTGCGTTGTATGTGTTATATTAGTGTTCTGTTTGTGGTTCTGGTCATTATAGCAAAAAAAAAAAAGCTCATTTAAAGAGACTTCCGATCTCAACGATAAGCCAGCTAATGGGGCTGTATGCCCAAGAGCCGCCAAGCACGCTGCCGAACCAAAAGGACTTGCACCGTCCACCGCGGCCCCGGACGGGGCAGCCGCGACCCCCAGGCCCCTGGCAGGTGCAGCCCCGCCTCGCCCGCCCTGCAGCCAGACCCCCGCTTGCGCTTACCTCAACCCTCCTGGCTGCGGCGCCTCTGTCTGAACCAAACGGGGTCCGAGCGGGACAGTCTGTCCGAGGCTGGGGGTGGGGGAACGTGTGTGCTCTGAGGCCAAAGGCAGGGGCGAGTCTGGGGGCACAGGCAGTCTGCCCCGGGGCCGGCAAGTGGGCGGGCGCTTCCGGGGGGTCCGTGTGTGTTTATGGTCGCACACCGCGGTGTTTCCCAGCACAGACATGTAACCGGCACGTTTCCAGCAGGAAACAAGACAAACGTGAAAAGTCTAGAAATAAAATTGGTAAAACCCCAGCGCGGCGCCTGCTTGTCTGTCTCCTGGGGCGGGCTGACAGGTGGGCCACTGCGGACACCGGGGCTGGGTCAGGCCGCCTGCCTCCCTGGCCTCCACCCGCTAGGTGGAGGGACGTCCAGTCGTGAGAACCAAGAACGCTTCGACGTGTCAGCGGTCCCCTGGCGAGCAGCAGGGGGACATCCAGCCCAGAGGTCTGCAGTGGGGTGGGCCACGTGGGGCCCCCAGAGATGGGGGACGTGCTTGCAGGCGGCCCTGACTGCTTCAGACAGAAGCTCCGGGCCCAGTCATGCGACCATCCTGTCCCCCTGTGGAGCAGCCCACATCTGACCGGTTCGCCCTCCCCCGTTACTTGCAGATAGTCGAGTAAAGTTGGCATTCCTTAATTCTTCTGGCACAAAATGCTGTTTGCTCTAGGTGAATCGTGGCCCCAAGGGGCCCTGAGCCTGGGGGAGTGACGGGAGTGTCTAGTCCGCGGTCCAGTGGCCTCTACCCGGACCTGGTGGCCTGGGAGGCCTGCTGGACACCTGCGAGGCCTCCTCTGGGCTTCAGAGGCCTGCGAACTCCCCACATTCCCAACGCCAGGTGGAACTAGTATGTGAACCCTGGTCCCACCCCTGCGGGTCCTCTTCTCAAAGCCTGGGGTCCCCGAGGTGCCCTCCCCCAGCTCCCCACAAGCATTCACTGAGCTAGGAGCTCAGGAGCCAGGAGCAGGCCTGGGTCACGT
>SJYF01001046.1:1416048-1426784 GCA_006410515.1 Procapra przewalskii | reverse complement strand
CCGGGGCCCAGAGATGCTGACGGTCTGTCCCTGCAGACTGCAGGCCTGGAGGGGCCCAAGTGAGGCTCTGATGCCACCAGGGCCTCAGGGTATCTTGAGGGGCAGCTTCAGGGGAGAGCGGGGCTTCGCTGTGGGCTCTGTTCGTAAAGAACCCGCCTGCAGTGCAGGAGACACAGGAGCCACAGGTTCGATCCCTGTGTCGGGAAGATCCCCTGGGGAAGGAAATGGCAACCTGCTCCAGTCTTGGAGAATCCCATGGACAGAGGAGCCTGGCGGGCTGCAGTCCATGGGGTCACAGAGAGCTGGACATGACTGAACACACCTTCCTAGAGGCAAGAGTGATTGCAGTGAGTTCCAGTGAGAATCCAGAGGGAGCTGTGGGGACAGGGCGTGGGGGGAGGCGGGCGCTGGGGCAGCCGCTGCTGCGGGCTGTCTTATGGAGTCTAGGGCTTCAGGTGGAAGATCTGTTCGTGGGCTGACGGGTCGGATAGTGGAAGGAAGAGGGTGTGACGGGGAGGCGGCTCTTGTGTGCAGAGCGGGGGAGGCGGGCAGCCAGAGCGAGGGACCCGGTGTGGACGAGATGCATGACCCCCAGCGCACAGAGGGTCTGGGCTGAGCGTCCTCTGAGGCCTGTCTTTCCGGCGGCGAAGTCCCCGGGAGGAGGGGGTGGGCTCCCCTCAGTGGTGCCGTAGGCCCAGAGCACCCCAACCGCCACCATGCCCTTGGGGCCCCTCCTGGGATGACAGTGAAGGCCCTGACCCCTGGCCGTCTGGCTGCCCTGTGCCTGTCATGAAAACAAACCCGGGCTTTTGAGGGGCTTCATAGACAAAGCTGTCCAGCTTCAGTCCACCGCCCCCTTCCGGAAGCCTGGTCTCAGTTGGGCCCACGGCCACTCACCTGGGGCCTCCCTGCCTCCCAGCCGGTCTCCCTGCCTCCGGCAGCACCTCCACCCTCTGCCAGACCTCCCTGGGGCTTCTAGCTCCTTCTGGCTCCGTCCGAGGTCCTGGGGCCTGGGCCCATCTCCAGGGCCTCGCCCCCATCTCCCCCAGCATCACCCCCTCTATCCCCAAAGTTCCCACCTTCAGGACTGCAGGACACTCTGGAGGACTAGACCGTGTCCAGCTTTGTGCCTGGAGTCCCCTCCCCGCGTCCTCCCCCAGGCTGACGTAAGACCCTCTACGCACATTCCCCACCCCACCTAGACGGGCGGCTCTGGGTGGTCCAGGAACCATCACACTGGTGCGTCCCTGCTCCAGACTGTGAGCCCTGGAGGACAGCCGTCTGGCTGGTGGGCTGCGCCCCTGGCCTGCACACAGTGGGGCTGTGTGGGGCTGCAGAGGCCCTTCGGGACCAGGGTGTGGTGGGCAGGACCACTGTGTTGTGAGGAATCTGGGGCCGGGGGCTCCCCTGGAGCTGGCCAGCTCCTAATCCTGCCGAGGAGGCCCAGTAAGCCCCAGGACACAGCCTGTGTTCTAAGGCCGGTGGGGGGGAAGGGGGTGATCCCTGGGCAGGCATGCTTGCAGAGGAGGTCACAGTTGGGACCCTGGGTGACCACGGCCTTGGGCCAGGCTCCGACCTCCCCCCCACCCTGAGCCTGTCCCCCTGGAAGCCAGGCAGCCGTATCTCTGGGCCCTGCAGGTGGCAGGGGTCGGCTGTCCCGCCGTGAATCCAGCCCCAGCTCCGGGGGGCAGTGAGGGGGGGTGCCTGTGTGGGGCATGTGTCCCGCACGCTGGGCCGCCTCTGAGTGCACAGGGCTCTGTCATCCCAGGAATGCCTTTGATCAGGAGTTGGTGCAGGGGGGACGCAAGCCGGCCCCTGGCCTCTAATCCGTTCCCACAGTCCCCCTGCCTGCCGGCCCCTGCCCTGAGCCACACCGGGGCCCAGGAGACAATAGCTGCGGCCGGTGGGCGGGCAGCTCAGAGACGGGGCTGGAGGCCCATATCCGGGGGCATTGTCACCGCCGGCCCAGGGCGCACGGGGGGACGCGGGAGCCCCTCGCCGAAGGGCTACCGCCGGCCGGGGCAGCTCAGCTCGTCCTTACGAGCTGCAGCTAACGACAGCCGAGATGGCCTCCCCAGGGCGGTCCTCCAGAGCAAGACGTGTCTAGCTGGAAGGTCAGCCCACAGCCTGGAGCTCGCCAGGAAGTGGTCCTCCCAAGCCCATCGCGGGAGGTCAGTAGCTCAAGTTCACCAGTAACGCCCTGGGGACAAGATATTGTGCTATGGGCTAAACACATCACTTCTCCCTAAGTCTTGAATCAGCCCCCAGGGGTTGCTGACAGGCAGGGGGCAGGCCGGGGATGGGCCCCGCGGAGCCCACATTTACTCTGGGAGGGACAGTAAACCCATCTTCCAGGTCAAGGGTTCGCAGGCTTTCCACAAAGGGCTGGGCCAGGCAGTGGGCGCTCGGGGCTTCACAGGCTCTGTTCTCCAGGCAGCTCCTCGAACCTGCTGCACGGAGCCCCGGGCACAGTCAGCCTCGGTCTGGATGAGGGTGGGACTGAGCCGACCTCCGCTGCAGGTGTGGAAACAGGCCCAGAGAGGCGAAGTCACTGAGCCAGGATCACACGGCGGGGAGGTGACAGAGCCAGGCCAGTGGCCTGTGTCTCCGGGGCCTGTGTCTCCGCGCTGGTGTCTCTGGGGCCTGTGTCTCCGGGGCCGGTGTCTCCGGGGCCTGTGGCTCTGGGGCTGGTGTCTCTGGGGCCTGTGTCTCCGGGGCCTGCACTGCACCCTCCCCCCCATCACTCAGCCTGGCTGCCCCGCTGAGAAAGGCACAGGGGTTCAAAAATGCACTTGAAGAAAACGCATGCAGCCCTCGTCTGGGTGTTTTCACCCTGTGCCAGTCCCAAAGGAAACCAACCCTGAATATTCATGGGAAGGACTGATGCTGAGGATGATGCTCCAGCACTTGGGCCCCCTGATGAGAAGAGCCGACTCACTGGAAAAGACCCTGATGCTGGGGAAGACTGAAGGCAGGAGAAGAAGGGGACAACAGAGGATGAGATGGGTGGATGGCATCACCGACTCAGAGGACAGGAGTTTGGGCAAACTCCGGGCGGTGGTGAAGAATAGGGAAGCCTGGCATGCTGCAGTCCATGGGGTCACAAAAAGTCGGACTTGACTGAGCGACTGAACAACAACCCCCCTACGCTTAGAGCGTCCACTCGGGGCCCTGATGTGCCCGGAGGCCCAGGAGCTGGGATCAGGTCCACCCACATCCAAGGCGTCTAGTCAGCGGTCCCTGTAGTCAGCGGTCCCTGTAGTCAGCGCAGCATCCTGGTCAGCGGGCCAGGAGAATGGAGGCCAGGCGTGCTAGCAGCGGCATCTGATGTGGTCAGGGGTTGTTTGGAAAACACCCCCTCTGCCCCATGAGCACATTCAGAGGAAAAGATCCAGGAGGTGGATCTCAGCTCTGCGGCTCTCAGGCTGTGTGGCTTCTCCTTCTGGGCCTGGACTTTCTTACCCAGAACATGGGGACTGTCATGGGACTGCCCTGGGGGTCCCTTCTAATGCAGGACACAGGGGTTCAATCCCTGATCAGGGAACTGAGATCCCACATGCCCTGGAGCAACTGAACCCGGTGCTGCACCTGCTGAGCCCTCGACACACAGCTATTAATAGAAGCCCGTACAAGGCAATGAAGATCCAGCAAAGCCAAAATTAAAAAAAAAAAAGAAAGAAAGAAAGAAAACTGGCAACAACCCTGTCTATAAGAATGGAGGCTCCAGGAAGGCGCGCTAACGTCTGTGACACGCCCAGCAGGGAAGCGAGATGGGCTCTGTTCAGTGCCCACCTCCAGGGGTGATGGGAGGTCGGATGACTCGAGGGCCATGCGGCCCTGAGCACACCCCAGCGGCACGGGCATCACTCAGCAAGTGCCCCCGTCCCGCCAGGGCCATCGCCATCACCCCATGCAGTGTCCAGCTGAGCAAGGAGGCCCCACTGGTCCCCGAGGGTGGTTCCCTCCCCTGGCAGTTCCTCGTCTTCCTGCCTCTCTCCTGGTGTTGCAGCCCCCAGATTTCGCTCAGTGGGAAGCACCATTCTCTTCTCCGTAGCTTTGGGGGGACTGACCCCCTCCCTGGCTCCAGGACAGGTGCTGAGGGGCTCAGAGCCAGCAGCACATCTGCCCCCTGGGAAGAGTGGCAGGTTCAAGGGTAGATGTGAAATTTAAAAGCCAGCAAGACTCGGGGAGAGATTTTCCTGGAGCTTCTGGCAAAGAGAGCCTTCCACCCTGATCCTTAGGACTTCGGGGGTTGGTATGGCCCTTCTGCTGCCTCGCGAGGGGCGCCTGGGGAGCTTTGGCCACGGAGGGGAGCCTGAGCCAAGCTTGACTGGGCAGGAGAGCAGGAGGGGGACCAGGCCTCCATGAAAGCTGCTGGATCGAGCCAGCCCCCATGTTCCAGGAGCGCAGGACTGTTCCTTACTGTTGGGGTTCATCTGACGTGGCCTTCCCAGCATTTTCAGACCTTAACTGCTCCATGATCTGCATGTTTCTGAACTATTTCCAAAGAAGGTCCCATTCCCAGGTGCCAGAGGCTGGAATGTTCTCGTGTCTTTTGGGGGACACAGCTCAATCCAACAGGTGTGTTTGAGCTCTCAGAGCTAGGGAGCACATTCATGGAGCACCCCATGATCTCGGGGCTGCATGTCCACTGAGAAAAATGGAAGTTCAGTAAATCCTGGCTGAGGGAGATACCCGCCACAAAGTCTTCAGTTTCATGGCTGTTTACTGGAGTGAGGGGTTCCCCTCTCCGTCCCACTCTTTAGTCGGCAGAGACGGGATCACATTCAGTTTTCACCTCAACCCCGGTGACCTACAGCCCAGCCGATGTGATCACGAGGCACCCAGGAGCTGGGGCTGAAGTGCTGGCTCCACAGGGCCCCCCAGGGACAGACCAGCCGGGGCCTGGATGTCAGGTGAGGAGCGTAGCCACCATCAGGGCTGCGGGCAAGAAGCGACTGTCCTTCTAGGAACCGTCACGTCCCCACTGAGCCCCTTAATCCTGGTGTTGCCCTCGGGTCCTGGCCTGGCATCTGCACGATGCTCACGTCCTGGGGGAACTGAACACAGCACTCGCTTTGCTCTGCTTGATCAGACTCATTTGGGGACTCGTTTCCTGGGCTGCAGACTGGTTCCTCACTTCACTCACTAAGGACTGGAATAACTGTGGAGTTGGGACCACCTTGTCTGTCAACTTGCAGCTTTTGATCTCTCCAGACTACACGGTGTTCTCAGGCAGGGTGGAAGAGACATTCTCCGGGGTGCTGAATGCAAACAAAAGCGCCCAGTGAGTCGTGCCAAGGTCACCTCCTCCAGGAAGCCTTCCTGCCCTCCTTCCCACTCCCTTATTCCCCAGGCAGAGCTGAACACACCCCCTACGCACATTTCCAGGCTCCCCACCCATACTTCAGTGAGCCCTGCTCACAGGGTTGGGGGCAGGTGCAGGTCCATTCTGCTCCCGCCTCTACTACCGCAGCCAGCACGGGTCCCGACCCATAAATCCGCCCGCCTCCACTCCAATCAGCTAGATGCAAGACTGGTCACACAGACAGGCTGTGAGTTATCAGAAAAATGAGGCTCTGTCCTGGCTAAGAATAATTCATGCAAATCGCTCAACCCCCGCTGTGCTCAGTGAGGCCTGAGGTCGGCCACCTACTGCAGCCAGGGGTTCATCACTCAGCTCAACTGGGTGCCCCATGCCTCCATCTGCAGCGGGGGTGGGGGTCGGGTGGGGGAACAGCGGCCCCACCCCACAGGCTTTGTGGACGCTTCAGGGACCTGAGGAAGGTCAAGGCCGCCCCGGACAGCCACTCGGCAAGTTAAGGCTTCTTATCCGTCCCCCAGATCACTCCATTCTCTCCTCAGCACTGGGTGGAGAAATACAACAGGCTGAAGGTGAAATAACTAAGTGTGGCAGGCTACGACCCAGCCTTGGGTGGGTGTAAAGCCCTTCGGCCATCACAGTGCCTGAGAGCGCAGCCCCGAAGGCTAAGTTTAGCTGGAAGGTGGATTAGTCCGCTTATTCCCAATTATAATGTTCAAGAGAAACAAGATGGAATTAGTTCAACTTTCGGTGGAATGGCGCTCTTCTCTCCCAGGTTAAGTCTGTCCATGCAGCCTGGCGGGGTGGCGCTTATGGGCTGAATGATGCCCCTACCGAACTTCCTGGATCCCCACCCCAGGGCCTCAGGATGTGACTGAATCTGGAGAAGGGAGCTTTAAAGCCGTCATCAAGGTAGACCCTGATCCAGCAGGGCTACAGTCCTTAAGGACACAGAACGATGCCCAAGTGAGATCACGCCCAGGAGAGGGGCCTCAGGACGGCCCAGCCCTGCCCACACCTGGGTCTCGGATCCCAGCCTCGGCCGGGAGACAGCAAACACCCGCTGCTTAAGGCCCTCGGTGTGCGGCGTCTGCTGCGGCAGTCCGGGCTGACCGATAACGTGGCAAAAATATGCTGGGGGGTTTCCGATGGGGGAAGACTGACCGGGCCTTGGGAAACCTGAGCCCCCCAGAGAGCGGGTGAACCCTTGGTGAAATCCAGGGGTTAGGTGGACAGGAAGAGACGGGACAGGATGTGGGAGGTGAGCAAGGCGTGGAAACCTAGGCAAGAAAGACAGGAACGGGGAACCTTCCCGACCCAGGGATCAAACCCACGTCTCTTGCGTCTCCTGTATTGCCAGGCAGGTTCTTTATACCATTAGCGCCACCTGGGAAGCCCAGAACCAGGGCACGCACCAGGCTCCTGTAACTTAAAAGTCAGCCAGTGGGCGCCTCAGGAGCTGCTTGGCATAGCTGCTTGGGGATGACATCAGCGGGTCCCCCTGGCTGGGCCCTGCAGGCGCAGGAGTGGCCCCATCAGTAGCTGCCTGTCAAAATTCCAGTATCACAGCCCCACGGGACAACTTCCAAAAGAGATCCCGTCTCCTCCTTCCCCCGAACCCCCCCAGCGTCCTCCACCACTCCATCAGCCAGAAGAGCAAGCTCTCCAGACCCCGTGGCTGGAGGCGGCATAGTGGAGTCAGAGTGTGAGCGATGAACGGGGACTCTGTTCTCTGATCCAGGACGTCTCTCTGGTGAGCAGGGGTTCCCAGCCACAGGGTCTCGTCCTCCAAGAAGGAGCCGGGCGGGCACAGGGCAAGCCCAGGGTCCAGAGGCCCTGAAGACCAGCGACAAGGCAGCTGAGCCCCATGGGATGGGGGAGAGGAACGGGCTGCTGGGGGGCTGGCTGACACCGGGCACAGGAGAGGCCGAGACGGGACAAGAGGGAAAGGAGAGAAGGGGGACGTGCGAGGGGCTGGGGGCAGTGGCCAGGGGGCAGCAGGACCGCCCTCCCACAGAAGCCGCCTCCACGTGTATCAGTTAAAGCCAGACACAAACGCAAGAGGGGGCCACCTGGTGCGACCCTGGTTCCTCAACCCCAAATACCATGGAGGAAGGAACGAATTCACTAGAAGTCACATCAAAAAGGTCGCAGACAGCCTTTGGCTTTAAAATATGCTGTTTATTTTTTTTTCTCCAATTATAAAAATAATCCATTATGTAAACAGCTAGCTTAGGAAACACAAAATTCCACCCAGGAAAACAACAAAGAGAGCCCTCCACCCCGCTGGACGGAGATGAGCCAGTGGTCTCTGACGACAGCACAGCTGAGGCCCGGCCTGCCCAGAGCTAAGAAGGGGCTGCAGGCCAGGAACGCACGGCGAGATGCACGGGACGGAGGCGCAGCGCGTCCGCCAGCCTCAAGACCCCGACCCTCCCTCCTTGGCGCCTGGGGGCCCAACGTCCAGGCCCCACAGGGACGCTCAGCGGCTGGCAGGGAAGCAGAGCGCACTCAGACGCTCTGGGAGGATTTTAAAAGCTGGACTAGACTCACAGCGACCCCGAGGCACCTGACGCAGCGCGGCAGCCTTCAGATCTCCCTGGGGGACCATTTTTAAGACGAGTACCTCCCTACACCTGGAGACGCGGAAGAGCACGTCCTAGCTCCCCAGGCACAGGACAGGCCTCTCCTCCTCTCAGCCAGATGCCCACGTCCACGGCACAGGAGGCTACGAGCACAGCGCCAACCGCGGCGGGGACCCCGGGCCTGTGGGTGCGAGCATGCGTCCCAGGGCACCAGGAGACAGGGCGCGCACCAGGGCCGGAGTCCCAGCTCTGCCGCCTGCAGCCCTTGGACCGGGCGGTCTCTCAAGCCTCGGGGTCCTCCATAAACCATGAGTAATGCCCGCCTCGTGGGCTCCCGAAGGGAATAAGTGGAACACCAGGGTCAGGCCACACAGCGCTGGTGCCCCTCAAGGGCGGTGTGCCACCGCACCCATCACCCCTGCCGTGCCAGCCCTGTCCCCCATTTTAAAAAAGCAGCCCCTCTGAGCACTGAGCAAAGCCCGGGGAGTGACAGGGGTGTTTCTTCCACTCAGAGCCAGGTCTGGATCCAGCCAGGCCTGCCAGGTGGCGGGAACCCACGCGCCAGTGGCCTGGACCCTGGAGCGGAGACAGCAGCCCTTGAGAGCTCTACCAGGGCCGTGCCCAGACTGCAGGGCAAACAGGACGCGACCCAAGACGGGCTTGTGTGGAGGGGCCCCCGGCGGGGGAGGACGCAGGCCACGTGGGGGGACCTCGGGGAAGGGGGCCCTTTCACCGGCCAAACTGGACCCGACCCTGGAAAACGATGACTCCTCCTCACTGTCTTGCTATTAATCACGTTTTTCAACACTTAACACGTAAACATCTGCTCCTTGATGTCCCGTCTTTGTTCATCTGTCGTCCTCAGAACGAAAGTCCAGAACCTTCCGTGCTGATTTTAAAGTCAGGCTGAACGTTCAATAATGAACAAAGCTGGAAACACAAGAGGAAAAAGGTGGCTTTTTAAATGAGCGCAGACCTCTCCCTAGGCCACCGCCCTCCACGAGGTCCTCGCACCTGCTCCCTGAATGGCCCCGGTTTCCTCACATCGAGGTGCACGAGGACTTGCTTTGTGGACCAAAGATACGGCACTGGTGGCCCCAAAACCGTTAGCAAAGGGAGCCCCAGGGCGCCAGGCACACCTAAGACGGGCACCCCGATCAAAGAGAAACACGCGGGACACAAACCTGCTTAAACTTCCCTCTAATTCTGTCTAAGTCTTCGTGAAGTTTATCGTAAGTAGGGTCATCGTAAGGGAACTTCTGAATCATCCCAATCAATGCCTCTAAGACCTTCATCTTTTTGCTGTAAAACAGAAAGAAAGACCTTCAGTCCCTGGCACAGCAGGCTCGGCCTGTGCACAAGGTGCTGGGCGCGGCCCTTAAGGGGTCGCCGGGGTTCAGGAGCTGGAGCTAACACAGTCATCACCCTAAACAACCGGCCCCCGCCTGGCAACAGGTGGCTGCCCCCCGCGCCCAACATCAGGTGAGAACCAACCTCGCCGGGCCGGCCGCGGCCCAAACCAGCGGCCCAGGCGTTGCAACGAGCACCCAGACCTCCGGTCCCCAGGCCTGAGCCCGGAGCAGACAGAGCCAGAAGGAAAGAGCGCTGGGCGTGGCCACGCCCGCTCCCATCTTGGGGGTTTCTCGGCTCCAGAACCTTCACACCCAGGGCCTCAGGGAGTTTAACAGCAGGTAAACACCAAGCCTGCTCTGTCCACAGTGTCTGCTGCCTGAGTGCAGCCCCCTTCCTCAGGAACACAAGGGGCTCAGCCTGGAGCAGGACTGCCCCCAGGCACTCAGGGACTTCGCAGCTCTGGGCCTCAGCGTCCTCATCTGTAAAATGGGGCCCTGACGGCCACCTGCCAAGCTCAGGAGGATCAGTGATCCAGAGAAAGCCCAGGACCTGCCACAGAACAGCGCTGAGTAATCGCCAGTCTCCACCACACCCTGGAGGCCAGGGCTCCCACTGGGGAGGGCAGGCACCCTTCTGGGTCACGGGCGAGCGAGCCTGCCTGCCTCCGATCACTGGACATCAGAAGCATGCTAGGCATCTGTTCCCAGGGAATCTCGAAGGACTTGTCCTTAGGATGAAGCGACAGCCGTTCGAAGCGACCAGGACCCGCTCACATCTGCTGTTCTGAAACCAGTTTACAAGAATATGACAGCTGCCTCAGGGAAAACACAAAGGAAAGGAGCGAGGTGCTCGGTTCCAGCAGACGGAAGGCAGATGCCCACAGGTGGGAACCGCTGTGTATGCCGGACGCGGGGACCACCGCCCACTCCCAAGGCCGCGAGCAGCCCCGCCCGACAGCCGGTTACCGCAGCTGCTCCAGACACACTCAGCTCGGGTGCCGGTGCACGTCGGGGGTGTGGCCCGCTCAGGGTCAGGTCAGGAAAACGGGGCTCCACCGGCCTGCGGGAGGGCAGGGCATCTCGGGGAGGGTCAGAAAGCCATGGTCACCCGCTGGACACCCCGTCCTGCAGGCTGAAACGGGGCCCCACACGCCTTCTCCGGGTGAGAAGCCCCCGGCTTCACTGAGGGAGGCCGCGCAGGGCCTCTCCTCTGGCATCCTTACTTGGAACGTAAGCCAGCGAGAGGGCCTCTGTCCGCCTTCTACTGTTTTTTTTCTCAACTGTACAGACTCAGAAAATCCAAAAATCACTCCTCTAAGATGAAGGGGTTTAGGCTGTGGCTCAGAGACCACCAGGCTCTGCTGGTGGGGTGGGGGCAGCAGGGCTCGCACCAGCCCTGACACAAACCCACATGACCCTCCCCCTGATGGAGCCTGGGGGCACGGCTTTAGGACGGCGGGGGGGGGGGGGGGCCCC
>SJYF01001046.1:1386876-1403664 GCA_006410515.1 Procapra przewalskii | reverse complement strand
GGCGGAAAAATTATCTTCCCTGCTTCCAAAAAGCTTGGGGAGCACTGCCCTAGAGAAGGGCCCTGGCCAGCAGGGGTCAGTCTCTGCCCCCGAGGCAGCAGGGACCCCTGGGTGGTTGAACGGCACAGGCCAGCGCTGTGCAGGACAAGCTCTGAGATGCGGACCAGGCTGTGTGAGCCCAAGCCGCTCAGCTCCTGGCCATTCGTCTTTCTGCCTCTGCTCCGGGATCCACAGAGGCAGAGCCTTCGATCCCAAGTGCTGGAAGGAGAGCCAGGGTTGGCCACCACTTCGTTTCTTGAAGGAAGCGAGGGCCAGACTCCTTGCTTCCTTAAACCCAGGCTGGTCCCCCGGAGTAATGCTCTGATCGAGAAGCAGAGAGGACTTGGGGAGAGGAGCCCAAAGACAAGGCAACAAGCCCTCCGCTGCGGGGGGGCAGGGAAGTCAGAGGGGAGACTGCTCAGCTTGTTTTAGGCTGAGCTAGGCTGGGCTGCAGGAACAAAGAAACTCTGCTGTCTCAGGGGCTTAACCCGGGAAGGGGCTATTTCCCACTTACACAGAATCCATTACGGGCCCAGCAGTGGTTTCTCCAAACCCGGGGGTTTCCCAGATGGTGCAGTGGTAAAGAACCTACCCCGCCGGTCAGTGCAGGAGATAATAAGAGATGCCAGTTCAATCCCTGGGTCAGAAGACCCCCCCTGGAGCAGGAAATGGCTACCCACTGCAGTATTCTTGCCTGGGAAATCCCACAGACAGAGGAGCCTGGCGGGCTACAATCCATGGGGTTGCAGAGTCAGGCACGACTGAGCGTCTGAGCTCAGCACAGCACAAAGGTGGAAAAGACAAGATGAACATCCTTGAGTGTTAGTATTAATAGAAACCAAAACTGCAGAGCTCATTCTGTGCAGGATCGAGCACTGTGTTGTTGAGCAAGTAAGTGCGAGGCTGTTGAATGAATAAATGAGGGCACCCAGGTGGCTGAGAAGCAAACCCCCAGCTCCTTGGAGGGAGGAGGGGCCAGAGGCCAGCATGGCTGTGTTTGCCCACAGAGCCTTCCCGAAAGAGAAGGTGATCAGAGACAGGGTTTTCCTTCCAGAGCGCAAAGATCTTTCACCAGGAGGGGAGGCAGCCCTCTAGGAATGTACTGTGCCTGGAGAGGCAGAGCCCCAGACCAGGCCGTGACCGGTCCAGCCGGGCATGGTGTTCCAGAAATGGAAGGAGCCTGCCGAGGTCAGATGATGGGCAAAGGCACAACCCATCCGTCCTGCAGGGCACACACGACTCATGACCCCAGAGCGGGGGCCCTCCAGCGTCTCCACGTGGCTGACACCCCTTCCTCTCCTCAGAGGGGCCTTGGCTCTGGGCCTCCAATGTCTGCCTCCCAGCTCTGTAGCCCCTTTGGCCTGGGACCCCTCTAAGGGTTTTCCCGGTGCCACAGCCCCTCCCCCTCCAGGCCACCCCTGCCCCTTCCCTGTTCTTCCCCAGCTGGAAGGTGGCATCCAGAAGCCCCCAGTCAGGCCCAGAGTGGAGTCTCCAGCTATGACGGTTGCAGGAAGGGGAGCAATGGTCCTCAATAGCCTGCCCTTCCCTCCTCTGCTCTGCAGCAGGAAACCAGCTTTGGCAGCATCTGAAATGGAGTCTCACCCACTGGGCATTAGTAAATTCCCCTGCCGGTGCCTCAGTTTGCCCATCTGTAAAATGGGAGGGATATTGGTACCCGCCTCGGAGGGCAGACAAAAGGATGAGTACCTGGCACGTGGGGAATACAGGACGAATTCATAAATATTGTGAATGCATTTTTAATGTCAGGTTGCAGAAGGGATGAAGCGTTCCTCTCCTTTCACATTCTCCCGGAGTCCGTGATAGGAGACTCTCCCGCCTCCCGGGAGAGGGTTGTCTGCGAAAGAGGACGGGTGGGCTCCCGCTGATCAACCCCAGGAAGAAATCTGAGCTCGAGGATGGAGAGGACGGAGTGGGAGCTGGCAACGCGAGCCTCCGGATCTGGAGCCGCCACTTGGGGGCACCATTGCGCTTCGGATGGGCTCCCGCCCCACCCGAGCTGCCACTGCCCTGCCCAGGGCTCCTGTACCCCTCAATCGTTGCCGCCCTACGGGTGTGGAACATTCTACTCCCCAGCTTCCACTTCTCCAGGCCGGAACCATAGCCACGATAAGGACCCACTGCATGTCAGACCCTCTTCTCAGGCTATCACTGTCATCTTGAAAGCAGGCGTGGAGACGGAGTTTATCAGCATTACTCACAGAGGCTCCGGACAGCTCCTGGGCTTTGAAGAGGCAGATGGCCAAGCCGGGGGCCGCGGCAGCCACCTCTGCAGCAACTGGACTCAGCCCCCTGACTGCCCGGCCCCCACTTGGGACTGACCATGGAGCCCCGGCCCACTGCCCCTGCCGGCTCAGGGCCCTCAGATCACACACGAGGAGAAGAAAACATGGGCCAGGGGACAGGTCACCCGGTTCTGATGGGAGAAGCCAGGTTATGGAGCCCCGCCTTCCAAGTCCCCCACGGGTGTCCTGGAGACTGGTCCAGCCAGGTGGCTTGAATCTGAGTCCTGCTTCAACCCAAGGTCTCAGACTCATTGTGGGCTGGCATTGGGGTCCAGACTTCAGCCTCAGTCACTCCACCTGGGACCCCGGGCCGTGGAAAGAAGAGCTGAGAAGGAAGGAGGTGACCCCCAGAGCCCCCAGCCTGCCTCAGGCCCTGCCAGCGCTTGCCTATGGGGAAGGCAGGGCTCCCAGCCCAGGCTGGGGTGGGTGGTGGGTGAAACTCTGGATGAGGCATCATCACCAGCTGTTCTCAGTCTCCCCAAAGTAAATGGAGGTCGGGGCTTCTGATAAGTCTGTCTCTGTGCCCAAGCGCGTGTTAACATCCCCCCTGGATAAACTGAGGATGCAGTCTGACAGCCTCTGGTAATGTTTTAAATGTGCATGACCTTTCCAACACAGGGGCTTCCCTGGTGGCTCACGTGGTTAAGAATCTGCCTGCAATGCAGGAGACCTGGGTTTGATCCCTGGGTCAGGAACATCCCTTAGAGAAGTGAATGGCTACCCACTCCAGTAATCTTGCCTAGAGAATGCTATGGAGAGAGGAACCTTGTGGGCTACAGTCCATGGGTCCCAAAGAGTCAGATACAACTGAATGACTAACAGTTTCCAACATAACAATTTTACAAATGTCTGTCCGTCATGGGTTGGATGGCCCCCGAAAGACATAATTAAGTCCGAACCCCAGAACCTGTGAATGTGACCTTAGTTGGAAAAGCGTTGCAGGAATAAGGCTCTGATGGTGAGACACCCTGTTAATTACCCACAAGGCCCTAAACCCAAGGTACAGTGTTATATGTGACACAGAGAGCAGACACACAGGAGAAAATGAGCCCGCGTGAGGATGGAAGCAGGGGCTAGATGGACGTGGCCACAAGCCCAGGGACTCCTGGAGCCCCCAGAAGGTGAAGCAGAGGTCCACCTCAGACCGCTGGTCTCCAGAGCTTGTTGTTCAGTCGCTCAGTCGTGTCCGTCTCTGCAACCCCATGGACTGTGGCATGCCAGGCTTCTCTGTCCTTCACCATCTCGCAGAGCTTGCTCAAACTCATGTCCATTGAGTTGGTGATGCCATCCAACCATCTCATCCTCTGTCGTGCCCTTCTCCTCCCGCCTTCAACCTTTCCCAGCATCAGGGTCTTTTCTAATGAGTCATCTCTTCATATCAGGTGGCCAAAGGATTGGAGCTTCAGCTTCAGCATCAGAACTGGCCCCCAGAACTGGGGAAGGACAAATCCGTGCTGTTCCAGTCTCCTGGTGTGCGGCCCCTTGTTACGGCAGCTCTAGGAAATGACCCCAGCGCCCATGGAGATCTGTTCCAGGACGTCTCTGCTGATAAGGGTGAAGCATCGCAGCATCCGTGGGCCTCCATGGTGCCGAGAGTGGTCTATGCGTGGGACGGAATCCGGTGTAGACAAAAGGCGGCCTGGGTTAGTCAGTGTGGTCTGCACTGAGGTGTGGGGGCGAGATGACTCCAGGCAGAGTCTGAGGGCGAGGGGTCAGCAGGGAGGAGCCGTGAGGAGGCTAGAGAGGCTGGCAGAGAGGTGGGGGGTGGGGAGGGGGACGTAGGGCAGGGAGAGGAGAGGAGTGAGGCAGGGGTGACGGGCTTGGGGCGACAGTGTGCCAACCATGTATGTAACCACTCACTCAGCAGTCCAGAATGGTGAGACGGTAGGCAGCAGCGGGTGAGGTGGGGACCGACTTTTTCTCTGCTCATAGAATTTGCTCTTTCACAAAAATGACTCATGCATCGTTGTTAGTGTAATTAAATACACACCTTTCTAAAAGGAAAATCACATTGAATCCAAAGACCCAGGTTCGAGCCCCCATGTTACAGATGGGAAGGTGGGGGCCCAGAAAGAACCAAGCTGTGCAGCTGTGACTGGAAGGACTCTTCACCAGGCTCCTCAGCTTCCCCTAGTTGTGCATCAGCCTCCCACCAGAAGAAGAACTACACCTTCCAGGCCCGGAGGGGGTACCGGTTCCATGGCCACGCGCAGGGAGCCTGCAGATGTCCAGGGGCTGGGGGTACAACAGGGAGGGAACATTAAAACCTGCCTCGAGGGGCATACGTGCCAGGAAAGATGCGCTACGTGCAGGTTAAATTCTCTCGTCTGGACTGCATTCTAGGCAAAAGTAAGTGGAGACGTTTATTAATTTGCTAAGTATGTCATGGGCTTCCCTGGTGGCTCAGTGGTAAAGAATCCACCCCCAATACAGGAGACGTGGGTTCGATCCCTGGGTCGGGAAGATCCCCTAGAGAAGGAAATGGCAACCCACTTCAGTATTCTTGCCTGGGAAATCCCATGGACAGAGGAGCCTGGTAGGCTGCAGTCCATGGGGTCACAAAGAGTCAGACACGACTGAGCGACTAAATAACAAGTATGCCATAACAAGATTATCCTGGAGTCCCACTCCTGGGCATATATCCGAAGAAAACTCTAATTCAAAAAGACACATGTTCCCCAGTGTTCACAGCAGCACTATTTACAAGACACGGAAGCAACCTAAATGTCCACTGAAGAGGAATGGATAAGGAAGACATGGCATTTATGTACAGCATGGAGTATTATCATATTCAGCCATAAAAACAAAGTGATGCCATTTGCAGCGACATGAACGGACCTAGAGATGTTCCTCCTGAGCGAGGCAAGTTAGAAAGAGAAAGACAGACGCCACATGACGTCACCTGCACGTGGAATCTAAAATATGACACAAATGACCTTTACAAACCAGAAATCGTCTCACACAGAAAACGAACTTATGATCACCAAAGGGAAAAAGGGAGAGGAATGAATTAGGAGTCTGGGATTAATATATACACATCACTATCTAAAATAAATGACAAGAACTTGCTGTATAGCACAGGAAACTATACTCAATATCTTATAATAGCCACTCATAGAAAAGAATCATTAAAACGTATATCTACACACATACATGTACATATGTATAACTGAATCGCCTTGCTGTACACCTGAAACTAATACAACATTGTAAATCAACTATTTCAATAAAATTTATGAAACCACAGACTAGGGCCTGAAACAGCAGAAAGGCATCGTCTCTGTTCCGAGGCTGTAGGGTGGAGGTCTCTGCCCTCTCTCCGGGGCCAGCAGCCCTCCTGGCCCCGTGCCCTCTTGTGATTTTCCTCTGGGTGCATGTCTGGTGTCTCTTCTCCTTGTAAGGACACCAGTCATGTGGGATGGGCAACCCACCCTGATGACCTCCTTTTAGCCTCTTTAAAGGCCTTATCCCCTCATACAGTCACACCCAGAAATATGTTGGGGGTTACAGTGTCAACATATGGATTTGAGGGAATGCAATTCAGTCCATAATATAGATATATATGCAGACTATATCCTACAGTTCTATGCTCTTTGTACTTCCTTACGGAGAGGTCCCCTGCACACAGAAGCCTCTAAGAAGGATGGCAGTTGGTGACATTCGCCTTAAATCTTAGATGGGAGGAAGAGAAAGCAAGCAGGAAACTTAAAGTTATCAAGGAAGTTAAAAGAGAGGATGGAAGGAAGGAAGCTTATATAGATGCCCTGGGTGGGGGGATGGCTGGGTGGGTGATGGATGGTTGGATGGATGGATGGATGGATGGATGGATGGAGGGTTGACTGGACAGACAGATGATGTATGGATGGATGAAGGGTTGGTTTAGATGGGTGGATGGATGGGTTGAGGATAGATGGTTGGTTGGACAGATGGATGGATGGATGGATGGATGGATGGAGGGTTGACTGGACAGACAGATGATGTATGGATGGATGAAGGGTTGGTTTAGATGGGTGGATGGATGGGTTGAGGATAGATGGTTGGTTGGACAGATGGATGGATGGATGGATGGATGGATGGATGGATGGGAGAGGAAGAGGGAAGAGGTTAAGTTCCATTTTGGTGCAGCAAGGCAGCCCCAATAACAGAATTCCAAAGACCAGGTGGTTCCGAATGAAAGGAGAATAGACATTCTCAGACGAAGGAAAACTAGAAGGATTTGTTGCCAGCAACCCTACCAGTAAAGAATAGCTAGAAGATCTCTGAAGATTCAAAGAAATTAGGGGAAGGCCTGGAACTTCAGAGAGGAAAGAAGAGCATCAAACTGACCAGATGTCTGTCGCACCAGGAGTCAATATTAAGACATGAGACCATCCTTCTCAGGTGTTTCTTAAAATCCTGTTTGATAGGTGAATCAAAAATGATAACCTCTGATGTGGGACTCAACATTTGCAGAGGAAATACTTAAGGCAACTGTACTTAGAAGGTGAGTCAGGGAGCAGAAGATCTAAATAAAAAGACGCTTCCTCCCCTTCACTCACATCATGAAAAGCCTGGAATTTCCTTTCTCCGTGAGGAGGCAGCCCCCAGCCAGCAGGGACCCCCACAGGGAGGGGGGTGATGTGTGTGTCTTGTGATGCCCAGAGTCTGTCTCTGTCCTTCTCTGTCTTTCCCCCTCATTGCAAAACACACGCCCCCTCCCCACATTCCTGTAGTTGACCCTGCTTTCTGGTGCCCCGATAACTCAGGAGGAGAGTCTAAGAGCGGGGCTGGGAGGCTGCCCTGCCCTCTGCGACTGGGTGAGCAGTTTCTGCATCCTGGCATGGAGGGGGGGGTGCCATATCCACCCACTCTTTAGATCTCCCAGTCTTCTGGATCCTTTGTAGATGGCATGTTCTGACCCAGAAGTGAGACGCCCAGCCAATCAAGCACTAAGTGGAGTGTGTGTTGTTGAATCGTGTCCCACTCTTTGGGACCCCATGGACTATAGCCCTCCGGGCTCCTCTGTCCATGGAAACTTCCAGACAAGAATACTGGAGTGGGTGCCTATTCCCTTCTCCAGGGGATCTTCACGACCCAGGGATGGAACCCGGTTCTCCTGCATTGCAGGCAGATTCTTTACCATCTGAGCCTCCAGGGAAGCCTCAGCCCTAAATGGTGGTCATAGGTATTTAGAGGGAATTTCTGTCTCCCTGGGTTTTCCTCTAGACGACCAACCCCCCCACCATCCCAGAGCTTCATGGGGACTACTCCTCTGGGGGCTGGAGGAAGTGACACAGCGCTGGCCAGCCAGAGCATCCTGGCTCCTGGCCGTGGAGATCTGGTGCGGAAAGAAGATGGGACATGATAAGGGTCCACCAGACCTGGGACTCCTGCAGGGGCCGTTGATAGGAGAGACTTGTGCGTCACCCCTACCGATGGGGCAGGAGGATGGAAGAGAAGCCGGAACCGCTGGGGACGGCCTCGTCCTCATGGAGGAAGTGCCTGGGAGCAGAGACAAGACCCTGACCCCAGATGCTGGCTGGGCCCAGACCCAGCGTGCACAGGCCTTGCCGGGGTGTCAGTTTACAGACCAGAGCCGGCCCAAACAAAGAATGGAATTCTACAAGGGTGCCCTGCCCGTGGGGTCTTCTGGATTCTGCATCTGGGCTCTGATCCCGGGACAGGCTTGTCCAAATGAGCCACTTTCTGCCCCTGGCCCTCCCTCATCACTTCACCCCATGTCAGTGGTGAGGAGCTAAAGCCAGGATGGCCGGATGAAATCCTGGACAATTACATGAATTTCAGATGAACAATCAATAATTTGTTGCTGCTGTTCAGTCGCTAAGTTGTGTCTGACTCTGTGACCCCAGGGACTGAAGCTCGCCAGGCTTCTCTGTCCTTCACCATCTGGAGTTCACTCAAACTCATGTCCATTGAGTCAACGATGCCATCCAGCCATCTCATCCTCTGTCGTCCCCTTCTTCCCCTGTCCTCAATCTTTCCCAGCATCAGGGTCTTTTCCAGTGAGTCGGTTCTTCCCATCAGGTGGCCAGAGTATTGGAACTTCAGCTTCAGCATCAGTTCTTCCAATGAATATTCAGGGTTGATTTCCTTTAGGATGGACTGGTTTGATCGCCTTGCAGTCCAAGGGACTCTCAAGAGTCTTCAGCACCACAATCCAAAAGCATCAGTACTTCAGTGCTCAGCCTTCTAAAATAATTTTTTAGTATGTCTCAAATATTGCAGGGCAAGGGGGTCGGGTGGTGAGCGAAAATGAAAAGAAAAAGTCACTCAGTCATGTCTGACTCTTTGCGACCCATAGACTGTAGCCTGTCAAGCTCCTCTGCCCATGGAACTCTCCAGGCCAAAATAGTGGAGTGGGTTGCTGTTCCCGTGGATTCACAACAAGGTTCTACTGTGTAGCACAAGGAGCTGTGATCCACATCCTGTGATAAACCATAATGGGAAAGGACATTAAAAAGCAATGTACATGTTTTTAAATATACGTGTGTGTGCATGACTGAATTACTGCTGGGGACCTTCCCTACCCAGGGATTGAGCCTAGGTCTCCCACATTGCAGGGCAGAGGGATGGGTGCTGAGAGGCAGTCTCAAAAAAAGAATCTTCCCCAGTTCCTGCCAGAGTACCCACATCATCCATAGAGACAGTCATCACGACTCTTTGGCCTCTGGGTCAAGTGACAATGTGACCTGAAGAGAAAGCACGTCAACCACCAACATGTTAGTATAAGTTAGTTAATGAAGTCGTCAGCTCTGCTGTAGGGAAGAGGCTCCAGGGAGGGAGGCACTTCATTTTTCTCCTAGAGTGTCTGTTTCTAGAATACAAAGGATGGGGTGTGGACTGTTTCTCTGGTTCTTAACCTAGGCTGCAGAGGAGAACCAAGGGGGAAGATTTAAAAAGTCCCTCTGGCCTGGAAAAGAGCTTTGCGGTTGCTAAGGGGGAGGGGTTTGGGAGAGGAGTGCGGCAGGAGGTTGGGGTTAGCAGATGTAAGCTATTATGCACAGGAGGGATAAACAAGGGCCTACCATATAACACAGAGAGCTATGTTCCATATCCTATTATAAACCACAATGGGAAAGAACATTAAAGAGCCGTGTACATGTATGTATATGTGTGTGTGTGTGTGTGTGTGCACGACTGAATTACTGCTATACCGCAGAAGTTAACACAATCCTGTAAGCCAACTATACTTCAATTTTTTAAAAATCCCTGTGTCCAGACCTCACTTGTTCCAATTAAAGCAGGATCTCCAGGGATGGGGCTAATCATCCCACCCCAGGGGATTCCAGTGTGCAAGCTGTCGACTGACAAGATACACCGCCCAGAAGTTGAGAATTATGTTCCACTCCACGGACTTTTTGAGGACTTGAGCCTCTCAGACAGCTCTGAGGGACTGCTTTAAGAAGAACCAAAAGATGAAGAAACAAAACCAGGAACTTGCATCCAAACCTTAGACATCGAAAGATCACCGTTACAGAGAAACCAGACATCTCAAGTTAATGAATTTAGCAGTTTTCTCTGCACGGGCCGATGCAGGAGCCTGGGCTTATGGAAATCACTCCTTTGATTGATCTCAGCTCTCTGGGGCCAGCATCCTGCTTTTCTCCATCCTGAAACCCCTTGGGGTGCACAGTCTGGGGTGGGCGCCGTGACTGAGGGCCTGATGAGTGCAACACCATTTGTTGACTCTGACAGGTGACATTTTTTATCCAGAGCCAGATCTGAGAACCAGTGGAAGTAATGGTCCAGGGTGGAGTGTTCTAGCCTTGGTGAGGGCTGCTGTTGGGGGCAGCCTTCGCTGTATCAGGATCTTTCACACATAATAACACTCACCGGCAGGGGCTTCCTGGGTGTCTCAGGGGTAAAGAATCCACCTCCCAATGCAGGAGACATGGGTTTGATCCCTGGGTTGGGAAGATCCCCTGGAGAAGGAAATGGCAATCTCTCCAGTATTCTTGCCTGGGAAATCCCATGGACAGAGGAGCCTGGTGGGCTGCCATCAGTGGGGTCGCAAAGAGTCAGACATGACTCAGTGACTGAACAACTAGGTTTAAAAAAAACACGAAAACAAACTACTCAGTTTCCTCCAACAGTCCTGCAAGGCAGACATTGTTCCTCTCACATCCCTCAGAAGGTGCGGACAGAAAGGTGACGGGCCTGACTCAAAGTCACACAGCAGGCCAAGGGCCTGAGGATTCTTTGCCAGGCTGGCCTGACCCCAGAGCCCTTCCGTCATCCCGCCTCTGGGCTGTGCAACTTTGGATGTGTGCCTGCCCCTCTCTGGTCCCTCACTCCCTCGTCTATAAAACAAGGCTAGAGGATGATGCATCAGCAAGCGTTGGTATGCAGTTCTGTCTGCCTAGGATGACAGGGCATGAAGGAGGGAAAGGCCCTCCTGACGTGCAAATGAAAGTGAAAGTCGCTCGGGCACATCCGCCTCTTTGCAGCTGCACGGAGTACACAGTCCATGGAATTCCCCTGACCTCGATACTGGAGCGGCACCCGTTCCCTTCTTCAGGGGATCTTTCCAACCCAGGGATCGAACCCAGGTCTCCCACACTGCAGACGGATTCTTTACCAGCTGAGCCACCAGGGAAGCCCTGACGTGCAAATGGCAGGGGTAGATTCTGAGCACCTTGGGCATGTCATCAATGTGAAAGATGGTTTAGAAGGTGGGACCCCTTGTTGGTGCAGTGAGAAGGGCCCAGTGAAATAGCCTTCATAGACTTTAACAAGGCTTCCCTGGTGGCTCAGATTGTAAAGGATTTGCCTACCATGCAGGAGACCCAGGTTCAATCCTTGGGTCAGGAAGATCCCCTGGCTAAGGTAATGACCCAGTCCAGTTCAGTTCAGTCACTCAGTCATGTCCAACTCTTTGCAACCCCATGGACTGCAGCACACCAAGCTTCCCTGTCCATCACCAACTCCCAGAGCTTCCTCAAACTCATGTCCATCGAGTCGGTGATGCCATCAAACCATCTCATCCTCCGTCATCCTCTTCTCCTCCTGCCTTCAATCTTTCCCGGCATCAGGGTATTTTCCAGTGAGTCAGTTCTTTGCATCAGGTGGCTACTCACTCCATGGAGAATTCCATGGACAAAGTAAGCTGATAGGCTACAGTCCATGGGGTCACAGAGTCAGACACAGCTGAGCAACTAACAGTTCGAACGTCACAAGAGGCCCACCTAAGCGCCCAGCCACCCTCTGCTGAGTGAGTGAAGCTGACATTTGTCCACACCAGGCACTATTCTCTGCCCATTTTACAGATGAGGAAGTTGAGGCTCAACTAAGCATGAACAGCCAGTAGATGGAGGAGGATCTGCTGAGCCTCCCACAGTCCATTTTCCAGGCTTCACTCGTAGCCTTACTGCATTTGTGACCTGGATGGCTTGAGGAGCAAACATTTGAGGATTTTATGACGTCAGAGAACAGGTTCATTTTGTTTGGGGGTTTTGGAGGGGCTTTATTTTTAATTTAGAATTATTCTAAAAAAATCCTAGATTCACAGGAGGTGGCAAAGTTAGCATAAAGAGGCCCTGCATCCCCTTAGCCCAGCTTCCCCCAGTGTTTGCATCTTAAGTAATCCTGAGGCCACATCAAAACCAGGGAATCGAGGTCAGTCAAAGGTGTGTGCAATTCTGGCATTTTATCACTCGTGTGGAGCTGATGCCACGGCCACCACGGAGATGCAAGTCTGCCTCCGTGCCACCTTTCCAGCCCCCGCCCCCATCTCAGTCCCTGGCAGCCTGGGCCTTTCACATTTTGCAGCTGAACCCACACACCTGTACTTGCACTTAGGAGGCAGGTCCTGAATCGGTCACTCCATGGATACCGACCTCCACCTCCTTTCTCACTAGCAGACACCCGGCCCCCATCCCCCTCGATCAGAACAGCACTGTGCCCCACCTGACCCCTGCTTCCCAGCCAGCCCCGCAGTGGTTGGGGGGGCAGGCTCTGTGACCTGCTCACTGGATGCAACTGGCATCTGCTGGAAAGTTTTAAGAAACTTCGGCTTTGCAGATGAGAAGCCGAGGCAGCTGTGAGTCCATGTCCCTGGCTTGAGAAGACAAAAGTTTCGACTGAAGGCTCAGTACCCACGCTGAGACCACAAAGCCACACCACGGGGATGCCATGAGAGCCACAGAACAGCCTGGGCATCACTGGGCCCGTCACCCACTGTTGCCACTTGCTTTGTTACTGGGCACAAGAAACCCTGTACGATTAGGCCAGAGGTTCTCAATCAGATGAGAGGGTGCTTTTGTCCCCCAGAGAAATGTAGCAACTTCTGGACATTTTTGAATATCATGACTGGGGCAAGGGGGTGTTACTGATGCATCGTCAGTAGCGACTGGGGACACTGTTCCTCATCCTAGAACATTCAGGAACACGTATTCCCAACAGAGAATCACATGGCCCCAGTGATCAGTCTCAGACACAGCGGACACAGGCTCCTCCCCTCCCCTCTCCTCCTGCACAAATATTCCAGATAATTTTTGATACAAATTCCACTTTAATGTAGAAAAAAAAAAACTCGTGTACATACATAAATACCATTTGGGGGTATAAATAAAGTAAGAAAATAAAGAGATGTACATATCAAACACAATAAATTACTCATAAATATCACAGTGGAAACCAAGTGCTGGAAAACGGACTCGATCTCCATGCGGCTTTTACAAGTTACCGGTGAGATTCGGGGCTTTCAGATCTTCCTTTCCCTGGCTTTGGAATTAAAGGGTCAGGACCCCAGGCGGAGGACTCGCTCTGACCTTTTCAGGTCAACATCCCAGTGGGTAGAAAGCGGGGGGTCAGACCCCAGAGTGCGGTGAGTGAACTGGGGGGAGGAAGCCTGTAGGGTTTCTTCTCTAAGGGGCCTCAAGTGAAAACCACACAACCCGGGACTGATTCCCAGGAAAGCCCGGCCACCGTGGCAAGAAGATGCTGCCAGGACTGGCCATGCCTCTGAACAGGCGGCAGTGTGGTCGTTCACCTTAGGGGACCAGCCTGACCCCGGGTATGTATTGACCACGTGCAGAGCACTGGTGGAGAAGAGGGGAAGAGGAGGGATGGGTAGACTGCCTTATCTGCCCCGGGGGGTTGCCAAGGGGTCCCGTGAGGCTGTCCAACCCAGAGCCAGCCTTAACAGGGAGTTCTCAAGATCGACCCCGGCTGGAGGGACCTCTGGGTGCCCCCTGCTCTCGGAGCCGCCTGCACGCGGCTACTTCCAGGCTTGGGGAGGCCCAGTGGTCCTTCTTGGAGTTGAGATCTGGAAGAATTTTCCCAGGCAGTAGAATCAGATTTACCTGAGGTTTCACAAAGTTGATTACCTGCCCATGAGTTTTTAAAAAATGACTGCTTTCCTCTGGCCGTGTGTGCTGCAAAGGATAGGAGCAGAGAACTGCTGAGAAGGTCAGCTTGGCATAAGAACCTTGCCAGAGGCAGTGAGCTCTCCGCCAGTGGAGGTACTCAGGCAGAACCAGGGCAGCACAGAATCGTCCAGCAGGGTTGAGGGGCTGGGGTAGGTAGCAGCTGGGTGGGTGGGGTGGAAGGCTTACCATTTCATGATCGTACAAGTCTATCCGCTAGAAACCGGCACAGCCCATGTAAAACTTTGTCTATGTACAAGTTCTAAATGTTTCCTCCTAAAGCTACATAGAATCTGGACTCAGGATCATACTTGTAGAAAACCCACTCCGCAAGCACCTCAGGCTTGGGGTCCTGGTCTCCAGGGCCAGGGCTGGGGGGAGAGGAAAGAGCCTCCATTAACTATAGAAGCTGGGACTCTTCACCGATCCCAGTTTGGTGGCGAGCCCGAAAGGGTCCATGCTATCTGTTTTCAGGGGCAGAAAGAAATCAGGCTTCAGGGGTTCCTGGAGGTCTTCGGGTTCAGCCGGGATGGTGGACAGCATGGGCAGGAAGTGAGACAGCGGCAGGAAGCCCCTGCTTTTGAACAACTGCCTCTGCCTGGAGCTGCTCAGAGAGACCGGGAGATGGTGCTTCCTGGACCAGTACATGTTGTAGCCGTCAGGACGGATCTCCTCCTCGAAAGCGCAGTCCTCGGCTGAGTACTGGGTCTGCGAAGCAAAGACAGCCCGTGAGCCTCAGTCGGGGGCCCCCCGGGTTGGGGGACCAACAGAGGCAGCGGGACAACCAGTCGCAGGTGAGCAGGCGTCCACACCATTGGCTAACGGCCCACATCATCAGCCAAAGATGTGTGCTAGTTTATAAAGCACGGGGGTGTATAAAGCACATATATAAACACATAGATATTTAGTATAATGTTATATACACAGACACATAAAACGCAAAGTATGTGTTATGTTAACATACCCATTCGATATTACATCATATTAACATGTTATAAATATAAAATAAATTATATAACATTAAATACATGTTAGACATTAAACATATATACTAAACACATACATTAGCCTTGCAGGCGGATTCTTTTCCGGCTGAGCCGCAAGGGGAGCCCCAAAATATATATAGGTACTTATATATTTAGTATGAAAGCTTTTTGTTATATATTAATATACTCATTAAATACACATCACACTGAATTCACATGTAAATAGTAATGTCACAGAAAATACATGTGTAACATTGAACATATATACTCAACATATTAGACATAAATATACATATGTATTTTGTATACCTCTATACTTTATAACCTTTAACTATACACACATACTTCAGGTATATTTCATGTTTCTATGGATATTCTCAGATCTATACATAGCTCACATAGGTCGCTTGTATTTTTTCACTAAGTCACATCACTTTTTAAACTTGGTCTTCTTCTGAGCAACATCCATAACGTCACAGCCTTGACAAGCATGCATGCTTCCCTCCCCAACATAAATATATAATTATTGCCATGAAGAAGTCCCTTGTCTTCCGCAGGCGGTTTGGGAAACACTGCTGACTAGGTTATCCTTTAAGAATCAGTCTTTTAATTAAGAATCACGAGTAATCCAATCTGGAGCCCAGACGAAAGCATCTATTTCCCATTTAGACCCAAATGACTGTGGTCCTGAGCCTTTTTGTCTGGAGCTCTGGTAAGAGAAACCTCAGTCCCCCTGGCTCCTTTATTCAGTAGCTGCCCTCCAGGCAGCCTGCCAGGATCGTGGAGATAAAGGCAGCCCCCTCCCCCCAAGCCAGGAGGAAGCCTGCACCCCGTGGGTGGCCAGAAAGTCGGAAGGCAGAACATTCAGAGTGAGCTGGTGGAGTCCCCAGTGCAGAGGGTCAGTTTCTCTTCAAGACACAAGAGCCCAGCCAAAGGCAGGGAGCCAGGAGGGCTCGGCCATAAACTGCCCTGGCAGGCACCCAGTCGCATTGCTACCCAGGCCTACAAAGGTCACTTCACTACAGGTGAGCTTAGATAAGGCCCTGATAAGGCCTGCATCCAATGAAGCAATATGCCCAGCTCCCGTGCGGGGAATAAGGCCACCAGACTGAGGGGAGAAATGCAAATTGATAAACAAGGGAATTAAAATCAAACAGAGTGACTATTTCACTCTGCTGGTTCTTGGGGAGAAACTGACATCTCATTTGCCAAAGAGAGAGTGGAATGACTTCGAGTTTCTGGGAGGATGTGGATTTGTTTATTTTTTTTAATCTTCAAGTTTTGCTAAACCGTGACCACAGGACCTAGAGGCAGAACAGGATTTTAGTTGAGGGACCCTCAGTTTGGATTAGAATGATGATGGGTTAGACCCAGCCACCCCTGCGGCAGGGGGGGGGGGCTCTGCCCCTGAAGCCCCCACCACCCCTAAGTAAACCTCACATGGGTTGCAACTGTGGGGGCTCGGAGTGGCTTTGGGTATCAGCTTTCTTTGCCTCCTTTCTTGTCCTTTCACGCAGGATGCCATAAAACCTGAGACAGTCAGGTTTATTTATCTCTGGATAAACAGAATAAAGGGGCACCAGAGCCACAAAAAAAAAAACACCGAGACACTAAAGAGATCTGAGCTGCGGAAAGGAGGGCATCCCTGGAGGGCCGGTGCCCTCCCCTCCCCCTGCTGCCCCCTGGCCCCTGTCCCTCCATGGAGCCCCGGCCCAGCAGGGCTGCCCTGAGGCCCTGCGCCAGGCCGGGACCTCACACAGCCTCCACTGTGCGCCCGGGGGGCTCAGGTTCCTTTTGAACTCTCAGCCTTTGTTCCGGCGACCAGAGAGCCAGCATCTGCACACTTCCTGCCCCCAGACTCTCTGGCTACCTGGGCCTCCCCTCCCATTGCCACCCACAGGTGAGCCCGACAGGACGAGTGTGGCCACGAAAATAGGACCCCAACGCGGCTGCAAAATAACCTATTTTTTAGCGGGTAAAAATTAATTTTAAAAAGCCTCTTCAATCCCAAATGTAATTTTTCTGACTTAAAAAAAAAATCCAAGTTGTGGATACACCCTTTTTCTTTTTTCCTCCCCAGCCACCCCCACCCCC
>SJYF01001046.1:1362806-1385551 GCA_006410515.1 Procapra przewalskii | reverse complement strand
GGAAGAGAGGGGTCCTTCTAGGAACCAGTGTTTGGCTCAACACTGGTTCTTTCTCATTATTCCTCCAACCACCTGCCCCCCAACTCCAGGATGTGGGGCTCCAAGGAGCCTGGTTTGGGGGAAAAGCCACACCGGCTGAGCCTAGGGGTTCCGGGGAAGGGCCCACAATGGAGACAGGGAGAGAAAGCCATGCCAGGCCTGATGAATTTCAATGAGTAAAGACCACGTTCATACCCCAGCCAGTGACTGGCGTTAATGACGGAGAGCACAGAAAATGTCACCAGGAAAGTCTTTACAAAAAAAGACATCTCGAAAGCTTTATGGGCCAGGGACCCCCACGCTGAGTGTCTTGGTTCAGAAAGCCGGGGCTTCTGTTAAATCTAATTACTTCCCCCCTGTGGCTTTAAATCGACAGCGGCTCCTATTAAACTTAATTACCCTCCCCTGCAGCTTTCGTTGTAAAGACCCTGGATAAATGCAGGGCATTGAAGAGGATGGCAGAGGGTGCACTGGGGGGCATGCCCCAAATCTGGCTGGGGGAGGAGGGGAGGCGGCCTCTGGTTCCACCCCCAACGGCTCTGCTGCCCCTCCTAAGGCCACAGTGGGCAGAGAGAGACCCGCCCCCCACCCCCTCGGCCCCAGCCGGGAGCTCAGGAAGCGGGGAGAGGCCTGGGCAGTTCCCTGCACCCAGGCCCTGCTCTGAGAACCTTCTGCCCTCCCCCAGTGAACAGTTCTCAGTTCAGTTCAGTTGCTCAGTGGTGTCCGATTCTTTGCCACTCCATGGACTGCAGCACACCAGGGTTCCTTGTCCATCTCCAACTCCCAGAGTTTACTCACACTCGTGTCCATCGAGTTGGTAATGCCAATGAACAGATAGGGGGCCCCAGAGTGACCTGGGGGTGCCCGGGTCAGAGTGCCAGAGTGACCCAAGGTTGCACAGCATCTAAGTGGTGAACCCAGGCTGTCAGGCTTGTAAATCTAGGTCCAGCTGCATTTCAAGGAGGCTGTGTGGCCTCCTAAAAGGGGCGAGGGCCCGAGGGTCAGACCCTCAGCAGCACGGATCACGCCCGGCTGCTCCCCGGGCAGGGCATGAGCCCGCTGGGGCTTCTTGCCTCCTTATGCCTGCTTCAGCCTCCTCTGGAGTCACACTGGAGAGTGGGCAGACAGTGCCTCAGATACAGTTCACCGAGAAGGACAGCCATCTGCCCAGGGGCTGCTGCGTACGTGGAATGTCGTGGTCAGAGCAGTGCTCGGCAAGTTTTGGTGATTAATCCGTGCTACATGTGAGAAAACTGAGGCTTACAGACTTGGCCAGGCAGCCAGTGAGGGTTGACACCCCGGGTGGTCGGGCCCAGTGCCTGTGCGGGCTTGCTGGTACCCCTGGTCTGTGTCAATCCTAAAGGAAATCAACCCTGAATTCTCCCTGGAAGGACTGATAACTGAAGCTGAAGCTCCAACACTTTGGAGCCTTTTTCATTAGCAAAGACCCTGATGCTGGGAAAGATTGCAGGCAAAAGGAAAAGGGGGCGAAAAGGATGAGATGGTTGGACGGCATCACCGAAGCTAAGCAAACTCCAGGAGACAGTGAAGGACAGGGAGCCTGGCGTGCTGCAGCCCATGGGGTCGCGAGGCGTCTGAACCGACTGAGTGGCTGAACTACTGGTGCGTGCGGTTGGAGGAAGCGGGGAAGCGCAGAGGAAAGGCGGCGCTGGCCAGCGGGGGGCGCTGTTGCCCGCTGTGATGCTCTCCAGGTGAGAGCCTGATGGAGGTGAGGACCAACCGGCTGCCGAGCCGCTCGCTGCAGACCCCGCCCGCTGCAGTCCCCGGGGTGCTGGGTGGGGCCGGTTTTCAGCGTTCAGGCTGCGTTAGATTTGGTCCAGGTGGCTGAGCCATCTGACTCACGCCGGTGAGTGGAGTGGGCAACGCAAGCCAGGTCCAATCCCCGCCATGCCCCCGTCATCCCCACGCAGGGCCCCAGGGGTCTCAGGCCCAGACGGCCAGAAGAGCTTGGCTTGGCGGCTTTGTTCTGGATCTGATGTTAGCTGCCCTTTTAAACCGCCCTGAACCCTTCTCCTGGGGTCTCCCCTCTTTATCTGGGCTTGTTGATTTTGTTCTAATGGTGGTCAATTTCCATTGTTTCTAAACCCACATCCCAACAGCTACAAAGATCTCTTTTAGCTTGACTTCCAGGCTTTGCATTGTAAAAGTAATCCCTTTTCACTTTTCGATTAGAAATTTACGTTACAATGTCTGACATGCCTTCTTAAATATACAAGCACTTCTCTGTGCTCATCCCGGAGAAGTACTTTGTAATTACATAAACGTCTGGGAGTTGGTTAAAAAAAAAAAAGAAAGAAAGAAAGAAAAGAAAATCTTCATTAATTAAAAAAAAAAGAACTTAGGGGACAGAAAAAATGGTGAGGTCTTCGATGGGGGTAGCGGGGGACAAGCCACACGATGAGTTCTGGACCTCCCTGAGGCTGGAACTCTGGGTAGGGTAGGGTAGGGGGCATCTGAGTCTTAGCCTGTGATATTCTTGCTAGAATCTACCCAGGTGGCGCTAGTGGTAAAGAATCCCCCTGCCAATGCAGGAGACATAAGAGCCTTAGGTTCAGTCCCTGGACTGGGAAGATTCCCTGAAGGAAGCGTGGCAACCCACTCCAGTATTCTTGCCTAGAAAATCCCCGTGGACAGAGGAGCCTGGTGAGCACAGTTTATAGGGCTGCAAAGAGTCAGACACGACTGACTGAGCGACTTAGCACGCTTGCACTGGGACGTGCACTCTTTTCCCCAAAGTGTTCTTAAAGCCCATTTTTTTTCCCTGTTAGGATCATTATTCTAAAAAGAGGGCTCCCCGCTAGGCCAGAAAAGGGAGGTCTTCTGTGAGCCTCAGTTTCCTCATCTGGGAAACAGCAAAAATGCTGCATATTTACAGAGCATCCACCCGGCGAATGAAGGTGTGGGACAGACGGCTTATCTTTGCCATGCTTATTGTTTATTTTACGCCGTAACAGTAACACTAAACAGACCCATCTAACCTCCAGTGACAGACCTGGCTGTGGGTGCCCGAGGCAGGAGAGGAGGTGGACCTGCTGGAAGGGATGCCTTCTGGAACGACACGACAGGCAGCGACGTTTGTCCAAACTAGACGACACCTTATTTTAAATTAAGCCTCAATATAGTTGACATTTAACATTTTCATTGCAAAAATAGGCCTTGTTCCTGGTAGAAAATAGGAAAAACACAGCAAAGCACAAAGGAAAATTTTGAAACCTGGAATATCATGACCCCATTCTGAGTCACCATTTCCAACTGGGTGAATTTCTTCCTCAGACTTTTGAAAGTGTGTATGTATCTTTTCCTTTTTACTTTAAAGTATTTTAATTGTATCCTCCTGTTACCAACTTGTGATCCAACTGTGTGGAACACAACAAACTGTGGGAAATTCTTCAAGTGATGGGAATACCAGACCATCTTGCCTGCCTCCTGAGAAATCTGTATGCAGGTCAAGAAGCAACAGTTAGAGCTGGACATGGAACAACAGACTGGTTCCAAACTGGAAAGAAGTACGTCCAGGCTGTGTATTGTCACCTGCTTATTTAACTTACATGCAGAGTACATCATGTGAAATACTGGGCTGGATGAAGCACAAGCTGGTATAAGATTGCCTGGAGAAATATCAGTAACCTCAGATATGCAGATGACACCACCCTAATGGCAGAAAGCAAAGAGGAACTAAAGAGCCTCTTGTTGAAAGTGAAAGAGGAAAGTGAAAAAGCTGGCTTAAAACTCAACATTCGAAAAACTAAGATCATGGCATCTGGTCCCATTGCTTCATGGCAAATAGATGGGGAAACAATGGAAAAAGTGAGTGTCTTTATTTTTTTGGCTCCAAAATCACTGCAGATGGTGACTGCAGCCATGAAATTAAAAGATGCTTGCTCCTTGGAAGGAAAGTTATGGCCAACCTAGACAGCATATTTAAAAAGCAGAGACATTACTTTGCCAGCAAGGGTCCATGTAGTCAAAGCTATGGTTTTTCCAGTAGTCATGTATGGATGTGAGAGTTGGACTGTAAAGAAAGCTGAGCGCTGAAGAATTGATGCTTTTGAACTATGGTGTTGGAGAAGACTCTTGAGAGACCCGTGGACTTCAAGGAGATCCAACCAGTCAATCCTAAAGGAAATCAGTCCTGAATATTTGTTGGAAGCTGAAACTGAACTGAAGCAGAAACTCCAATACTGTGGCTACCTGATGCAAAGAACTGATGCATTGGAAAAGACCCTGACGCTGGGAAAGAGTGAAGGCAGGAGAAGAAGGGGGCGACAGAGGGTGAGATGGTTGGATGATATCACCGATTCGATGGACGTGAGTTTGAGCTAGCTCTGGGAGTTGGTGATGGACAGGGAGGCCTGGCGTGCTGCAGTCCATGGGGTTGCAAAGAGTCGGACACGACTGAGCAACGGAACTGAACTGTTACCAACTTGGGCTTCTAGGTGGCGCTAGTGGTAAAGAATCCCCCTGGCAATGCAGGGGACCAAAGAGACTTGGGTTTGATCCCTGGGTTAGGAAGGTCCGCCTAGAGGAGGGCATGGCAGCCTGTTCTTGCCTGGAGAATCCCATGGACAGAAAGCCTGGTGGGCTACAGTCCACAGGGTGGAAAAGAGTCAGACAGGACTGAAGCAACTTAGCGTGCACGCACACATATTACCAGCTTGCTGTAAACATCCCCCGTGGTATTAGATGGCCTTCTGCACGCGGCAGCTCTCGGTGCCCGTAAACCCGAGTGGGATGCCCCAGGGCGTGCGGTCCTTCCCCTGTTGCTGTCTGTTTAGCTTGTTTCCAATTTCCCCGGCTACATCACACGGGGGAGGACGTCCGTGGAGGCAGATCTCACACCTGTCCACTCTCGGAAGGGAAATCACTGGACTCTTCCCAGTGGATCCCGTCAGCATGAGGCCACTAGGTCAGCACAGGCTGTGGGGACTTTCTCCTGGAATTAGGGAACTGCCCTGCTCTGTGCACGCTGAGGGAGGCACACCTTCCTCCAGACACCATCGGGGCCAATCTGTTCTTTGCTTTTTAAAATATATATATATATATTTTTTTTTTTGTTGTTGGTGTTGTTGAGGTATAGTTGACTTACAATGTTTCCGGTGCACAGCGAGGTGATTCAGTGGTACCTATATACATACGTTACTTTTAAAATCATTTTCCATGATAGGTTATTATAAGATATTGACTATAGTTCTCTGTGCTATATAGTAAACCTTTGCTGCTCATTGCTTATCTATTTTTTACATTGAAATCTAGCATTTTATTCATACAAAGTCAAGCAAGTGGAATCAAAATGTCATAATGTTTTTAGTTAGGCAGAAATTCATCAGTTCAGTTCAGTCGCTCAGTTGTGTCCGACTCTTTGTGACCTCATGGACTGCAGCACGCCAGGCTTCCCTGTCCATCACCAACTCCCAGAGTTTACTCAAACTCGTGTCCATCGAGTCGGCGATGCCATCCAACCATCTCGTCCTCCATCGTCCCCTTCTCCTCCTGCCTTCAGTCTTTCCCAGCATCAGGGTCTTTTCCAGTGAGTCAGTTCTTCACATCAAGTGGCCAAAGTATTGGAGTTTCAGCTTCAGCTGAAAATTTATAAGTGTTCTATTTTTGGCCATACCACACAGTGTGTGGGTTCTTAGTTCCTCAACCAGGGATGGAATCTGTGCCTGCTGTATTAGGCGCACAGAGTCTTGACCACTGAAGCGCCAGGGGGTTCCCCATTGGGTGAGTCTGACACTGTGTTTAAGTCGCGACCACCACCAGTGGTCACCAAGGGGGCAGACTTGCTGGGATTGGCAGCCTCTCTTGCTGTTGGTTCAGACGCTCACTCTCTTATCCTCACCCCCAGGGCTTGAGACCACCAGCCGGCCAGCTCCACTCCCCCACCCCATGTCAAGAGGGGCCTGGGCGTGGTTGCACCTTACTTTTGTCATTTGCAAGAACAGGAGGGGGCAGGTTTTTCCTGGGATGGATGAATTCCTGCCTGTTTGGCCGTAGAGGTGATTTCTGCCTGAAAATTCTGTTTTCTCACTGCCTCTACCATCAAAACAGAAATGTGTTCCAGTGGAAACGATTTTGACCCATCAGCGTAGTGATATAAAAATGCAGCAACACCGCAAATGTGACCCAGTGAAAGAGAAAGTAGCCTGATGAGAAAACAGCAACCATGCTAGTTCTGACAGCCTGAAGATAAAGTTGAAATACTGAAATTAGAAAGTACTGGGACCCCAGGCTGCCAACCCAGCGTCCACCAATTGACTGTCCTTCAGACTTGATATACAAAAAATAGTTTTGGATTTTTTTTTGGCCTTTCTCCAGAACAGCAACAACAGATGCATTTTCTCTTCCTGCTTTCAAAGGTTGTGGGAAATCCTGAGAGATGCACAGCCAGCCCAGTTTGTTGAATGCCTGTCACATACCATAGCCTTGACTAGACAGACTTTTGTTGAGACGTTACTTTGCCAACAAAGGTCCATCTAGTCAAGGCTATGGTTTTTCCAGTTGTCATGTATGGATGTGAGAGTTGGACTATAAAGAAACCTGAGCACAGAAGAATTGATGCTTTTGAACTGTGGTTTTGGAGAAGACTTGAGAGTCCCTTGGACTGCAAGGAGATCCAACCAGTCCATGCTAAAGAAGATCAGTCCTGGGTGTTGAAGCTGAAACTCCAATTCTTTGGCCACCTGATGCAAAGAGCTGACTCATTTGAAAAGACCCTGATGTTGGGAAAGATTGAGGGCAGGAGGAAAAGGGGACGACAGAGGATGAGATGGTTGGATGGCATCAGCGACTCAATGGGCGTGAGTTTGGGTAAACTCCAGGAGTTGGTGATGGACAGGGAGGCCTGGCGTGCTGCGGTTCATGGCGTCGCAGAGTCAGACACGACTGAGCAGCTGAACTAAACTGAACTGAACTGAACTGAACTGAACTGCTGGTTTTGCTGATGCCAGTGATGGTGATCCTGGTGATGGGATGAGGACGGGACTGGGGGTGGCAGGCACCTAGGAAACGCTTGGTACCTGCCAGCAAGTGTGCTGGCCACGTTATGTTCTCACCTTTGATTTTCACAGCGCCCATTATGTTTTTATTGGAGTCTAGTTGCTTTACGATGTGTTTACTTCAAATATACGGCAGTGATTCAGTTATACGTATACATGTATCTATTCTTTTTCGGATTCTTTTCCCAATTAGGTTATTACAGAGTACTGAGTGCCCTGTGTTATCCTGCGGGTCCTGGGTGATTACCTCATGACAGTGGTGTGTATATGTTAATCCTGAACTCCTAATGTATCCTCCCCAGCCTCTTCCCCTTCGAGAACCGCGCATTTGTTTTCTGTGTCTGCAAGTCTGCTTCTGATTTGTAAACAAGTAAACAAGTTCTTTCGTATCATGGTTTTTAGATTCCACGTCTAAGAGATGTCACTGACAGCTGTCTTCCTCTGACTCCCTTTGCTTAATGCGATCATTTCTACATCCATGCATGTCGCTGCAAATGACATTATTTCATTCTTCTTTATGGCTACATAATAGTCTTTTCTATACACACACACACACACACACACACACACACACACATTATCACATCTTTTTAATCCATTCATTTGCCACTGGACACTTAGGTTGCTTCCATGTCTTGGCACTTGTGAATACAAAGGACCCATTTTAAAGATGTGGAAAGTGGGACTCAGAACGTGCTTTGCCCAGAGATGCAAATAATAAACAGCAGAGTTTGGATTTGAATCCAGTGCCGTCTGAACTCAAGCTGTAAAACTCTTAATTGTCCCGCTATCTTTTTGAAGAACAGAAAGAAGGGAAAACCAGAAGCAGACTCTCAGAAAGTGGAGAGGCCTCCCCAAATTCAGAGGCTGGGCCAGGGCCAGGACCCTGCCTGGCGATTCCTTAGCCCATCACTTGTCTAGCTATTTTCCGAGAGTGGTCGTCTGAGCCCCTGGGTTGATTCCAGGCAGGAGAGCAAGAGAGACTCCGCCACCCTTCAGAGTGGCCCCGGCTCAGTCACCCCTGGGCCTTGGGGTGGCTGCAGCTCTGTCTCTGCCCCGCCATGGACACGGCTCCGTGGACCTTGTGCAGATTCTGACACGAAGTCAGTGGTCAAGAAATATCACTCAAATCATTTACGGGAGCCACGAGGTGTTCAGGTGGGCCGTGAATTCACTGGATTGAACTGTTTGTCTATCCTTTCCTTGTTCATTCCGTCCATCCTTCCTTCCACCCTTCCCTGGCTTTCATCACCCTGTCAGTTTTTTATTCATCCGCCAGCCCTTCTGAGCATTTCTGATGGGTCAGACCTCCTGTATCAGACCCTCTTCCTGCCCTATGGTTCCCTGGAGTCGGGGCTTCCCCCACGGCTGGGGGTGTGTTTGGGGCATCCAGAGATGCAGGCAGGGAGGCATTTCAGGGTTGGCATTTCAGTCACAGGGTGGTTTGGGCCCGCCGGGTAGCATAAATGAGAACTTTCTCAGATGTCTGAAGCAGAATAGCCCTCTATACCGTAATTACACTTCGGAGAGCACTGCTGGACCCTGAGATGTCCGCTGTCGTGTTCATCATGGTCCTAGGAATGCTGGGATTCCTCTCGGAGACAAACTGCTAAGGAGAGAAGCCCACCAGTGTTACGGGGAGGAGGAATGGCGACTTTACCCGTGGTCAGACCCAGTTCCTGTGCCTCGGAGACCTCATCTCTGGGGGACGGTCTGCAGTTTCCGCCTTTATTGCGCAGAATTCCTGCAGCAGTGAGCCGGCTGTTGACCCATTTGGCAGATGAGAGACGGAGCCTCAAAGCCAGGCTGAAAGACCCACCGATGGGTGAGGGAACCACGAGCGGGTTCTGGGAAAGGAACTGAATGAGGGCTCCTGGGGGGCTCAGGGATGGTCTCCTCCTTCCTGGCCCAACTGTCCCCCAGACCTGGCCAGAGACCTTGAGTCAGGATGGATACTCCCTGATGCTAAGCTTATGTGTGCTAAGTCGCTCAGTCCTGTCCGACTCTTTGCGACCCTATGGGCCTAGAGACCTCCAGCCAGTGGACAGAAGCGAGGGGACAGTAACTTATTCCATGATTTATTTTTAAACTTAAAAGTTTATTTATTTATTTGGCTGCACTGGGTCTTAGGTGCATCATGCTGCTGCTGCTAAGTCGCTTCAGTCGCGTCCAGCTCTGTGCGAGACGGCAGCCCATTGGGCTCTGCCATCCCTGGGATTCTCCAGGCAAGAACACTGGAGTGGGTTGCCATTTCCTTCTCCAATGCATGAAAGTGAAAAGTCAAAGTGAAATCGCTCAGTCTTGTCTGACTCAGTGACCCCATGGACTGCAGCCCACCAGGCTCCTCCGTCCATGGGATTTTCCAGGCAAGAGTATAGGAGTGGGGTGCCATTGCCTTCTCCAAGGTGCATCATGCGGGATCTTTATTTCAGCATGTGGGGTCTATTTCCAGGGGTCAGACTGGAGCCCCCTGCATTGGGGGTGCAGAGCCTCAGCCCATGGGCCGCCAGGGAAGTCCGCAGGAACACACTCTACTATAGTGCCTTTCCTTCTGCTCCTCCCCCCAAAAGCATGCACAGTCTAGTGTGACATTGGATTGGTAATAAGTCTTTGAAATAAGAACCCTCCTACCCCCCCCACACACACACTCTGAACACCCCTGCCCAGGGACTTCACCTCCTGGTCCAGCAGTTAAGATCCTGAGCGTCCAGTGCAGAGGGGCTGGGTTTGATACTTGACTGGAGAACTAAGATCCTGCATGCCATCAACAAGTTAAAATTTTTTTTAATTAAAAGAAAGAGGGAAGAGTACTGCCAAAAGAAAAGAATTAAACACACAGACAACACCTGCTCAATCGTATTTCAAGAGAACACCGTACTTGGAAAAGATCCTTGCACCTCGGTGTTCATAGCAGCACTGTTTACAACAGGCAGGACGTGGAAGCAGCCTAAGCGTCTATTGACAGAGGAATAAATAAAAAGATGTGGTATATATACATGATGGAATGCTACTCAGCCATGAAAAATGAAATATAGCCGTTTGCAGCATCCTGGATGGACCTAGAGATGATTGTACTAAGTAAATCAAAAAGAAAAAGACAAATATCATATGATATCATTTATATATGGAATCTAAAAAATGATGCAAATGAGGGAATTCCCTGGCAGTCAGGAGTTAAGACTCAGTGTTTGTGGCCTGGGTTCAGTCCCTCATCAGGGAACCAAGTTCCTCAAAGCTGGGAAGCAAGGCCAAAAAAAAAAAAAATAAAGATACAAATAAACTTATTTACAGAAGAGAAACAGACTCACAGACTTAGAAAATAAATTTATGCTTACCAAAGGGGAAAGGTGGGGGAAAGGATAAATTAGAAGTTTGGGATTAACATGCACACACCACTATACATAACATAGCTGATCGTCAAGGACCTACTATATAGCATAGGAGACTCTATTCAATAACTGGTACGGGAAAAGAATCTGTGAAAGAAGAGACATATGCGTGCCTGTGTGCTAAGTCACTTCAGTCGTGTGTGACTTTTTGCGGGCCTACGGACTATAGCTTGCCAAGCTCCTCTGTCCATGGGATCCTCCAGGTGAGAATACTGGAGTGGGTTGCTGTGCCTTCCTCCACGGGATCTTCCCGACCCAGGGATCGAACCCAAATCTCTTATGTCTCCTGCCACGGCAGACAGGTTCTTTACCACAAGCGCCACCTGAGAAGCCCAGATATATGCGTACGTGTAACTGAATCATTTTGCTGTACCAGAAACTAACATAACATTGTGACTCAACTATACTTCAATATAAAATAAAAATCTTTTCACTAAAAAGTCTTAAACCCATCAAAATAAAGTAAACTGCTATAAAGGACATTCCTGAGACCAGTGGGGAATGTGAATGTGGACCATCTGTTGGTTAACAGTCTGTGATGGTTCAATTTCCTGAGTTTGCTCCTTGTCTTGTGAGTCTGTAGGAAATGTCTTAGCTTGCAAAGTATTTAGAAATAAAAGTGTCCCATCCACAGCTAAATTTCAAATGGTTCAGAAAAGCATGTGTGCAGGAGAGTAAGGAGGTACTTCCCAGGTGGCTCAGGGCTAAAGAATCGGCCTGCGAGGCAGGAGATGTGGGTTCGATCCCTGGGTGGGAAGATCCCCTGGAGGAGGGCATGGCAACCCACTCCAGTATTCTCGCCTGGGAAAGCCTATGGACAGAGGAGCCTGGCGGGCTGCAGTCCGTGGAGTCACAAAGAGTCGGACACGACTGAGCTCACACACAGGAGAGTAAGGACACAAACATGGCAGACACCAGTAGCTGTGGAGGAAGCGGGGAATGGGGGTTTCTGATGCTGTTCTGGAAGCTTCTCTGGAGGTTTGGAATTTTTCAAAAGTGAACATAGAGTGGGAAGCCCCACCCACCTGCCTGGAACCCACTCGTGGCTTCTCATCCAGCCAGCGACTGATCCACTGAGGAGGGGTTTCCAGCCCCCAACCAGGTTCCCAGACTGCAGCAAGAGTGCTGTGATTCCCCACGATTGCTATCATCACACCAATTTCCAGAGCGGGAAACAGGTCCAGGAGGCCACATGGCTGACCCACGGTACCACGCACGGCGCAGCACCAAGAGGGGGTGGAGAAGTCGGGCCATTTTGGGTCCTCCAGGGGCGTGTCTCCTGGAGGAACGGGAGTCACGTTGCCTCCCTGATGTCACAGGACATATTTTCCGAGGCAGCCGTCCCCTGGGCACTGACCCCAAAGGCTCTCCCGTCCTCAGAGGCTCTTCCCCACCCCTCCCTGCCGGCAGAGAGTGGCTCGGCTTGGCTTCCATCGGGAGCTCCTTTTCGCTCATAAGCAATGCTGGTTTCTCTGTTTGCTTGCTTGTTTGGCTGCGCGGGGTCTTAGCTGCTGCACTCGGGACCTCGGACCTTCATTTCGGCATGTGGGATCTAGTTCTCTGACCAGAGATGGGAGCCCAGCCTCCTGCACTGGGAGTGTGGAGTGTTAGCCCCTTGACCACCAGGGAAGTCCCTGCGACGCTGTTTTTAAAAGTGGGAAGCCATGTTTACCGACTTGGGGGCTGGGTCTCATTCCATAGTGGGGAGGCAGCCCTCTCTTTGAAGGGGTTACCTAAGAGGCAATCCCAAGCCTAGAAAACAGGAAACAGCCGTTTGGGGAATCGGAATGTGGTGAGAAGTCCAGCTTCAACCCAATGTTGCAGAGCATTCTGCACTGTTATTACTGACGGTCGTCACAGTGGAGCTGAGTCCAGGCTCTGGGCCAGACACTGTGTGCATGCAGGTGTGTGTGAGTGTGTGCAAGAAGGCGTGTACTCGAGTGTGCTTGCATGTGTACCTACATATGTGTGTGCCTGTGTGCATATGCCCCTGGGACCCGTGGCTCCGGCCGTGGCCCCCCCGGGGGGACCGTCCCCATTTCACAGCTGAGGAAATGGAGCTCAGAAAGGACCCTCGCCTCCTTCACAGAATTTCCAGTACTTCTCATCAAAGGACGGTTCTGGCTGTTGGTTCTGTGTCTCCTTCTGCCCGGTGTCTGAGAGCTCCATGGTGGGGGCACTGGAGGTGTTGGCAGGTACTGAAGCCCCCCGTCCCCACCTGGCCCTGGCGTGCATCTGACCTGATGAATGTCCACTGAGAGAAGGGGGAGAGCCTATGAGAGTGGCGTCCTGAGCTGCCCAAGTCTCCAGCCCTGCCTTTCTGGAAGGTCAGCGGAGACCAGAGGTATTTCTGTTTTGAGGCGTTTAAACAGATGCTCCGACCTCAGCTCCAGCTAGGGTTTCTGGCTGCACATACCACAGACCAAGGCTTAGAGATTCCATCCAGAGGCTCCCGCGGCGGGCCAGGGACCAGCCCTGGACCCAGCTTCCCCACCTAGGAAATGGGACGAGACTCGCCTGCAGAGGGTGGGCCCCCGGGGTGGGACCCAGGCCCCAGGCTTGTCTGGAGGGCTGGTGCCCGCCCCCAGCACTGCTGCCGAGTGGCTCCCAGGCCAGCCAGCCTGCACCCCGCTGCTCGGTCCACAGGAGCTGGTTGCAGCCTGCCCTCCATCCCAAGATGGCCCGTGAGCTCCCAGGCGACCTGACCCCTTGTGTCTGGTCTGAGTCTCATTTCCCCACCATCTACAGGATGCAACCCCTTTCTGCGGATGGGGAGACCGAGGCAGGGAGCAGCTGGCCAACTGACCTTCACCAGTGGAGGCAGAAGGGTGCTCCCAACGCCTTCGCCTGTTTCCCACACACTGCCCAGCCCTGAGTCCTGGTTCAGGTCTTGATGTCACCCCTGTGTCCCTACAGAACAGCATTGGCTCATTCCTGGTCCCTGGATCCAGACCCATGAGCCCCCGAATCTCTATCTTGTCTTCCAGGATGGGGTCAACAGCTTCAGCACCTTCTACAAGCTGTTCCTGATCCCAGGACGCCAGGAATCTGTCCCATGGATGGGCCGGGTCCTCCCTGTCTGAGGCTGGCCTTGGAGGAGACCTGACCGGGGCCCCCCAGGTACAGGCCACTCCTTCCCGCCAACCCAACCCTGCTCCGAGCGGTCCTTGGACTGGACTCGAAGGCCTGAGTCTGGCGGTGGCCCTGTGCTCACTCCAGAAGGCTGTGTAGGCACCCCCGTGGGTGTGTGGTTATGGGGGTGTACCCTGCAGAGCTGCTGGCCCCCAGGCAGTGGAGGGGACCCCTGCCCAGGATGGAACACCTGGCCTGGGGAGGGCGGAGCTTCCTCTTCCATCTTCAGTGTCTAGTTCCCATGGTTCCTCTCGGTTCCTTCTAGAAGCTTCGTTAGGAGCACTGGAGTGATGGGATCTGTTTGACACAAAGATAAGCATGGCCTCTGCACGAGGATGACACGCGAAATCGTGAAGTGTTCCATGTTTATAATAAAGTTTTGCTTAATTCAAAAAGAGAGAGAGAGAGTTGGAGTGATGGGATGTGTTCCTCTTGATCTCGGAACCAGTGACCCAGACGAGGAGCTGGGTTGAGCTCCAGTTCCTCTACCCTTTCTGACGTGAGGTTGGCAGCTGCACTGGCCACAGGGGAGGTCCCACCCACAGCCCTGAGACCCCCCACCAGGCATTACAGCCACCAGCCTCCCACCAAGCCGCAGGGGATACTCCTGAGGGCAGCCCTTGGCTTCCCGTCCTCTCTGACTGCAAATCGCCTGATGGCTTTTCCAGGCACCTCTGAAGGGTTAAGCTCTACCACCACGACCCAGGTCCTCACCCCTGAGCGAGGGCATAGCTGCCCTTTTAGGGGCCAGGGTGCTTCCGGGCAACAGCACAGGGCTCTGCATTGCCGTCCAGGGGCGACCATGCACACGGCCCCAACTGGGGTGGCTGGCACCTGCCAGCTGGTCTCTCACCCTTCGGAGCCTGGAAGCCCAGGATCTCGATGTGAGCAGGGCTGGTTCTTGCCCAAGAGTCTGAGGGAGGGTCCTTCCTGCCTCTTCCAGCTCGGGGGCCTCCAAGTGTCGCCCGGCCTGTGGCTGCCTCTCTCCAGCCTCTGCCTTCATCGTCACAGAGCTTCTCTCTCCCCTTGTCTCTGTCTCAGATGTCCCTCTGCCTCTCTCCTATAAAGACACTTGTCACCGGATCCGGTACTCACGGGGGTAAACCAGGATGGTCTCATTTCAAGTTCCTTGATTCGATTACACCTGTGAAGAAAAAAAGTCAGTCACTCAGTCATGTCCGACTCTGTGGCCCCATGGACTGTAGCCCACCAAGCTCCTCTGCTCATGGAATTCTCCAGGCAAGAATTCTGGAGTGGGTTCCCATTTCCTCGTGAGGACCTTTTGTCTAGATAAGGTCACACTCACAAGCTCTGGGTAGATATCCCTGGGGGACACAGGTCAGCCGCCCATCAGCAGGCCGAGGTCAATGCTTCCCCACACTGTCCACTGAAGCACAGTGGACCCCAGCCGATATGGCTCCTCCTTTGCCCAGAGAGAGGGCTGGTGAGTGGCCGGGCTCAGAGCGTCCTGGAGCAGAGGCAGGGGATGTACCTGTGTGTGTACCAGGGGGCGGGAACGGGCTCCTCTGGAGGGGACACGGAGAGAGACAGAAGCCCAGGGCTGGCTGGAGAGGATCCCCCCAGGAGAGGGCCGGCGGCCTCTCGACACCAGCTCACTAAGGGCCTCCCCTCCCGGCACCCTGGGGGCCGAAGGGTCCATTGGCCTGGCTTCCCTCTGGCCCGCCAGGTTCCCAGTGCGCCCTCCCCAGGCCCCATGCACTCTGGAACACCCTGGCATGGTCCCAGAAGGCCAGACCCAACAATTGGAAGCTGGGCCTCTGCGTCCCATAGCGGGCAAGGCCTGGGGAGGAAACCTATGAATCTGAAACAGAGGGGAAGGCTGCGTGCTCAGTGCTAAACGAGCGGTCAGGTGAGTGGGGGAGCAACCAAACTCGCGGGTCCCCGATTGGAATCGCTTCCATGGGAGGCTGAGCGCACAGAGCAGGACACCGGCTGGGCGCACAGTGGCTTCTGACTCTGAACGCAAGAAGGGGAAAAAAAGAACCAAAACATGCGCCAAGCTACAGGAAAAGGATAACTCGCCCGTTTCATCCCTATTTGCCTGTCTGCTTTCTCTATCTTTGCTACACTGAAAACAGATCATATTTAAAATCTCAACACAGAAGCTCTAGAATTGACTATCTCCGAGGCGTTGACTCGGGGCAGCAGACAAAGGATTCCTGAGGCACGGTTGAGTGACTCTGATCGGTCAACGCTATGTGACCACACGCGGGGATGTCCGTGCGGCTTCAGTGGTCAAAGGCGTGCGGACAGCCCAGCCTTACACGCCCCCAGGTGTCCCCTTCCTCCCAAACATCCCCCGGCCCTGGGCACAATGGCCTGGCTGCCCCGGCCCCGCCAGCCGGAACCTTCCTGCCGCTTCCTCGGAGGGTCAGGGGAGCTGCCCTCTCGGGTGGAATCTGTGCCTGCCCGAGGCTGTGACCTCCTCCCGGGGGCCAGCCTCTCATGGCCACTTTGTGCTCACAAAGCAGGCTTTTAACTCTGTGAAATGCTTTCGCGGTTCACGACCATGCCTCCTCCCGAGGGCTCCATGAAATTCTCGGAGACCTGTCACACCCAGCGAACCGGGAGGGCTTTGATTTAGCGGACAGATGCTTGCCAGCTGACACTCGGAGAGACTGAAGGAGGCGGGGAGAATTAAATAAGAAGTGGGGTGTCAGCTCCCAAAAGGTGGCACATCTCTGCCCTAATTCCTTGACGCCCAGTGTGGCTCAGAGGCCGGGGCTGTTAATGGGCAGGGAACAAATTGGGCGCTGCCACCTGTGGCTCTTCCAAGGGGGGAGGGGGCTCCCCCTTTACAGTTCAGGGGCCGGTGTACTCTGAGCAAAGCCCAGGTGCTCCAGGGTCTGACACTCACCTGCTCTGTGGTGCTCCCCAGCCTCTCTGAGCTTCTTCCATGATGCTGACACTTCCCTATAGGAAAGGTGGATCCGAATACCGAGGCCTTAGGAGGCTTTGTTTGTCAGCGTCCTGGTCCCTGTGAGTCGGGGGGGGGGGGCTGGCACAAGGCCACCATGCACAGCGGCCCAGGCTGTGCACTGCACAACACCACAGATCCTCGGTGATGCAATATGGCGATGCTGCCCGGATGAATGTGGGGTGGGCTTAGGGGGAGCAGAGCCTCAGGAAAGCCTGCTGCCCCAGCACGACATGACAGTGTGACTCTTTCCTTTGCATGTTCATTTACTTTCGTGCTCCCCCGGCTGCCGGCTCTCGAGGGCTTGTCCATCTGAATGTCGCTGTTTCTCCAGCACCTAGCACCCACCCAGCGTGACGGAGCTGCTTGGGAAATATTTCTGGCACGAATAAAGTCAGGGTTGGTGTGCAGGGTGAAGATGGGCAAAGGGAAATTTACAAGCTACCGGCTAGCCCAGGGCTCCGGGCAGCCACGGGTGGACCAGCTTCACTCTGCGCACCGTCCACCCTGGCTTCCCCGAGGGAGGGTTAAAGACGTCGAGGGCTCAGGGTGTGGGTCAGGCGGGCTCTCAGGGACAACACAGCTGCTGGCCTGTGTCCAGCAGGGAAGGAGGCAGTAAAATGATGGCCTTGCTTTCCACCTGCAGCTGAGGGAAGGCCCTGTGACCCCAAGCTCAGGCCTTCAGTGCAGAAGTGTATGTACAGCGGCTTCCAATTCAGGACAAACAGAAACCCGCCATGGCCGGGAAGAAAAAAAGCGGCGGAAATAGAGCAGGCGACAGCGGCGCCGGGTGGCAGATGGCGGCGGGCTCTGCCTGCCCCAACTCCCAGATTTTCTCTAAAGACCACAAACTACATTTATAATGATTTAAAAAAAGAAAACCTGGTTAGAAGCGGGGGAATGATCACAGAAATGGATAGAAATGTTCAGTTCAGTTGAGTTCAGTCCCTCAGTCGTGTCCAACTCTTTGCGACCCCATGAACTGCAGCACGCCAGGCCTCCCTGTCCATCACCAACTCCCGGAGTTCACTCAGACTCACGTCCATCGAGTCCGTGATGCCATCCAGCCATCTCATCCTCGGTCGTCCCCTTCTCCTCCTGCCCCAAGTCCCTCCCAGCATCAGAGTCTTTTCCAATAAGTCAACTCTTCGCATGAGGTGGCTAAAGTACTGGAGTTTCAGCTTCAGCATCATTCCTTCCAAAGAAATCCCAGGGCTGATCTCCTTCAGAATGCACTGGTTGGATCTCCTTGCAGTCCAAGGGACTCTCAAGAGTCTTCTCCAGCACCACAGTTCAAAAGCATCAATTCTTCAGCGCTCAGTCTTCTTCACAGTCCAGCTCTCACATATGGGTAAATTCATTCTAGTCTTACTGGAGTGAGAGCTGGAGACCGACCGCAACGTCCAGCTCCTGGACCAGGTTTGATTCTCACACCACGGGCAGCTGTGCTGGTCTGGGAGCGAGGTGGATTTGCCAGAGTTCAAGGTACTTAATAAACCCAGGCTTCTAAACAATACCCACATACAGGCTCATTCTGATTATAAAGCAAATGTGTCTGTGGTGATAAAATTACACAATCAAGAGGGCAGAAAATGAAGCATGAACTCAGCTCCGTGCTCAGCAGCCCACAGGTTTTGGCTGGGACTTCTCTCTGAAGCGTCCTCTGCACACACAAGCACTTAATGGGGAGCCTTTGGTTTTGTGTGGGCACATACTGACCTCACTGCCATTTCAAAGGGGGCTACATTAAAAAGTTGGCTTTAAGAAACAGTTGGCATCGTTCTGCACTGTAGAAGCTCCGAGTGCGCCATGACCCACAGTCCCACAGCCCAGCAGGATCGGCCTGCCCCGCCAGCCCTTCTGAGCAGCTACAGCTCTATAGCCAGAGGCTGAAGCGGTCAGCCGCCCCTCTACAGGGGAGTGAGTAAATGAAGCGCAGCATGGTCACACTGCGGGGCATCACCCAGCAAAGGAGGCCGAGTGAACTCCGAGTCCATGGGGCAGCAGGAGCAAAGCTCACAGACGCAAGACAGGAGCAGGAGGCAAAGCGCGGAGGAGCTAACGTCGAGAGGTGTGCCCAGGTTCACACAAGGAAACAGTTTTCACAAAAGTCAGAAGGGTGATTATGTTGGGGACAGGGGGCTGGCCTGGGGCTGCAGCGGGGCCAGGGGAAGGGTTCTTCGTGCCCAGGGTCTCCTTCCTGTCTGGGTGTTGCATCTGTGGGTCTTCGCCTTATAACTGTTAGTGAGTCTGTTCCGTAGGTAAGCTCCTTTGTGTCATATTGTAGATTCCACGTATAAGTGATGCCATACGATACTTGCCTCTGACTGACTCCACTTAGTGCGATAATCTCTAGGTACATTCACGCTGCTGCGGATGACACCAGTCCATTCTTTTCGCGGCTAAGCGATATTCCACCATATCTGTGTACCACCTGTTCCTTCTCCATTCCTCTGTAGATGGACAGTTAGGTTCTTTCCAGGTTTCGGCCACTGTAAATAGTGCTGCATGCATGGAGTCGCAAAGAGTCGGGCAAGACTTAGCAACTGAACAGTAACAAACAGGAACAGTAGGGTATATGGTGAGGGAGGGATAAATTAGAAGTTTGGGATTGGCAGATACAAACTACTATCTATAAAAGAGATACACAACAAGGTCCTACTGGATAGCACTGGGAACTGCATTCAACAGCCTATAATAAACCGTTTTTCAGTTGCTAAGTTGTGTCTGACTCTGTGACCCCATGGGCTCAAGCACCCCAGTTTCCCCTGTCTTTCACTAGCTCTCGGAGCTTGCTCAAACTCATGTCCACTGAGTCGATGATGCCATCCAACCATCTCATCCTCAGTCATTGCCTTTTCCTCCTGCCTTCAGTCTTTCCCAGCCTCAGGTTCTTTTCCAATGAGTCGGTTCTTCACATCAGGTGGTCAAAGTATGGGAGCTTCAGCTTCAGCATCAGTCTTTCTAATGAATATGCAGGGTTGATTTCCTTTAGCACTGACTAGTTTGATCTTGCAGTCCAGGGGACTCTCAAAAGTCTTCTCCAGAACCACAGTTCAAAAACATCAATTCTTCGGTGCACAACCTTCTTTATCGTCCAACTCTCCCGTCATAATAAACCATAATGGAAAATAATGTGAAAAAGAATCCATATATATACACACATATATATGTAGGAGTGAACCACTTTGCCATACATCAGAAACTAACACAGCGTTGTAAATCAACTACACGCCAATTTTAAAAGGGTACTAGTGAAATTGCATTGGGTCTTTTATGTACTTTCTAGCATGTATGCTATTTTCCACAAAAACAAGAAGAAGAAAGCAAAAGGTCCCAAAGAGAGAGCTCAGATAGTAGCAGGCTGACCTCTGGAAGGTGAAATGCTGGGTAATTTCCACTTTTATGTTAATAAAATCATAACCATCCAGAGTGCTTGACATCTCTCGTCTAATTTAATCCTCACAACAATTTTGAAACTAGCTTTTATTACCCGCCTTTCACACCTAGAGAACCCAAAGCCCGGAGAGGTGGATGGTGTTACACGGGGAGGTGGGATTCCTGCTCCCATCCTGGGGGGCCAGGCACTTGGATGGCTTGACTTCAAAAATGACCGTAGGTGACTTCTGTCAACACCGCCAGAGAAGCCGGGCAGAAGGAAGGGCCGCCTTGGCCCGGCCAGGCTGGGCTCCAGGTGGCTGGACCTGGGCTGCCCGGCCGCCCCAGCCTGGGGCCAAATGGCGCGGCCGCCGAGGCTAGAGGAGTCCAGGGGCTGCTGCCTGCCTCGGAGCGACAAGCAGGTTGTAAAGCACTTTGGGGACCAATTGACACCAGGATAGGGAATTGCACCCTCGAGGTCGTTTGTGCCCCCGTAAATTGCCCCGAGGTGGGAGGCAGCTGGGAGCAATGTAGCCAGTTCACCGGGGGCTGTGATCTTGGAGATGTGGCATTCCACAGAGCTGCGGCCCTGGGCCGGGCGAGGCCCTGGAGCGAAGGTGGACGAGTCCCAGCTCCCCAGGGACAGGGCTGCGGGGCCTCCGCGCACTGTTGAGAGTGGGCTTGTGTACCTACCAGGAGCCTCATGGGGTCCTCCTGGACACCCAAGTCAAGGTGCTTTAGGTCCAGAGGTCAGAAGGGCCACCCCAGGCTGTCATGCCTTCCAGGTGTGGACAAGCCCACCGGGAGCATCGGCTCTGTTACCGAAGAGGCTCCTGGCCCCCCTGCTTGCATGCACAGAAACACCAGCACTACCCGACTGGGTGTCTGAGCGCTCGCTGTATGCTCCGTCCCGGCCATCCCGACATTTAAGGGATGGAGGGAGCCTCACAAGCTCCTGTTTCCAAGGGGGAAACTGAGGCCCGAGAGCTAACCTGGCTTACCGAGTCCAGCGGGCCTTGGGGTCCAAGACTTCCTGACCCCAGCACAGCGGGTGCCCCTACAGGATCCAAGACTTCCTGATCCCAGCGCAGCCGGTGCCCCCCACTAGCCTATAAGATGTTCTTGCAACTAAGAGAAAAAGATGCCCTCACTCTCTACAGGTGCAGCCCCACACTGGGCATCCAGCTTGGTGGGCCTGCCAGAGTTCAGGCTGGGAGAGCCTTTGTGCAGTGCACAGCCTGCACAACCGTACAAGGCAGACCTGTCTGGGCCCTGTGTGCAAGGTTGTGCACTCATGTGTGTGTGTGTGTGTATAATGCACGTGTGCACTTCCCTGGACAGCCTGTGGGTCACTTTCATCAGGTTCTCAAAGGAGCTTGTGACCTCATATAACGACAATAATCTCTGGAACACTGGCGACTCCAGCAGCTCCTTGAGTCACCTACATTCAAGAGGGCTTCCCCAGCCCATGGTGCCAGGCCTGCCTGGGGTTTGGGAGACAGAGTGCCCAGGAGCTGGGATTTTTTCCTCCCCATCTGTCAAAAGAACAATGCATTATCATGTTGGATAACCCTCAGAACAACGCTGCAAGACCACGGGTGCTGGGGTTGCCTTCGTTCCGGAGGCCAGAGACCAGGCTTGGAGGGCTGTGTGAACCTGCCCAGGCCCAAGTGGCAGGTGGGTGGAGGCAACTGCCTCACGTCGATGGCAGAGTTGGCCCAGGCTAGGGTGCCTGTCCATCTGGGTCTCTGGACCCCGGAACCAGCACCTGCAGACACGCGGTCCCCGGCAGAATGCTGGCCACAGCGGAAAGGCCAGGAGGCTCCAGCATGGGAGGCTCCCCACGTGCGGCCTCCCCGAGCGCTTCCTGCTCGGCTGTTTGTCCTGAGACCCTTGGCTCTGAACTGCCAGGGTCAGGTTTAAGAGCCGAAGGTCAGAGGTTGCCCAGGCACCCATGCCAGGCCCGAGGGCTGACCTCTGTATGACTAGATCGAAGGCCTCTGGGACCCAAAGAGGGGCTTCAGACCCCTGGCCGCCATCTGAAATGCTGCTTGGGGGTTGATCCTAATCACCCCTAATTTAGGGGCCAAATGGCCAATTAAGGGGCCGTTTGAGAGTCAGAGAAGCAGAAGATGAATGCAGGAGACAGAAGCACAGCTGAAGCCCTGCGTCAGAGCTGGTCACGGGGTCCAGCCTAGGAGGGAGGGGGCCTCCACTCTCGGCATCAGGGGACCCTGGGGTCTGCTGCCCTCCCCCCACCCTGTGGTTGCCAAGGGCCCCAAAAGCCACCAGAGTCCCGGTGGCAGCGTTTCCATGAGGCTCTCTGCAAAGTGAGCCCCCTGCCACCGCTGAACTCTGGGGCCCCCGCCCCTGCCTGCTCACTGTCGTCTGAACACCCACCGGGTGCTTCCACCAAAGCCAGGACCACTCCATCTGGACCAAGCAGCGTCCCCATCCTAGTGGATCATCAGGTCTCCTGTGTGTGTGTGTTTATGTGTCTGTGTGTGTGTGTAAGTGAGTGTGTGTATGAGAGAATCCGTGAGTGTGGGTGTGTGCAATGGTGTAGTGCATGTACGTGTGGGTGTGCATGGGTGTGCAAGAGCAAATGTGACATTGTGAGTGTGAATGTGTATGCCCGTGTGTATGTGAAACCAAGAAACAAGAAATACACAAGCAGTGAGAACATCAGACGGTACCACCGCTGAACTGAGCGGCTTCACATAACTGACTTGGCTGGAAATCCCAAGTCCAGGAACTGGGGACTCTACGGCATCTGCTCACGTGGTTGCCTGGGCTCCCCAAGGTGGCTTTCATGCAAAGGAGGCTAAGACGTGCCCGTGGCCACCGTTACGA
>SJYF01001046.1:1335895-1349953 GCA_006410515.1 Procapra przewalskii | reverse complement strand
ATGGACGTGAGTCTGAGTGAACTCCGGGAGTTGGTGATGGACAGGGAGGCCTGGCGTGCTGCCATTCATGGGGTCGCAAAGAGTCGGACACGATTGAGCGACTGAACTGAACTGAGCATCTGTGCACAGGTTTTTGTGTGGACATGAGTTTTCCTTTCTTATTTTTCATTTTGTATCCCTGGGAGTCAAATTGCTGGGTCCTGGGGTGTTTCTACTTTTAACTCACTGGGGAGCTGCCTGAATGTTCGCCACAGAGGCTGCCGTTGCACAGTCCCTCCAGCAGACGTGCAGCAGCTTCAGTGCTCCCAGTGATCCCAAGACCCCAGGCCTCGGGGGCTGAGTCACAGGTGGGTGCCTGGGGCCACTTGCTTTCACTGCCATGTTGCTCTCCAGAAAGGCTCTGTCCCCATAGGCCCTCTGGGTGGCAGGCACCTTGAGGGGATGGATGGCCCTGGGCGACCTTGGGCTCATCCGGCCCCTCTCGGGGACCCCATTTCAGCCTCTGGCTGGTGCTGTGCATACAGAGGCTGCCCTGAGAATCAGTGCTTCCAGGGGGAGAACTTGGGAGGTCAGGGCTCCAGCAGGCAGCCCAGGGCCTCGGCTCGAGGCAGGGAGGCGGGCCTCACCAGGGACCCTGAGATGGGGTAGGGGGAGGGCCCTCTGCACCCAAATTCTTTCTGGACAAGCTCTGGTCATGCCCAGAACCCCGCTTTCTGTAAATCGCTGGTGTGGAAGCTGGGAGGGGTCTGCACCCTTCTGGACGGGTTGAGGGAGGGGTCTGGCGCTGCTGGCGGCCAGGAGGTGACATGTGAGTCTTCAGCCAAAGTTTCCTCAGCGCCGTCCCAGGAGCCTGGGCTGGGATCTTGGGAAAATAGAGGAAGAAGGGGAGTCTAGCATCTTTCAGACAGTGAGTGAGGTTCTACAGGTGGGAAGATGCTCCCAGAACATTGGGGGACACGTGCCCTTGTGATGGGGTGTGATCAGGCCAGGAGCTGGGAAGCTAGCCCGTGTCTGGGGTCGGGATGTGACCCCCAAGGCCCGCTGGGATGAGGAAGTGCATGTGATGACATGCCCAGGCAGGGGGGTCCTGAGCTCCCAGGAGCCAGGCCTGGAGCCCTCAGGTCAGCACCCATTATGGAGGGGGCCCTGAAGGAGAGCAAAGCCTAGGAAGGAGGCGAGAAAAGGGATCTCTGGGCAGGTGAAGGGCAGGGCGGAGGCCTGGAGGTGGCCTGGACCAGGACAGAAGAACGGGCTGGCTGGGCTGCATGCGGGGTCTGGAACGCCAGTCCAAAGCAGGTGTCCCCAGCCCCTGAGCAGGACATCACGTCCCTTGGTCTGCCCTGAGGACGGCCTGCCCTGGAGGCCGCGGTGCCCGCGGTGGTGCCCAGGGAGGGGACGGGGCGGGCTGGCCTCACCTCAGCCCAGGCGGGTTGGCGCTGGGGCCCAAATGACCTTGGCTACCGCCTCCCTTCTCCTTTCCTAGCTGCCGCTCCCACCTGGGCCCGAGAGGGTGACTGGAGGCTTTGTACTTCAATAGACCCTTTCATCTGCAGCCCTTGGGGGCCTCTGCAAGCCTGCCTTAATTACGGCTCCCAGCACCCTGGCCTCCTAAGTGCTGTTTTGCAGTTGGATGGCATACAGAACAGAGGGATTAAGTGATTTGTCCAAGATTGCACAGCAGAGCTGGGCAGACTCCTTTCCCCGGGGCGGGGGGACGGGTTGGCCGGCCTTTGCTTCTGCCCACCTTCTCTCTCCTCTTGTTGGGTCCCCTCCCGCTGGGCCCCAAGGGCTCAGCTGATGGCCCTTGGAAATCCACACTGTCCCCTGCTTGCCAGCAACCAGCCCACAAGTGAACCAGGCAGGGACATTTCCCGGACAGAGTGGCCAAGGCAAGGGTGGCTCTCTGGGTGTGGAATCCACTCCTACAGGGGTCCCGCAGGGCCGCTGCTGGCCAGGGACCTCTGGGCGCTGGACACAGCAAGGGTGAGGGGGCCGGGCAGAGAAGCAGGGCTGCGGGGAGGGGAAATTCCTGACGTTCTTTCTTTGGGTCTGTGAGCTCATGAGCAAGTGTGGTGGGTGCATTTCATAGACCGGAAAATAAATCATTCATTGAAAAGGAGAAAAACAAATGCATTTCCAATCCGAAGGGTCAGCGGCCATTGAGGTCAAGGACAGGGAGGCGGCCTGGCTGTCTCCACTGGCTGGGCCAGTGTGGTATTTGCAAAGAACAAGCTCTCTGAACCTCCCACCTCCCAGCTCTCCTCTGGTGCCAGCCACGGACCCGCTGCCGCGGTGACTTCAAGAGCCTCCAGGCCAGTCTCCGCTTCCCATTCCACCACGGTCTGTTCCCAGCCCAGCAGCCAGAGCGACCCGCTTACGGAACAAGTCACACTGGGCTCCTGCTCTGCTCCAGACGACCAGCGGCTCCCACTTCTCTTCAAGCGGATGCTCTCGTCCGCCTCTGCCCTCTGCGCCCTCACCCTCTTCTGCAGCCACTGAGCATCTCTGTCCCCACTGTGCCCTCTGCCTGGCACACCCCCACGCTAGGTCTACCTCCTGCTCAAAGGCCTTTTTACCCCCAACAAGTCCTTTCCCACCACTTGAATTTAAATTGCCGCTCCTGCGCCCACCCCGTGTATGCACCAGCATTCCCAACGCCCCTTTCATCTAAGACGCTCTTTTATTTTCTAATTTTCTTTACTTTATTAATCACCACCATGAAAAATGCCCCCCTCTCCTACCCTCCCCTCACTTCAAGGCAAAGTTCTGAAATTACAGAAAAAAAAACTCGGCGTAATAGTGGGGGACCCCGAGAGGGTGTCCTCAGCGGAGAGGTTTACGGAGAAGTGAGACTCCATCACGAGAGATCGTGAGAGCCTTTCATTCTCCAAATGGAGAGAAAGACCCCACACTGTGAGGCTGACTCCTCAGGGAGTCGGGGTTTTTCAGGAGAAGCACAATCAAGTTTCGGGAAAATGAAAAGGAATAAATTTGGAGTTCTCATCCACAGTTTTCATCATGCTCAGTCATATCCGACTCTTTGAGACCCCATGGACTGTAACCCACCAGGCTCCTCTGTCCACGGGATTTCCCAGGCAGAAATACTGGAGTGGGTTGCTCTTTCTTCCTCCAGGGGTCTAACCTGGGTCTCCTGCGTTGCAGGCAGACTCTTCACCATCTGAGCCATGAGGGAAGTTCACTAGAGTAGTACCTGGCATACAATGGGCAGCAGGAAATGCTTGCTTGATCCTGAGTGCCCTGTGTTTCCTTGGAGGAGGCGGCAGCCAGCCTGAAGCCAGGATCTTTAGTGCGTTTCATTCAGAGTCAGCTGTGGGGCATTTTGCTCAGCATCACAAATCCGGGAGGTCCCCAGGGATAGGAGAGAGAGTCAGGGCTGGAGTCCAACCCGAACACCCCAGGGCAGGCAGGACCACCCAGAGCCTCATTCTCTGGGCAAGGCAGGGTTGACTGCGGACCTGCCTCCCTCCTCACCAGATTCGAAGGCTAGAAGACAGTGGTTCTGCCAAAGAGGAGACTGCAGAAGACGAGAAGCCAGAGGGGCGGGAATTAGTAGGGCTTTTGAGCAAAGGTCCCCTATGGCTATACCTCGGTCATCCCGGGGAAGGGGGGCAGGGAGGTCCTAGCCCTCAGGACCTCCCTGGCAGCATTAGACATCTGTGATCTCCGGTGTCCACAGCACGGCCCCTTGAGAAACGTGAATTTCTCCCAAGCTACGGTGATCCATAAAATGACTTACGGCACAGCCCTTTGATTAGGACCACCTAGAAGTGGGACCCCAACAATTCAGGCCAACCCAAAGCTCTGGCTGGGCCCTGCCCTTCCTGCCCTAGTCTTGCAGGTCAGTCTCCCTGTAAGATCTGCCCTGGAGAGAGGGGTACAGAAGTGTCCCCGAGGCCCCAGAAAAATAGAACTGGGAATTAGAACGGTCAGACTTCACAAGTAAGAACAAGACACCCAGTTCAATTTGAATTTCAGGTACCTATCAAATACTTTGTTAGTATAAGTATCTTCCAAATTCAGTATGAGTATGGCCCATGGAAACAGTGAGACTTTATTTTTTGGGGGTGGGGGCCCCCAAATCACTGCAGATGGTGACTGCAGCCCTAAAATTAAAAGACTTTTGCTCCTTGGAAGAAAAGCTATGACCAACCTAGACAGCATATTAAAAGGCAGAAACATTACTTTGCCAGCAAAGGTCCATCTAGTCAAAGCCATGGTTTTTCCAGTAGTCCTGTATAGATGTGAGAGTTGGACTATAAAGAAAGCTGAGCACCAAAGAATTTATGATTTTGAACTGTGGTGTTGGAGAAGACTCTTGAGAGGCCCTTGGACAACAAGGAGATCCAACCAGTCCATCTCAAAGGAAATTAGTCCTGAGTATTCACTGAAAGGACTGGTGATGAAGCTGAAACTCTAATACTTTGGCCACCTGATGCAAAGAACTGACTCATCGGAAAAGACCCTGATGCTGGGAAAGATTGAAGGCGGGAGGAGAAGGGGACGGCAGAAGATGAGATGGTTGGATGGTGTCACCAACTCGATGGACATGAGTCTGAGCAAGCTCTGGGAGTTGGTGATGGACAGGGAGGCCTGGCGTGCTGCAGTCCAAGGGGTTGCAAAGAGTCAGACCCGACTGAGCAACTGACCTGATGGCCCATGAACCAAAATGTTTATTGCTTACTTGAAGCTCAAATTTAACTGGGCACCCTGGATTGTATCTACCAATGCAGAGGTCCCCGCCCCAGACAGGGCAGGACATGAGAATCCTGGGGCAAGAGATAGAGGCCCTGGCAGTCTAAGATTTTCAAGGTCAGAAGCAGAAGGAGAGACAAGCAAGATTCATCCTACAGATGAAGGAACCGAGGCCTTGGAAGATGGGCCGACTGGCTGGTGCTGAACCCACGCGCCCAGCCTCTCTGCTCTCTGCACACACCCACTGCCTGGAGTGAGTGTGGACCAAGGTCTAGTGTGAGTGGGGCCAGAGTTGGGGGCCACAGCAGCCCCCAGGAGCCCAGCGGCCTCATCCCCTACACCAGCAGGGTGAGAGCTCCCCAGGAGAGGGACCGCCTGGCCCAGCCACCACTGCCTGGCCCTGTGTGTCTGCCCGGCCTTGGCTCCTGGCCCCCGAACTAGGCTTCAGGGTCTAGTGCCCCTCACCCCCACTGCCCCTAGCTTGTCAAAGCCCCAACCTCTGGGGACCCCAAGCGGCCCGGTGTTTGCACATGAATAGGTGCAGATTTCCTGAGGTCATCTTCCCCCCAGAAATGCACATTTCTCACCAAAAGGGTCCAAGTCGGGCACTGCAGCAAGTGGCCGCTGATCCTGTCCCCAGGGGTCTGCCTGGCTAAACGCGGGAGTCTGCAGGAGCCAGGACTGAAGTTCCCCCAACATTCCCCAGGGCCCTGCCTGGGAGTCGACTTTCAGGGCTGGGGGTGAACCACAGACTACAAAGCGATGCTTCCCTATTTGTGCACATTCCTTCAGTCAACAAACAGTGGGTCCTGTTCCTGCCCAGTCCTGGGCTTTCTTCCAGATGCTGGGGGTGCAGGGACCAGCCCTCATGACACAGAACACAGGTGAACGTCATGGTTTGGGTTGTTAATATGGGCTGGGGGCTGCTGGGAGCATCCAGAAGGCAGCTCCAGCTGGGGTCAGAGGAGGCGGCCTTCAGACGTAGACGAAACCATCTGTGAAGATTGAGGTGAAAAGACCCCAGGCTAAGGGAGCAAAAGCAAAGGCCCTGGGGCTGGGTAGTACGGAGTGCTGCAGAAGCTGAGCCTGGGAGGCGGCGGGGACCTTGAGAACCGGTGCCAGCTGGCTGGTTTCTCTTCCTCCACTTTATGTCTCTGCCCCGAGGGCACACACTGCCCACCATGAATTTGCTCCTCTGTCTGGGCTGGGGCATTGGATGGGGCCAGCCAGGTAGACATCAATCTCCCTCTTCATCCAGAGCCCAGGAAAGTGGCTCCTGGTCCAGCCGGGATGGCCACGGTGGGGTTGGGCTTTTGCCTCCCCATCTGCGTAGGAATGAATGGCGACCCCCAAGGAGCCGTGTCCAAGTCCTCACCCCCCACCTCGGTGTTAGTCCCTCGGTCAAGTCCGACTCTTTGCAACCCCATGGACTGTAGCCAGCCAGGCTCCTCTGTCCGTGGGATTGTCCAGGCGGGAATACTGGAGGGGGTTGCTGTTCCCCTCTTAAGGGGATCTTCCCGACCCAAGAATCAAATCCGGGTCTCCCATATTGTAGGCAGTTCCTTTACCATCTGGGCTACCAGGGAAGCCCCGTAAATGGGACCTTAATTGGAAACAGGGTCTTTGCAGATGAAACTGAGGTAAGGATCTCAAGATGAGATCGTCTTTCATTTAGAGTGGACCCTAAACCCAATGGCAGGTGGCCTTGTAAGAGGAGAGAAGGCGAAACCAGAAGCAAGCCAGAAGGGAGGAGGCCACGAGACAATGAAGACAGCAGCCAGGAGCACGGGGAGCCCCAGGAGCCAGCGGAGGCAGGAAGGACCCTAATTTCGGGGAGAGGAAAGAAAGCTGACATCGTCTTAAGCTAGCTGGCGTGTCGTCACTTATTACAGCAGGCCGGGGACACTCAAATGCCTGCCTTTGCCCTGATCCCTGGACAGGAGGCTCAGATACCTGTGAGCCTTCTTATCTTTTCTGCCTGGACAGTCTATTGAGTCCCTCACTGGGGAGAAGGGGTTACAGGAAGTTTAAGGGTTAAAGAGATTTGGGGTTGAAGGGACCCCCTCCTACCAGACTGTCAGGTAAACTGTAGGCTGTCTTGCCTACCCATGAAGTGGGGTACCACAGCACCCCCTCGCCGGGTCTGCAGGGTCTGCCTCTCCAGAAGACCCCAAAGCAAGGATTTCGGCAAAGCTTCAGAGCTCTGGAGACAGCCGACTGGGCTCTGGTCCTCCTGGGCAGCACCCCTGGGAAGGTGAATGGGGGCTGTTTGGGTTCATTAACATTTTCTGGCGACAAACGCAACCTTAATCACATCAGCTCTGAAGTACAAATCAGGCTGGGCCCTCGAGCTGGTTTCAAAGACTCTGGGGGCTTGGCCGGTTCTGGGTTTTTCTCCAGGCACTGTTTGCTCCTGTCTTGAAATCCACAGCCTCCTGGGTTGGTGTCAAGGAGCCGGGAAGAGGTCAGGGGGCTCCCCTATGAAGTGTGAGTGTGCCTGGGGGGCACGGGCCAGACTGTTGGGGAGAGAGACCAGCTGGTGGCCTGGCCCCGGAGCCTGGGGTCCCCCACCTGGATCTGGGCTTCCGCCCTTGGTGGGGACTCATATGCTCTTCCTCTCAACCTGGGACTTGCAGGGGGATCTGTGATGATGATGGAAGATGGCTCACCTGTGTGTCTGGCAGCCGGCAAGCTGTTGGAGGGGAGGGGAGGCATAACTGGGCCTCTGTCTGTTTCTCCCAGCAGACAGCCTGGTTGGGCCTCTTCTCGGTGAGAGCACTAGATTCCCACAGGCAGTAAGAGAAAGCAAGCTCCAAAGCCCAGGCAGGGCTCAAGCTTCGACCGGCATCACGTTGACCAACCATCCCATTGATCACACGGCCAAGCCCAGGTTCAAGCAGAGACAGAGCCCACCGTTTAATGAGGAAACTGCAAAGGCACAGTCCCGGCAGACACTACAGGACTGGGAAGAGTCTGGGGATATTCCATCTACCGGAGTTGCTTTGTTGTTCTCTTCTTTTTTAATTTCCAGGGTGTGGAAATTCTAAAATTCATCTTAGATTCATTTAATTATTGTCTTATAACTTTATACTTTTCTTGAGGTTGTTGCTGTTGTTCAATCACTCTTGTCCAACTCTTTCTGATGCCTTGGACGGCAGCACGCCAGGCTTCCCTGTCCTTCATCATCTCCCAGAGTTTGCTCAGACTCAGGTCCTTTGAGTCAACGATGCCATCCTGCCATCTCATCCACCGTCATCCCCTTTTCCTCCTGCCTTCAATCTTTCCCAACATCAGGGTCTTTTCCAATGGGTTGACTCGTTGCATCAGGTGGCCAAATTACTGGACCTTCAGCTTCAGCATCAGTCCTTCCAATGAATACTCAGGACTGATTTCCTTTAGGATGGACTGGTTGGATCTCCTTGCAGTCCAAGGGACTCTCAAGAGTCTTCTCCAACACCACAGTTTAAAAGCATCAATTTTTTGGCACTCAAGTCTTCTTTATGGTCCAACTCTCACATCTACACATGACTACTGGAAAAACCATAGCTTTGACTAGGCAGACCTTTGTTGACAAAGTGATGTCTCTGCTTTTTAATATGCTGTCTACATTTGTCACAGCTTCTCTTCCAAGGAGTGAGCGTCTTTTAATTTCATGGCTGCAGTCACCATCTGCAGTGATTTTGGAGCCCAAGACAATAAAGTCTGTTGATGTTCCCATTTCCCCCCCATCTCTTTGCCATAAACTGATGGGACCGGATGCCATGATCTTAGTGTTCTGAATATTGAGCTTTAAGCCAACTTTTCCCACTCTCCTCTTTCACTTTCATCAAGAGGCTCTTTAGTTCTTCTTCACTTTCTGCCATTAAGCTGGTGTCATCTGCACATCTGAGGTTATCGATATTTCTCCTGTCAATCTTGATTCCAGTTTGAGCTCCACCCAGCAATACAAACTGAGTTGATTTAAAGAAAAAGATGAAGTAAAAGAGCCAAAAGCTTAAAAAAAAAAAGATTAAGTAAATAAACCAACAGATTATGCAGAAATGGCAATCATAAGTCTGCTAAGTCACTTCAGTCGTGTCCGACTCTGTGCGACCCCATAGACAGCAGCCCACCAGGCTCCCCCGTCCCTGGGATTTTCCAGGCAAGAACACTGGAGTGGGTTGCCATTTCCTTCTCCATAACAATAATTCTCCATAAGTCTAGGTGATTATTTACCTTAGTAGATAGTCGAATTTATTCTGTTTCAAAGATCTGTTCTTAACTACATGTAACCACCTCCAATCCAGCTGTCACCAGATGTCACATATTAATTCAATTTTTCACTCAACAAGCACACCTCAGTGAAGCTCAGCTGGTAAAGAATCTGCTTGCAATGCAGGAGACCCTGGTTCAATTCCTGGATTGGGAAGATCCCCTGGAGAAGGGATAGGCTACCCACTCCGGTATTCTTGGGCTTTCCTTGTGGCTCAGCTCATAAAGACTCTGCCTGCAATGTGGGATCCCTGGGTTGGGAAGATCCTCTGGAGAAGGGAACAGCTACCCACTCCAGTATTCTGGCCTAGAGAATTCCGTGGACTGTATAGTCAGACACCACTGAGGTGACTTTCAATTTTCAACCACCTCCAGCCCAATTATCAGACATTCAGATGTCATATATTAATTCAGTTATGCACTCAACAGGCACACAACGAAAGTCCCCTGTGTTCACTGCCCTCCCTCTTAACCCAGGAAGGCAAGGCCTGACCCAGGAGCTCACCACCAAAATGGGGCATAAATGCAAGCTAAGTACAGAGAGAAACAAGTATGGTCATTCAGCCACTCGCATGCAAGGGGAGAGTGACTGGGAAGGCAGCTTATCTGCTGTGTTCTGAGAGCCTCCCTGAGCTGGAGCTGAGAGTTGGATGCTGAAAAGAGATGTCGTCACCGAAGGGCCAGGAGGAGCAGTGTGCAGGGGCCCAGGTGCAGGACAGGACGGGCCGTGATGCTGGAAGGCAGGAGGCAGAGCAGAGCAGGGGGAGGGCTGTGAGCTGTCTCTTCCGGATGAGCCTTCAGATCTCAGATCCAGTTATCGCTCCCTTTTTTCTTTTTTTAATCTCCTTATTTCCAAAATCAGTCTATTGAACACTTAAAACCCATTTGAAAAAGCAATTGTTCTGTGGGCTTTCATTGCATCCCTTCAAGAGATGTCCTTTTTATTTGGGGTCAGTTTCCAGTTGCATCTCCATCACGCATTGGTTGGGCCTTCCTACCCAGGCAGCCAAGGCCCCTTGGGCACACCGTCACTTTTCTGTGTCTGCTCGTGACTCCGTCTTCCCCCAGCTCTTACCTGCTCAGCTGAACAGTGAAGGGTGATGGAGGCCGTGGACGGCCCAGAGGCACCTTCCCGAGGGCAGGAGAGGCAGGAGGGCAGAAGAGAAGGGGCCAGCCATCCTCTCTCTGCTGACTCCAGGGAGAGTCAGCTCCTGGGCCCCTGGTGCAAGTGGCAGCCGTCTGCCAGCTCCTGGGGTCAGAAACAATTGACCCTGTAAAGTGGCCCCTTCCTGGGGCCTAGGGTTCAGAAGGGACAGCATGCCATTCAGGAGACCCATCAAGAAACACTGGCCTTTGATCTTGGAGTTCCCCCAGAGCACAGGGAAATCCTGGATTCTCCCAGAAGCCTTGAAGGCCAAGCAAGCTGTGCTCTCTACCCCCGGTCCCCGCTACCTTCCCAGCACCAAGGAAGCAAAATGCCCAGCCAGCCAGCCTGCCTGCCCTGGGTGTCCTTTGATCCTTTGCAGCGAGTGGGCTGCAAAGAGTGCGGGGTGTAGGCGTCAGTCCGTCTTCCCTTCCTCTCTGTCTGGCCCTGCTCCTCTTATCTCCTAGAGTATAATCAACTCCCCCCAAACTTCGTGGTATAAGTCCACCATCATTTTCTTCAGCTAACTGAGTCTGTCTTAAGGAACCTGCACAGGACACAGCAGGACGGCTTGTCCTCGTGACATGATGTCCGGAGCCTCAGCTTCGAGGAAAAGCACCTGAGAGTTAGCATCATCCAGAGGCCTCTTTACAAGTCTGGTGCCTGGGCTGGCGTGATTTAGACTCCAGACACAGCCAGGCCTGTTGCCAGACAGCAAGGACACCTGGCCTCCTCATGCAGCTCGAGCTTCCCCCCTAGTATGGCAGCGCGGGTGTCATGGCTCAGGGCTGCAAGCACGAAGGGTCCAGGGGATGGCAGCTGAGTCGCTTTTCATGACCCAGCCAGGGAGGCACAGAGGCATCCCACAGGTGGGAGCGCTCAGAAGCTCACCCAGCCACAGGAGAACGGCCGGCCACTTTCAAGGCTTCACCGCAGCTCGCCAAGCAGCGATCCCCAGTCTTTCTGGCACCAGGGGACAATTTTGTGGAAGACGGCTTTCCCACAAACGGGGTCAGAGGACGGTTTCAGGATGATTAGAACGCACGACGTCTATTGTGCACCTTATTTCTGCTATTATTACCTCAGCTCCGCCTCAAATCATCAGGCGGTAGATCTCAGAGGTCGGGCCCCCTCATCATATACCATTTTATCCAAGAGTCTGGGCTTCTGCAGAGAGAGGGGTAGGGCTGACAGGTCCTTGTGGAGAGGGGGCTCTGGGGTTTGGCTCCAGGTCTGCCCAGAGTCGCCGCCGTGTTGGCCCCATTTGTGTGTTACTGGGGTTTTATCCAAGCACAGGGTGTCACGCTTGCCTCCATCAGAGGAGGGGGTTTTAGGTGAGACAGGGAGGCATTAAGTCACATGGAATCCCACAGGGAGAAAGATACTGCCTTTCAGCCATTTTCATTAAGAGGAGAAAGTTTCTGTTTGGTGACCAGAGAGAGCAGCCATGCCCTGTCCCCACCTCAGCCCAGTGGACACCTCCCGTCCTGTCCCCATCAGCCCAGTTCACTTTAAAATGCAAGAGAGGGGGACTTCCCTGGTGACCCAGGGGTTAAGAAGCCACCATGCAATGTCGGGGGCATAGGTTCAATCCCTGGTTGGAAAAGTAAGATCCCATGTGCTGTGGAGTGTCTAAGCCTGTTTGCCTCAACTACTGAGCCCACGCCTGCTCTGGAGCCCATGAGCCGCAGCTACAACTCTGGTACCAAAGCGAGAGATCCTGTGGCTGTGACCACGATCCAATGCAGCCAAAGAAATAAATATTTTTTTAAATTACAGATACAAGAGACTGGGAGGAAAGAAAGGTTGGAAATAAGTGAGCTATCCGCTATGTTAAATGAATAAATAAGTCCCTCCCCCCCCAAATAAAGTCCCCTTTATCTAACACCATATACAAAAAGGAACTCAAAACGGATCAAAGACTTAAATGTAACACCTAAAGCTATAAAACTCTCAGTAGAAAACATAGAGCAAAATCTTCAGGACATTGGATTTGGCAATGACTTCTTGGCTATAACACCAAAGGCATAGGCAACAAAAGAAAAAATAGAAAAAAAAAAAAGAAGGGTTATTATGGGATTATATAAAATCATTGATGTGAAACTCTTGAAAATTGGGAAGCACTATAGAATGTAAAGAATCTTTCATTCAATTAAAAAAAATAGACAAATTGGACTTTGAGAAAATTTTGTGCAGCAAAAGACACTGTCAACGCAATAGAAAGGCAGTCCACAGAATAAGATATTTGCAAATCCTGTAGCTGAAAAGATATTAATCGCCAGAATATATACAGAACTCATAAACTAAACAGCAAACAGCATGATGAAAAAAGTGAGCAAGGGACTTGATAGACATTTCCCCAAAAAAGACACACAAATGGCCAGTGAGGACTTGAAAAGATGCTCAGCATCATTACCCAGCAGGGGAGTGCGAATCAAAACGACCATGAGGCGCCACCTAGCACCCAATAGACAGCTACTATCAAAGGAAAAAAACACAAAAATCAAATGTTGACAGGGATGTGGAGAAAGTGGAACCCTTGTATACTGCTGGTAAGAACGTAAAATGGGGCAGCCCCTACGGAGAACAGTACGAAGCTTCTTCAGAAACTTAAAGCTACCGCAGGATCTAGCGATTCCACTTCTGGGCATGTTCTCAAGCGAAAGGAAGTAGAAGCAGGGTCTTGAAGAGACATCATAGCAGCTTTATTCACAACAGCCAGAAGAGTGGAAGCCCAGGGAGGTGGGAGTGGATGAGCAGAAGGGGAGTGTCATTCAGGCTTCTGAAGCAAGGGGCCTCCGACCCCGGCTGCAACATGCGCGAACCCCGAGGACACAATGCTCCGCGAGATAAGCCGAAGACTTGGTGATCCTGCTTACAGGAGGCCGTGGCAGCCCCCCACGGGGGCGGATTTCTTGTCTGGGAAATCCCATGGACAGAGGAGTCTGTGGACTACAATCCGTGGGGTTGCAAAGGGTCAGACATGACCTAGGACCAAACAAACAAGAGGAGTTAAGTCCATGCTGGGGCTGCTGCTGCTGCTAAGTCGCTTCAGTCGTGTCTGACTCAGAGACAGATGAGACGCTGGGCCAGGGGAGGGGTGGGTGGTTAGTATTTAACGGGGACGGAGTCTGGCTTCCCTGGTAGCTCGGACAGTAAAGAGTTTGCCTGCAATGCAGGAGACTCTGTTCAACCCCTGGGTCAGGAAGGGAGAAGGGAATGGCAACCCACTCTCATACTCTTGCCTGGAAAATCACATGGATGGAAAAGCCTGGTGGGCTACAGCCCATGGGGTCGCAAAGGGTCGGACATGACTGAACAGCTAACAGACACAAGGGGACAGAGTCCCAGCTGGTCAGGATGAGAGAGTTACAGGGGATGGATGGGTGCCATGGTTGCACAATATTATGAAGGTGTTTAATGCCATTCAATACCTGAATGGCATTTAAGTTGACTTAAAACTCAACATTCAGAAAACTAAAGATCATGGCATCCAGTCCCATCACTTTATGGCAAATAGATGGCAAAACAATGGAAACAGTGAGAGACTTTATTTTCCTGGGCTCCAAAATCACTGCAGATGGTGACTGCAGCCATGGAATTAAAAGACGCTTGCTCCTTGGAAGAAAAGTTATGACCAACCTAGACAGCATATTAAAAAGCAGAGACATTACTTTGCCAATAAAGGTCTGTCTACCCAAAGCTGTTTTTTCCAGTAGTTATGTATGTATTTGAGAGTTGGATTATAAAGAAAGCTGAGTGCTGAAGAACTGATGCTTTTGAACTGTCGTGTTGGAGAAGACTCCTGAGAGTCCCTTGGACTGCAAGGAGATCCAACCAGTCCATCCTAAAGAAAATCAGTCCTGAATATTCATCAGAAGGACTGATGCTGAAGCTGAAACTCCAATACTTTGGCTACCGTATGTGAAGAACTGACTTATTGGAAAAGA
>SJYF01001046.1:1290348-1304956 GCA_006410515.1 Procapra przewalskii | reverse complement strand
TCCGCCCTCCACCCTTGCTCCAGGTGCCCCTCAGCTGGCCTGGCTGCTGGGGCCTGGGCCAGGACTCTCCCGACCCCAGGGCCTTTGCACTTGCTGGCCCCCTTCTTCCCATCACTCAGGTCTCAGCCTGGAGGTCACCTCCCCAGACAGATCTTCTTGGTCAAAGTGTCACCTGTCCCCCGACCATGTCACTCTCCAAGCTTGACTTTATGACATGGCAGGTCTGAAAGTAGCTATTCGCCCCTTGTGTATCCTCTGGGGGCCTCCACCGCACCAGCTGCTCAGATCTGGAGCCGGACTGGCCCTCCCTCCTCTCTCTGCCAGGACGGTGCCAGGCCGGCACACAGGGGGCTTAGTGAGCACCTGCGATAGTAATGACAGAGGTGCAGGTGGGGAGTGTGGATGGGACCGCACGGGCCTTCCCCACTGTCGGGGAGACAGCACCACCTGCAGCTGGGTGTGGCCATGCCACAGCCACCCCTTGGCGCCAGCGCTGGGGACAGAGCTCCGTCCACGCAGTGGGGACACAGGTGAGACCAGGGGTGGACAGGGGTAAGTTTTTTCCCAATGACAAGGGGTTGCTTCCTCTTTGACCAGGACTGCAGTTCCAGCCTCATCCCCCTCAACAGCATCTCCTACAGGACCCAGACTCTCAAGGCGGGCCAGCCCTCCAGAAACCCACCTGGGCCGGCATGGGCATCACGTGGGAGACTGGAACCAGTGACCTCGAGGACCCTCTGCCTTAGAGACCCACAGACCTTCTCACCTGGGGTCTCAAGCTGCCTGGCTTACAAGGTCCTCAAACAGGGAGTGGGGCAACGATGGGCACCCTCATTTCACAGGAAGCAGACTCAGGGGTAAAACAACGGTCCACCCGTGCAGCAGTGAGAAATGGAGCCAAATCTGAACGCAGGCCGGTGCTGTGCTCTGACCACTCAGAGCCAGGCTGTGTGACCTCAGCTGGAAGGCTTCACCTCTCTGAACTGTTCCTCGCTGGAAAAAATGGGGATGATAATAACAGTACCTACCTTTTAGAATAACCAGGAGGCCCACGCGAGAAGCTCAGTGGGACCAGCCCCTCGTGGTGGGTGCCGGGCTGGCGGGACAAGACCCTCCACTCCTGGCCCAAGGCCATCCTCCCGCTAGACCACCCCAGCCTTCCTGAGTCATGGTGGCATTCTGGCCACAGCAGAAGGGACCTACCTGGGTCTCTCTGCCAGGAAGAAGCTGCTGGACTGGAGCCGACGTCCAGCCGTGACAGTGCAGGTCCCGGCTGGGCCGCCATGACCACGGTCCACGGAGGGCAGTCTAGAGGTCGCACAAGGCCCCTGCCCTGCTCCTGCCTTGCCAGCATCACTCTGGGAGATGCCGAGAGCCTCAGGCCCAGGAGGAGCCAAACTGGGGACTGAGACTTACCACCTGTTCCCCCCACCCCCGCCCCCAACACCACCAGCAAGATCCTGGAACTTCTAGAATCCGTGAACCGTCAGCTCCTGGGACCCGCACACGGCTCCCCCAAGGGGCTGCCCTTCCCTTGCCCTGCCTCCCCACTCGCTTGGGACTGCGATTTCGAGGACGATTAGGAAGATTCTGGCCTGACTGGCAGCCCTCTAGACGACCTCAGTCCAGGGGAGGAGTGACAGGTGAGGACACCAGCCCCTGGCCCTCCCCAGGGAGGGGCCTCTGATGATAGCCGCACAGCGTCCTGTTGGAAAGGCCTCGAGCGCCCCTTGGGCCCTGGGTAGGGACGCTCCCAGGGCTGGGCTCGGGGTGGGGCTGGCAGGGGCTCTGACCTCTAGCAGGTGGCCTCGGGCTGGCCTGGCAATAAATCTTAACTCTGCTCTCACAGCAGGGACGACACCCAATGGCCACACATTGTTCTCCTGACATTTGAAGAAGCCGCCGCACAGAAAGGACTCAATAGCCCAGAAGGCACACAGGTGCGGAGGCATCCTGATGTCCACTCTGAGGAGGCAGAGATCCCCAATACCCTTTCTCTCTTTCTCCTTGGAAATAGAAACTTGCGGTTTTGCCAGAGGAATACTGGCTGGAGTAAAGACTACATTCCCCAGCCTGCCCTGGAGCTTGGAGCAGCCATATGACTGAAGCCTGGCCAGTGAAAGGCGAGCAACACCTAGTGAGTATTCCAGCCAGTGGGAGGTAAGCCACACCTTGCCGGCGGCTTCTGGGAGACGTCCTGTGAAGCTGGGGACATGCCTGTCTTCTTTGTTGCTGTTATATGGACTGTGGATGTGATGATCGGAGCCCAGGCAGCTACTTTATATCATGAGGTCAAACCCATATGATGACTACGAAAGAGAAAGATGGGAGGAAGGTGAGTCCCCAGTGAGTGTGAAGCAGACTCATCAGCCTGGGCATCCTCTGCATGAGAGATCTACGTCTTTATCTTGTTTTAAGCACATTTGTCTTGAGTTTTCTGACCCTCATAGCTGAGCTGAAGGCTGACTCATAGAGGGAGAACAGATACCCCGGGAAGGTTAACTAGAGCCAAGATGAGCTGTGACTCCAAATCCACTGGGTTCCAAAAGCAACCTCAAGGTGCGGGTACGGGGCTGAGAACAGGAGGGACCCAATCAGATGCTGATGGAGTTTGGGACGCCCCAGATTAGGTGTGGTGAGCTATAGGGGAACCGTTATCCTTGCTCCCACTCCTGCCTGTCTCCTTCCAGCAGAAAGCTCAAGAAAACCCTAGAAAATTATGCCCATATTCCAGGGACCATGGCTTTCTCAAGACTCACATACCTGGGTACAGGTAGCACTTCTGTATCCAGCTCTCAACCTGCCTTCTAGCCTGCAGAGAAGCAAAGTAAGCACGTTGGGGGGCAGCCACGTCCCCCAGGGCCATCGTCTGTCCACAGGGCAGCAGTCATAGCAGCCTCTTAGATCCAGCTTTGTCTAAACTCACGCCTCACCACTAGAGACATGGGGCTTTCCCCTGAGCCTCAGGCTCCCCTCCTGTAAAATGGGGAGCATAACCACCAGCCTAGCAGAGTCACTGGGAGAATTCCGTGTGCTGATGGGTAGAAGAAAAGCTATGACTAACCTAGAGAGCATATTAAAAAGCAGAAACTTCTTTGCTGACAGAGGTCCATCTAGTCAAAGCTATGGTTTTTCTGAGAAGGCAATGGCACCCCACTCCAGTACTCTTGCCTGGAAAATCCCATGGATGGAGGAGCCTGGTAGGCTGCCGTCTATGGGGTCGCATAAAGTCGGACACTACTGAGCAGCTTCACTTTCATGCACTGGAGAAGGAAATGACAACCCACTCCAGTGTTCTTGCCTGGAGAATCCCAGGGACGGCAGAGCCTGGTGGGCTGCCATCTATGGGGTTGCACGGAGTCAGGCACAACTGAAGCGACTTAGCAGCAGCAGTAGCGTGTATGGATGTGAGAGCTGGACCATAAAGAAGGCTGAGCATGGAAAAATTGATGCTTTTGAACTGTGGTGTTGGAGAAGACTCTTGAGAGTCCCTTGGACAGCAAGGACATCAAACCAGTCAATCCCAAAGGAAATTAATCCTGAATATTCATTGGAAGGACTGATGCTGAAGCTGAAAACTCCAATACTTTGGCCACTTGATGCAAAGAACTGACTCACTGGAAAAGACTCGGATGCTGGGCAGGATTGAGGGCTGGAGGAGAAGGGGATGACAGAGGACGAGATGGTTGGATGGCATCACCAACTCAATGGAGGACATGAGTTTGAGTAAACTCTGGGAGTTGGAGATGAACAGGAAAGTCTGGTGTGCTGCAGTCCATGGGGTCGCAAAGAGTCAGACACGGCTGAGCGACTGAACTGAATTGATGAGTAGAAAGCACACAACTCATAGCAAAGCGTTTTATGTCCTGAGTTGAGACATATGAGCAACCTATGGAGATGTCCCTCTAAATCAGGGGTTCCCAAATGCTAGAGCATTGCCTGGAGGTCTGGTTAACACCCAGACTGCTGGGCTCTTTTCCTGGGAAACAGGTCACATTTCGAGAACCACTGGTTTAAATCAAGGCCCTGAAGACAAAAGTGTGAAATTGAGCCCTTTTTTTTAAATTTTATTTTTACTTTAATCTACGTTACAATACTGTATTGGTTTTTCCATACATTGACATGAATCAGCCACAGGTGTACACGAGTTGAATTGAGCCTAAGGAGAAGAGGGCAGCAGAGGATGAGATGGTTGGTGGCATCGCCGACTCGATGCACATGAGTTTGAGCAAGCTCTGAGAGTTGGTGATGGACAGGAAGGCTTGGCGTGCTGCAGTCCATGGAGTCGCAAAGAGTCAGACATGACTGAGTGACTGAGCTGAACTGACTGAGCTGAAGATTGGTTCTGGAGCCAGATGGCCGGATTTGAATGGAAGCTCCAGCCCTTGGAAGCTGTGAAGCTGTGTGACCTTGGGCAGGTAGCCTCCCTTCTCTGAGCCTTGGCTCTTCATCCATCACATGGAGAGAATTAGAGCCCAGCTCAGAGCTGAGATGCAGATCAAAGTGATGTGAGCCGTTGCCCAAAACGCGAGTCTCTTCTTCCTCTTCCTCCCCCCACCCCGACTCATCGCCACCACCATCATCTTACACAGACAAATGCCTTCTCTGCAGGGCGAGGCGCTCACTGTCTCCCATCCAGCCAGCAACAGTAGGTCTCGGATGCACAGCTCACCCAGGACCCAGGTCCACTGCCTGCTCCCAGCCTTGTCTGGTCTTTGTGCCCGGGAAAGGACCCTCTGCCCTCTAAGTGTCGTCCTGGGCAGGCAAGTCGGGTCGGCGGGCGTGGTCCCGTCCTCTCAGGTGGAGTCAGTCCTGAACTGATGACCGACTCCTCCCCGACCGCCTGACCCAGCAGGGTCGGAGGCACCAGGAATCCCCTGGGGTCCTCAGCCCGCTGGACCCACCTCGGGCTTGTCGCTGAGGTCACTGCCACCTGCTGGTGGGCAGTGGTACTACATGCAGGGGTGCCTTGGCCGCGGATCAGGATGACCCACGCCCCACCCCCTGTCCGCCTATTGCGCGCAGAGCATGGGAGGCCCCATCAGTCCCACCCTCACAGAAAGACGTGCAGCCCTGGCTGTGACGATCAAACGTACCGATTTACTGATTCACCCATTTAAGGCCTATGATTCGATGGGCTTGTATCCTGCTGTGCGCCATCGCTGCATCAGTGTCAAAACGTTCTCAACACCCCAAAGAAGACCCACACCCGTTGCCAGTCTCTCTCCAGCCCCTGGCAACCATCTGCCTGCCTTGTGTCTCCACCGACTTGCAGCTTCTGAGCGTTTCAAATAAACGGGATCCTAAGTGTTTGGGCTTTTGTGTCTGGCTTCCTTCTCTTAGAGTAATGTCTTCAGAATTCATTCACACTGTATTAATAGCATTTATCCAAACATCATTCCGTTTCATGGCCAAATACTATTTCATTGTATGGCTCTAGAGCATTTTCTTTCTCCTCATCAGCTGATAGACATTTGGATTGATTCTGTTCTTTGACTATTGTGTGTGCAGGATTTTGTGTGAACCTGTGTTTTCGATTTCTTTGGGCACCTACCTAGGAGTAGAATTGCTGGCTCACAGGTAACTGTAATATTGTAGAGAATGGCCAGATGGTTCTCCATAGTGAATGCACCATTGTGCCCACTCCTTGGGGAGTGCCTGTCCTTGGGGATCCTGTGGGTTAGTAGTACAAGCCCCGGAGCCCAAGAGACCTCGAGGAAAATGCTTAAACTCTCTGAGCAACTTTCTCATCTGCAAAAAGTGATGAGAGGATGTAGCTGACACTGTCGGGGTTCCAACATGCAGACCCCAGGGCTTCCTCTCACAAGCTCCTGGGTTTCTTTGTCTGAGGGGAGTGGGCCAGAAGTTCAGCGAGTGACTGTCACTATGCTGGCGGACAAATAGGTCACATGCCGCACCTTTTAGTGGGGGACCAGCAGGGAGTATACAGTTACTTACAGATTTTTCTTTTAAAGCATGGGGTTTGCAGCTGGAAGCACATTTAAAAAAAATTTATTCACTTATTTGACTGCGTCGGGTCTTAGTTGCGGCATGCGGGTCTTTTATCGAGGAGCACAGACTCTCCAGTTGAGCTCAGTAGCTGCAGCGCTCGGGGTTGGCTGCTCTGCAGCATGTGGGATCTTAGTTTCCCCACCAGGGATTGAACCCGAGTCTCCTGCATGCAAGGCAGATTTTTAATCACTGGACCACCAGGAAAGTCTCTCAATTACTTACAGATTAAGTCTGATTATGTGAATGAGAATAATAAGGTGCTATGGGGGAAAATATCCCCAATTTTGGATAGAATGGTCACAGAAAGTCTCTCTGAGGAGGCAACACCCTGAGAAATGAACATCAAGAAGCAGTGAGGCGAAGGGTCAAGAGAAGAGTATTCCAGGGTGGCGGCACGTGCAAGGGTCCTGTGGCAGGAAAGAGCCTGGTATGGATGCAGCAGTGGGGCTGGAGTTAGGGACGGGAGAGAGAGCAGAGGAAGTGAGCAGGAAGCGAGAGGAAGAAGAGCATCTTGGTGAAGAGATGACCCTTTTCCAAAAATCATTAATGCCTGTTGCATGCTTAGACGTCCAGTCTACTCTCGAGACAAGAATTTGAGCTTGCATGGGAAGAGTTTGTGGAGGCAGGAAGGTCATTCTTTAACGTCTTGTAAAGAAAAAGGAACCCAATCCTAAGAATCAAACAGGTGGGGCAGGTTTCCCCTGCCAGCCTCCTCCCCTTCACGCATTCTGCCATCCTCCAGGGGCTCCCGGGGTGCCCCACCCTCCTGGGAGAACTGGGAGGTCCGCCTCACTTGGTCGAGGCAGGCTGGCCCGGCAAGGGGTTCTCTGCGCAGGAGGCGACAGGCTCCAGAGCCCACTGCCTGGGCAGGAGCCCCAGGTCCAGTCTGGCCAGCTCTGCCACTTTGCCTGTGTTCCATATCCGTTCTGAGAGCCGTTTCCTCGCCGAGCGGCGGAGACCGAACCCCTGTCTCCCAGGGTTGTTTGCAGACGACCTGAGATGTCAGACAGTGTGAGTTTGGAGAACACGTGAGTTGCCTGGAATGGTCTGGTCTTGAGTCAGTGCTCAGGAAGGGGGAGATTTTAGTCATTTTCACCACGACGATCTCCACCTCGGGCCACAGTCGGGTGGTGACATCACAGCTAACATCAGAATCCCTGCCGCCTGCGTGCCAGGCACCAGCCTCCATTCCTAAGCTGCACTGAATCTTCAAGACAGCCCTGTGATGTGTTATCATTGTTGTCCCCATTCCACAGAGGAGGAAGCTGAGGCTTAGAGAGGACAGACAGCCATACCCAGCCCCAGAGCCCATCAGTGAAGCATCAGTCAAGGCACCTGGGTGGGCGGGCTTCAATGGAGACTCAGGTTGGCCCAACCCCAAGGCCTGCAGTCCTAAACAGCCCTTGCCATGAAGCCGGTCCTTCCTGGACCCCATATCTCACCTCCATGCTCCCAGCCCTTCAGTCTTCACCTCACCATGTCCCAGGGTGGCTCCAAAGGGAGATAAGGAAGCTGGCAAGTTCTGATTCTCACAGAATCATCTAGATGCTGGCTGACTAGCCACAAGGCACTGGCTCTTGACAAAGGGGTTCAGACTGATGGTGCCTCATGGTCCTAACTGGAGCTGCTCCATGTTCCCTGAATTTCTCCAGGCCACTGCTCCTAACCCACTCCTTGAGAGTGGTGGCTCTGTCTCCCATGAGGCTGGAAGCTACTGATGGACAAGCATAAGCTGTTTTACCCGTGTAAAGGGCCTGGTGTTTGGCTGCTGTAAACTCAATGGATGGATGGTAATTGAGTGGATAAATGGATGGATGGATGTTTGGGTGGATGGAGAGATGAATGGCTGAATAAGTAGATAAATGGATGGATGATGATGAATAGGTAGATAAATGGACGGATGAATGGGTGGGTGGAAAGATGAATGGATGATAGGTAGATAAATGGATGGATGGATGTTTGGATGGATAGCGAGACGGATGGATGAATAAGTAGATAACTGATGGATGGATAGATGGATGGATGGAAAGATGAGTGGGTGATAGGCAGATAAATGGACGGATGGGTGGGTTTTTGGATACATGGAGAGATGGATCAGTAGACGAATGAATGAATGGCCAGCCCAACACATAGAGTTTCCCAGGAATTCCCACATCACTATCAGTACTGTGTGTTGCCCCGTGAAACTCCTTTCATGCCCACTAGAGGAGAGCACCACAGAGCAAGCCCCTGGGGAGGCTCACTCCATTCTTGGTGGGTCTCCCAGATCTTACCTGCTCATAGCTGTGCAGCTCTTTTCATAGACTGGTCACCATCGGTGTCTCCTCAGTGGATCTGAAGGGTTGCTGTGGGAGCCCATTTGACAGATGGGAAGATCGAGGCTGGGAAGTAGAGGCAGAGCTGATCCTGGGCTCTCACAGCCGGTCGTGAGACCACAGATGTGGCCGAGGTCATATTTGAACCGGTGCATCTGAATCCAGCACCTGTGCCGTGTCTCTCCCAACCCAAAAGCCCATCTCCCAAACCCCATTCTGAGGGATGGACGCACCGCCCACCAAGCCCGTTCAGGCGCAAGTGTGGTGGCCTGGACATTCCAGCTACTGCAGCCAAGGGGGCTGCGGGCCAGCTTCAGGCTGTATCTGACTCCGTCGTGGAAGGTGGCCCCGGCAGGGTCACCCTCCAGTGGCTGGGCGCTACTTATAAACCCACTTGCTCACCTTTCAGAGTCCTTCAACCCCCTTTGAACCTGCCATGAGGTTCGAAGGCCCACTGCTAGCAGCTGAAACTCGGTCACCCAGAGGCAGTCCTGCCTTGCCCATCGGAGGCAGAGTGGGACCACAGGGCCAGGGCTCAGGGGCTAGCAATGAGTCCTTGGTCTGCTGGCTTCATGCAGGCAGGGAGTGGACTGGGTTAAGCAAAGAGGCTCACAGCCCCAAGGCTGGCCAGCTGCCTCTCCCTTATATGAGCTCTGGGTAGGCAGGCATGACCCTCACTTTTTTTTTTAAGTTTTTTTTTTTTTTTTAATGTAGGTACAGGGATGTCCCCAGGCATATGCCCAGGGGTGCCGGGCCAGAGCGTCGCTCAGGGCTGACCCATGCCAGCTTCCGTGTCCTGCAAACAGGCCGATCAGACAGAGAGAAGCCAGGGCGGCCAGTGGCTCTGAGGTGGGTGGGCCTCGATCCCTGGGCAGGAGGAAGAAATGTCTGCCCTAGGAGAATCCCCCGGCCTCCCAGGGGCCAGGTCAGGGGAGGCCAGGGGAGCAGCGGCAGAGCCACTTTCCCCATGCACCTGACCTGGACCCTGGAGCCCTGGCACCTGAAAGACCCTCGCCCTGCAGGGACCTCACCTGGCCGGCACTCAGCCTCCCTCCAGGCGCAAGGCACAGCTCAGCACCCTCGCCTGAGAGGTGGGCGTGGCTGCAGCACTAGCTACACAGGTGAGCCCCTCCCCCAGAGCGCTCTCGAGCCCAAGGCCGTCTTCGCAAAGTCCCGGGACACAGCGGCTCTTAGTGACGTGGGGGCCAAGGGCTAGATCCCACTACATGTGCTTGGACGCTATTGTTGTTCAGTTGCTCGGTCGTGTCTGACTCTTTGCAGCCCCATGGATTGCAGCACCAGTCTCTGGCTCCCCTTGTTTCTGCTCCACAGAGGAGAGAGTTTCACTTGGACAGGCTTCCCTGTCCTTCACCATCTCCTGGAATTTGCTCAAACTCACGATCATTGAGTCAATGATGCCATCCAACCATCTCATCCTCTGTTGCCCCCTTCTCCTGCTACCTTTCAACCTTTCCCAGCATCAGGGTCCTTTCTGATGAGTTGATTCTTTGCATCAGGTGGCCAAAGTATTGGAGCGTCAGCTTCAGCATCAACCCTTCCAATGAACATTCACGGTTGATCTCCTTTAGGACTGACTGGTCTGATCTCCTTGCAGTCCAAGGGACTCCCAGAAATCTTCTCCAGCACCACAGAGCATCAGTTCTTTGGCACTCAGCTTTCTTTATGGTCCAACTCTCACATCCACACATGACTATCGGAAAAACCATCTCTTTGACTAGATAGACCTTTGTTGCAAAGTGAGGACCTTTGTCTCTGCTTTTTAATACGCTGTCTAGGTTTGCCATGGGTTTTCTTCCAAGGAGCAAGCATCTTTTGATTTCATTTACTTACTTAGTTCAGTCACTCAGTCGCGTCCGACTCTTTGTGACCCCATGGACTGCAGCACGCCAGGCCGCATTTACTGAAGTGTTTTTAAATGGACATGAAATGCTCCAGACAGCCTCACCCTAACTTGATGATATCTGCAATGGAGCCCTTGGGGATCCATTTGCATTGCTTAAAAACCAAAAAGCTGGTTTGGAGGCAGTGTCTGCGGTTCAAAATCAGAAAGGGGTGGGAACGCTCATGTAGGCCCCACTTCAGAAATCCCCTGCAGCCCCCTCCTCGGCACCCCAAGGTGCCCCCACGGCCCACGTTAGATGAGCCTGGTGTTGGCAGCTCGGTGGACCCTGCAGGATGACGGCCTTGGAACCCTCCCTGGAGCCCATGCTTTCAGCCTGTGGACCTCCTGCGCTTCCCCATCATTCAACAGAAACAGGGGCCCTCTCCCTTTGGGGACCACCGGAGCGGCAGTACAGCCGGGCCCCTTGCTCCCTGTACAAGCTTGCTCGGGCAGCTATGACAAAGTTCCACACACCAGCGGCTACAACTACAGAGACGTGTGGTCTCCCAGATCTGGGGGCTGGATGACCGTGTGGGCAGGGCAGGCCATGTGGAGGTGTGGTCCAGTCTCTCCCCTAACTCCTGGCGCCATGCAGTAATGTCTGCTGTACAGAAGCATCACCGCAGTCTCTGCCCTCATCCTCACCCGGCACCGACCTTCTGCCCAGGTCTGTCCTCGTCATCCCCCTTCTTACAAGGACCCGGCCACCCTGGGGCAGAGAGTGTCCAGCTCCAGATGGCCTCACCCTAGCTTGATCACATCTGCAATGAGATGTGGCCAAGTTCTGAGGCCCCAGGTGGGCACGGGGCAGGACTTCAACATATGAACTTTGGGAGAAGTGAGGCAACCCACCACACCCTCCTGTCCCACACCCAAAATGAAGCAGCTTGGCAGGCAGAGGGGTCCAGACTGACCCAAGCATGCGTGCACGTGTGTTGAGTCATTTCAGTCCAACTCTTGCTGACCCTACAAACAGTAGCCCGCCAGGCTCCTCTGTCTACGGGGATTCTCCAGGCAAGAATACTGGAGTGGGTTGCCATGCTCTCCTCCAGGGGTGTCTTCCCAACCCAGAGATCAAACTCGGCTCTCTTACATCTCCTGCACTGGCAGATGGGTTCTTCACCGTGGGCGCCACCTCCACCGCCAGTGAATTACAGAAAACACATGTTCTCATCTAACCCGTTTTCAATATTAACCAAGACCCCCAAATGTCTCCCTCCACCACCTTCAGGGCCTGTCTGCTAATGGTGTAGCACTGGGGTGGAGGCGAGGCTGCACCCACCTCACAACATGCAGGAACCAGCTCACCCGCTGAGCCTCAGTTTCATCATCTGCAAAATGGGGGCGAAGGTAACACCTGCTCCATCTCACTCCAGATGAATGCTAAAACTCAAGGGGATAGCCCAGCATGAACTGACGCTCAGAGAATGTTCCTTCCTACAGGGGCAGTCGGTCAGGGGGAGACAAGCAAGCCCGACTTGCGGAGGGGGGCAGTGGCAGGGGGCAGGGGCGGGGAGCCGAGTCCCTGTCTCCACGCCCAGCAGCTCTTTGCGAGACTGTCACCCGTTGTTGCACAGGTGTTGGTGCTGAGCCAGCCCCCTGAGTGTTTGGCGCGTGTGAGTGACATCGGCAGGAAGAGCACTGAGCTCCTCTAGGGGATGGGCTCAGGCCACACCCCTCACCTGGCCCCGAGGGCTGCCCTGCCCCTGGCTCGCACCTGGGCCTGCCCCAGGGGACCCCACCCGTTGCTGTTAAAGAAGCAGATGCGGGGAGCTGGCGGGGATGGCAGCAGGTCAGCCAGCTACAGGCTGTAAGTAAAGTGTCGGTCGCTCAGTAGGCTCAGCTCTTTGCAACCCCGTGGACGGTAGCCCTCCAGGCTCCTCTGTCCAAGGGATTTCTCCAAGCAAGAATGCTGGAGTGGGTAGCCATTCCCTTCTCCAGGGGATCTTCCTGACCCAGGGATTGAACCCAGGTCTCCTGCATCGCAGGAAGATTGTTTACTGTCTGAGCCATCAGGGAAGACTGCAGCAAACCACGTCACCTCTCTGAGCCTCAACTTCTCAGGCAAACGTAGCCCCCCCCCCACAAGGCCCTGGTGGCAGGTTGGGGATTGAAGGAGCTCCGGAATGGCTCCAGGTGGCCCGCGGCCCGGGTGCTCGGAATAGTCCACGAAGACGCACACAGCTTCAAGATGGAGGGAGTCTGGGGAATATCTACACCAAGTAAATCTCTTCCTTTCTCTCTCTCCACACGTGCGCACACCTATGCACAACCAGGAACACACAAGCACACACATACGTAGATTCACGCATGCACACACACAGACACAGGCACACACCCACACGTGCTGTGTGCCAAGTCCTTTCAGTCATATCCGACTCTGTGCGACCCGATAGACTCCGGCCCGCCAGGTTCCTCTCTCCAGGGGTTTCTCCAGGCAAGAACACCAGAGTGGGTTGCCATGCCCTCCTCCAGAGGGTCTTCCTGGCCCAGGGATCTAACCTGCCTCTACTGCATTGCAGGCAGATTCTTTACCACTGGGCCACCTGGGAAGCCCACATACCCCCACACACACATGCAGACACTCGGCGGGGGGAGGGGGGTCACAAACACACACACACACACACGCACACAGACACATTAGCCTCTTCTTTCCATCCAAACAAAACATCTAGTGGTTAAAAAAAATAGTAACTTTCAAAACCAGGGAATTGAAACTTGTCTTTAGCCCAGTTTCTCAGATACAGTCTTACATCTTAGACATCAATTTGGCACAGATTCCACCACCATCACACACAGATTCTTTCAAGTAAAACCTTCAAGTGTGTCTGCAGGCTGCATCCTCATCTATTAAATAACAACGAAGAACAAAATACTTTCAACGTTTTGATCACACCCCCCACCCCACCCCATCGTCCCACAGTGCCTCCAGCAGCCGGGACCTCTTGCTCCAGCTGATGCTGCCGGTGTGGCAAGGGCGCTGCCAGCCACAGCAAAAGCACAAGTGTCCCATTTACAGCAGCCCCTCCAAGCCAGGACGGGGCTCCTTGCTGCGTCCACGTGTTAGTTGTTTGAGAGAAGCAGGAAGGGTTGGGGTGTATTCCATAGGCTTGGGCAGAGCAGCCGGCTGCCAGGTGGGAAAGGGGAGAGCACGGAAGAGTCAGGGGTGGAGCCCTACACGCCTGGGTCGGCGTGGAAGGCGGGTACTCCAGGCATCTGTCTTCTGGTCTGCACCCGGTCAGCAGCCGAGCTCAGAGCCCAGCCGCAGGGCGGGGACGCTCACGGCCTCCGCTCCCTCCCGGGGGCAGGGGCTAAGCTCGGCCTCCCCGGTCCCGGTCCCGAGGTCTCCTCTGCTGCCTCCGCCGCCGCCGCTGCCGCGTGGAAGCGGCCCTGCCAGGGGGAGGAGGCCTGGCCTGGCTGCCGCGCAGCCCGGCCGTGCCCAGGAGCAGCCGCACCATCTCGTGGTCCTTGCGGTCCAGCACACGGGGCAGGAAGAGCGAGGACTTCTGCGTGCGGCGTGTCTTGAAGCCCCGGCGGGGCCGGCCCTTGCCGTTCACGGACACGTACCACAGTCTCTCGGCGCTGGCCTGGCGCCGGGCCCCATGCCCTCCAGGCGCCGTGCGGTACAGCCGGGAGGCGTAGGTGTTGTAGCCCAGCTCGTGGATGCGCTCCACGAACTCGCACTCGGCGTTGTAGCTCTCCTGCGGGGCGGGCGGGGGCCAGGGTCAGCGCACAGAGACCCCCAAGGACGCAGGCGGGGAGGGGAGCCCTGGGCCGGGGTCTGGACGGACAAACGCAGAATGGAAGGAGCTTTTGTCAGCACCCTCCGCGGGCTGCTGTGGGGTGTCTTTCCATCGGGGGGTGGGCAAGGGCCAGGCATGTCTTCCGCCAGCCTAGGCTCTCGTGCCAGCTGTAGGGGGACAGACACACCAAGGCCCCCCCCCCCCGCACTGTGCCATGGGGCAGGGCTGGGGCACCGGACAGCTGGCCAGGAGGACTGGCCTCTTCTCCAGGCACTGACTGTGAGGCAGGACACCCTCAGGGCCCCTCTCCATTGGCAGAGGGGGTAAGGGTGCAGGTGGCCCAGTGGACCTACAGGCTGGGCAGCTTATGATCCCCCAGGACCTCAGGAAGCGAGATGGGAAGCACCAGCCATCTCTCCCCGGTGACTCAGGAGCCCAGAGGCAAGGCTGGAGAGCGTGGTGGGGAGGGCCTCCCCCATAACCGCAGCCCCCCCTCTCTGCTCTGCTGCCCCTCGGTGGAGGCTCGGGGCTCTTTGGGTCTGTGTACAGACGCCACTGCCCAAGATTTTACAGATGGGGAAACTGAGTTCCGGAGGGGTGTCAGACCCCAAATCACAGAGGGCTCTGATGCCCCT
>SJYF01001046.1:1252327-1266079 GCA_006410515.1 Procapra przewalskii | reverse complement strand
TCAACTGGAATTCCATCACCTCCACTAGCTTTGTTCATAGTGATGCTTTCTAAGGCCCACTTGACTTCACATTCCAGGATGTCTGGCTCTAGGTGAGTGATCATACCATCATGACTATCCGGGTCGTGAAGATCCTTTTTGTACAGTTCTGTGTATTCTTGCCACCTCTTCTTAATGTCTTCTTGCTTCTGTTAGGCCTCTACCATTTCTGTCCTTTATTGAGCCCACCTTTGCATGAAATGTTCCCTTGGTATCTCTAATTTTCTTGAAGAGATCTCTAGTCTTTCCCATTCTGTTGTTTTCCTCTATTTCTTTGCGCCGATCACTGAGGAAGGCTTTCTTATCTCTCCTTGCTGTTCTTTGGAACTCTGCAGTCAAATCTTTCCTTTTCTCCTTTGCTTTTCACGTCCCTTCTTTTCACAGCTATTGTAAGGCCTCCTCAGACAGCCATTTTGCCTTTTTGCCTTTCTTTTTCTTGGAGATGGTCTTGATCCCTCTCTCCTGTACAGTGTCAGGAAGCTCCCTCCATAGTTAACCAGGCTCTCTGTCTATCAGATATAGGCCCTTAAATCTATTGCTCACGTCCACTGCATAGTCATGAGGGATTTGGTTTAGTTCATACCTGAATGGTCTAGTGATTTTCTCCACTTTCTTCAATTTCAGTCTGAATTTGGCTGAATTTCAGGTGTACAGTGCAGCAGTTCAGTTACATGAATATTCTTTTCCCTGATCGGTTGTTACACAACGTTGAGTATGGTTCCCTGTACTCTGCATCTTGGTCACTAGCGTATGTGAAACACCCACTTCTTTCTCCTATACTCAGTGCCACGCAACTCGGGACGGCTGGGTGACTTGGTCCAGGCTGGTTCTCCAGAAAGCAGGGCTATGTGTGTTGGGAGGATTCAGGGAAGAGACAGAGGTGAAGATCCTTGCACGGGCTCAAGGTGAGGGCCAGACAGCCAAGTAGACCTGGGTATGCCTCTCTGCTCCACCGAGCCTCACTTTGCCCACCTGTAAAATGGGGATGTGAACAACCATGCCCTCCCAGGGCTGTGGTGTGGGTACGGTACCCTAGTGCCTACACACACAAGGCCTGCTCCCCACCTCTCCCCACGGACTTGCAGCCATGGGCTGAGAGGGAAGAAACCTGGGTGAGAGTCTTGCCTGAATGCAACTGAGGCAAGCTCATCACCTCTCTGTGTCTATTGCCCCGGGGTGCAGTGGGGAAGAATGCTGGCACTCAAATTCTAGCTCTGTGCTTTCTACCTGTGTGGCCTTAGGCAGCTTCCTTGACCTCTCTGAGCCTCAGACTCCATGCTTAAAACAAGGATCGCGATAACAACTCCACTGCGATTTGCAGCAACAGTGAACTTAGAGGGCATGATGCTCCGCATGAAACAAATCGGTGGAGAAAGAAAGATAAATGCTGCATGACATCACTTATACACTATGTGGAATCTAAAACATCCAACAAGCTACTGAAGATGACAAAGAAGAAGCAGACTCACAGACACAAAGAGCGCACTAGTGGCCACCGGTGAGGAGGAGCAGGGTGGGGGCGGTGAGCAAGATAGGGCTAGGGGGTCGAAAGCCACGAAGCATTAGGCATGACGTAAGCTACACGAGGACTTCCCTGGCCGTCCAGTGAATAAAAACCTGCCTGCCAGTGCAGGGGACACAGGTTTGATCCCTGGTCCTGGAAGATTCCACTTGCCAAGGAGCAACTAAGCCCGAGTGCCACAACCACTGAGCCCACAGGCTAGAGGCCGTGTGCTGCGGTTACTGAGGCCAGAGCCCCCTGGAGCCTGTGCTTTGCAACAAGAGAGGCCGTCTCTGTGCACCACAGTGAAGAGGAGTCTCCAGTCGCTGCAGCGAGAGAAAGCCTGTGTGCAGCAAGGAAGACCCAGCACAGCCAACAATAAATCAAACAGAAGCTACCAGGATACATAGTGCAGCAAGGGGCATACAGCCAGTATTTTACAAATGAAAATGGAGCATAACCTTTAAAAATTGTGAACCGCTGTATTATACATTTGTAATTTACATAGTATACCTCAACTATACTTCAATGAAAAACATTATTGAGTCTGTCGTGTCTAGAACAGATAGCTTAAGCCAACCTCGTGTTTTGTTAGTGAAAAGTGTCGCTTTCAGCGTGGTTAAATGCAGCATTCAGAGCACTCACACAGCAACCAAACAAATGGAATTTTAGGCTGATCTTGCCACTTCTCATTATTCACTGGGAAAAACCACTTAATCTCTTTGGGCTTAACCTACAAATAGTCATGAAAATAAATACTTTCTAGAACTTTCCTATTATACAATTCTACAAAATAAAAAGTAGTTTATTAATGATGGGGGGGAAGATTGTAGATCTGAGCCAATTCAGGGGCTGGGGAAATAGGCTCCACCTCCTGTGGGAGGAGCTGCAAAGTCACATGGCACAGGGGGTGTGGCTAAGGGACAGCCAATCAGGCGTGGAGGTGCAGCTTCTTGGTACACCCAGTGCCCCAGGCATCTTCCTGAGGCTCGGAAGGATGCCGTGGACCTGCCCGCATCCCAACACCTGGGGGTGTGCACACACTGCACTTTGTGTATGACTTTGGGGTGTTCATACTCCCTTGTGTCTGGCCCATCTGTGGAACCCCATATGTGCCAGCAGTTTCCCCCTGGGCGAATCTGCCCTGGGCATCAAACCTGCAGCTGTCAAGGATGGCCATTGGGAGGCCAGCAGAGGGCTGGTGGCTAAGCCTCTTCTCACAGTGGGAGATGGTCCCTGTCTCCATTGCTGTGTAACAGACAACTCAACATTCAGGGGTACACACCCATCGTCCACAACGCTTTTGGGTCCTGTGGGTCAGACCCCAGCTGGGACACGGAAACTGGTTTCTGCTAGAGCCTCAGCTGGGGAGGCCGGGTGGCTGGGCCTTTGGAGTCACCCAGAGCTCCCTGGCAGACATGGCTCAGAAGCTGGGCTCCTCTGGGCCTGCCGTGGGGCTTGGGTTCTGAAGGGCATGTCCCCAGAGTAGCCTGCAGGAGGGTGAAGCAGGAGCAGCTCCCCGGCTTTTTCTCTTTTCAACTTTATTGAGGGATAATTGACAAGCATCCTTGTGTGTGTTCAAGGCGAACAACGTGATGACGTGATAGACACACACATCGTGGAACGATTTCCAAGATGGATATCTCAACACATCCGACTCAACCACTGAACTCCTCTTTTGTGAGGGGTGAGAACATTTAAGATCTACTCTGAGCCACGTTCAGTCTACAGCACCGTGCTCTCAGCTTGGCCCCATGCTGCCCACTAATCTTCAGGATGTAGCCTTCTCGTGCCTTCCCGTGGAGCCCCTTTCCTGCTCGGCCCTGGGGGTCCCCCAGCATCAGTCCCACCACATTCTCCTGGTGGACATGCACCCAGCCAGATCCAAGGGGAGGGGACATAGAGCCTGCCTCTCGCTGGCGGGCTTCTCAATCGCCTGGAAGCGATTTCTAAAGCTTGGCAGTGAGCATTCTCTGGGGGCCAGGAGATGCACCCACTCGGCACCTCGGGGGTGACGGGAGCTGACAGGGAGGGTTTCCCAGATCCCCCAGGGACACGAGAGGGCCTCCCAGGCCGCCATCACGGGCTTGGCTCCCTGGATACACAGAGGCTCCCTGACCCTGGGACTTCCAGGGGATGGGGTCTCAGTTTTCCCACTCCCGGGGTGCTCCCTCAAACTACCTAATGAGTGGAGGCAGTGAGACTTCCCTTCCTATCTTCAGTGGGCAGCCAGGACAGGCTGCCTGGGGCCGCAGTCTTCCCCAGCTGAGCAGACATTCGGGGTCCCTCTACTGGGCTCTAAGCCCAGCCCTGCGTCTCATGGCTCGCTCCCAAGTCACACAGCCCAGAGCCTCAAGTGTCCTGGGGTAGAAAGGGGATAGTGGTGGTCCTTCCCTCCAGGGAAAATTACGAGCATTAACTGAAATACTCAGCGCATGGCCTGGGGCAGAGCTGTGCCAGACGCCGGCTGCGATTATCATCAGAAAGATCAAAGTTTTGAAATTTCCCCAGACCCACCTATCACCTCCCAGCTGTCCTAAATCTATAATTTAGATTATAGATTATATATATTTGCTCAAAGGGGCTTTCCAGGTGGCTCAGTGGTAAAGAATCTGCCTGCTAACGTGGGAGACACAGGTTCGATCCCTGAGTCAGGAAGATCCCCTGGAGTAGGGGTGGACACAGGAGCTTGGTGGACTTCAGTCCATAAAGGGTCACAAAGAGTCAGACACACCTGAGCGCTTGCACAAGGAGACCCTGCTGACTTAATAGAAGGACCTTCGCCTCCGGGGAAATTCACCCAGGACTCCTCCTATCACACATCACCCTTGACAGTGACAAGTGTGGCCTTGTCTTGAGACTCTCAGGGCACCAGGTACTGTCACATGAGGAGCTGGCGGTGTACGCGCTCCCAGTTTGAAGAGGAGGGAACCCGAGGCTCAGAGTGTGACATGAGCTGCCCAGGGTCACTCAGCCACAGAAAGGAAGCCCCAGGATCAGAAGCCGACCGTGTGACCCCAGAGTCAGCCACATCGCCAGAGAAGCGCGCCCAGCAAGTGTCCTGGAAGCAGCGTGTGGGTCGAGTGCCCCCGATGAGCCAGCTCAGGACAAAACCCTCCTCAAAGACAATTCATTTCATCCTTCCACAACGCAACAGGGGTCTGTTTGATCATAACGCCCTGTTAGCAAAGGTGAAGCCTGAAGTCGAGGCTGAGTAGCCCCAGGTCCTGCCATGGCTTGAACCTTCTCTTACGGCCTGATCGCATGTGTTCTTTATCGTGAGACCATCCTGCAAGTCAGTCCAGGGGAAATCAACCCTGAATACTCACTGGAAGGACTGATGCTGAAGCTGAAGCTTTGGCCACCTGATGCAAAGAGCTGACTCATTGGAAAAGCCCCTTATACTGGGCAAGATTGAGGGCAGGAGGAGAAGGGGACGACAGAGGATGAGACGGTTGGATGGCATCATCAACTCCACAGACATGAGTTTGAGTAAGCTCTGGGAGATGGTGAAGGACAGGGAAGCCTGGCGTGCTACAGTCCATGGGGTCGCGGAGAGTCGTGTCGACTTGGCGACTGAACATCAACAGCAACATCCTGCAAGAAAATGAAGGGGGTGATCTAGAAACACAGAGCAGCACTTCCCTAGGAGTCCCGTGGTTAGGACGGTGCATTTTCTGCTGTGGGCCCACGTTCGGTCCTTGGTCGGGGAGCTAAGATTTTGCAAGCAGTAGCCAAATAAATTAATGAATAAAACTCTGGTGCCACAAAGAAACCATCCTAAAACCTAAGAGTATTTTGCGTGTGGAGTGGATGCTTCTGAGTGCTGATGGGTATCAGTCACGCCCCTCACAGCGCCTGCAAAAATGAGTGGCTCTGGGGCCTCATTCTTCAGGCGAGGAAACTGGGGCTCGCAGGATCTAGGCAGCTGATTTTGGGTCCCATCTGTGTTAATTTCCATGCAGGCCCTGTGCTGTTTACAGGTCAGCGAAGGAGCAAGAACTGGCTTGTTTGACGTGGAGTCTCCGTGTCCAGGATGGTGACCGCCCCCCACCCTGCCCCCAGCAGATTCCTTCCTCCTAGTCAGGCTCCGTGAGCTGCTGGGGGCCCAGAACTCCAGCCCCTCCAGGCTGGCTCACCTGGGCCAGGGCTGGGGGCCTGCCAAGTGCCTCCCTGTCCGGCAATGCCTGGCCGCCGCCTCCCTGTGGGCAGGTGAGGAGCTGGCTGGTGGAGGCGGGGAGCCAGTGTGTCCACCCCCTCCCCCCACCCTGAGCCCCGAGACGGCAGCCCTGCTCAATGTCGTCCTTAAGAGACTAGGGTCACAGGCCAGTCCTCCCGGTGAAATGCAATCGTCCTCCTGGGAGAGGGGCCTTCTCCTGGCGGGCAAGACTGCGGAGGCTGCCCCACGAAGGGCGGTCTCAGGAGCCTCACCTTCCCCGCGGCCCCGGCCTCCCCTTTGTTAAGATTCCCACTTAAACTATCAAAGCTACGGGGCCACAATGCCCCACTGAAAGCTGAGTCACCCAGGTTTTGTGACACCGCCGAGCCCTCCTGCCATCTAGCTCCCAGAGGGGCTCCCAGCGCCAGAAGCAAAGGAAATCCCCAGCCATGGGTGGGTCGGGGCGGCCCAGCGAGGCCAGCGCCGCATAAAGGGGCCTTGTTCCCGAATCAAAAGGGCCTGAACACAAAGCGGAGAGAAGAAAGGGCTGGGCTGTGGGGCCAGCTGCAGTCTGGCGCACCTTGAAGGGCACCATGTACCAAGCCCGCAGCGGCCTCTGGCAAGGGGGTAGGCCTCCTCCACCACTCCCCAGGCAGCCCTGTGTTGGGAGACAGAGAAGGATGGGGTGGGGTGCCAAGCAGCAGTATCCTGGAGACCCTGGACCCGGGTGTGAGTGGGGTACCTACGGGCAGCCAGCAGTAGCATCCTGCCAGCATGCCAGCCACACCCCCAATAGCACCATCACCACCAGCCACACCAACCAAGGAAACCCCAGCAACGCCGAGGGCAGTGCCCGCGCTGGCCCCGCACCTGCAGGACAAGGGTGCTGACGTGGCGCCTGCCTTGCAGAGCTGTGGTCAGGATTACATGAGTGATTAAATGAGGTCCTTAGCCTCGTAATCCTAAAAGAAATCAACCCTGAATATTCACTGGAAGGGCTGATGCTGAAGGTGAAGCTCCAATACTTTGGCCACATGATACGAAAAAGCCAACTCATTTTAAAGACCCTGAAGCTGGGAAAGATTGAGGGCAGGAGGAGAAGAGGGCAAGAGAGGATGAGATGGTTGGATGGCATCACCAATTCAATGGACATGAACTTGGGCAGCTCCAAGAGATGATGAGGGACAGGGAGGCCTGGCGTGCTGCAGATCGTGGGGTCGCAGAGAGCTGGACACGACTTGGTGGCTGAACAGCAATAATAAGTTGATGGTGATGATGAGTCAAGCGTTCCGCTTAAGTTCCTAGCAAATGACAGCTGTTGGGAACAGGGGGTCGGCTGTCAGACAAACGTGCCTTTCAGGGTGGGGGACTTAGCAGCAGCTGGACCCTCAGCCAGGGGGCCAGGGGGGCTTCTCCAGCCCAGCCAGGTGCTGAGAGGAGATGGGGAACTGACTGGCTGCCCTGTAGCACCCCCGGCAACCACAAGGAGCTTCAGGGCCTCATCCTGGGACTCCTGGGGCCGTCTGCGCCTGAGGGCTTTGCAGCCTCCCTCCTGGCCCTGAGCAGGTGCACACCTTGCCCCATGCTTCATTCACCTGCTCCTGCTGAGTTAAAGGCTCGTCATCTCACCAGGGCACCCGAACCCCATGTGGGCAGGATCAGACTCCAGCCCAAGACCTGGCCTTGAGGGAACTTATTATGCTGGGGAGGGGGATCCATCTCTGTACCCCTCACTATCAGCTGCAAACCCAACTTCTTAGATAACACTTCTAAGAAGGTGTCCCCAGCATATGTAATGGACATGAACTTGGGCAAACTCTGGGAGATGGTGAGGAACAGCAAGGCCTGGCTGCAGTCCATGGGGTTGCGAAGAGTTGGACATGACGCAGCAACTGAACAACAACCGACTTTCTTCCTCTTCTTGGGATACCAACAGAATGGCTGGAGCTGGAGCAGCAATCTTGGATCATGAGGTCGTGAGAAAGGCGGTCATATGCTGAGGAGGGAGGAGCAGAAAGAGAAAAGGCCAGAGTCCTCGAAGACTACAGACCCTCACACACCTGCCAGAATGCTCACCTGTGTTTTGCTGAAGTGAAGAGCCTGCCCTGTGGAGCATTCATGCTGGTTAAGGGAGACAGGAAATAAAACAATAAACATGCGAATGTGTTCAAGTCTGATGGTGATAAAGGCACGGAAAGGGGTGGAGAACAGCCAGGTTGTGCTGCTTTAGGAGTGAAGGTGACCTTTAAGTCCTGCATTAAGGGCCAGTGGTGGTGGTGGTCAGTCGCTCAGACATGTCCAACTCTGTGACCCCCTGGCGTAGACTATAGCCCACCAGGCTCCTCTGTCCATGGGATTCTCCAGTCAAGAAGACTGGAGTGGGTTGCCATTTCCTCCTCCAGGGGATCTTCCCGAGCCAGCCATTAAGGGTGGGGTGGGGAGAGACAGTCCATCAGAGGGGGCTGGGTCATGGAAATATGCTTTTAGACAGGAGGGATCCTTGTCTAGAGCCTTTGAAGGGAGCACAGCCCTGCCAACACCTTGAACTTGAACTTCCAGCATTCAACTGCAAGAGAATAAATTCTTATTGCTTTAAGCCACCACTTCAGGTCGTTTGCTACAGCACCCACAGGAAACAAAACATGGGGATGAGCGGTGGGCACCGGTATCAGAGACTGAGGTGGGGGCCGGTTGTGCAGAGTGTCATAAACCACCTCAAGGACGCTGAGCCTTATTCCAGGTGAGAGGGGAGGCCACTGCAGGATCAGGAGCAGGGTGTGGTGGGATCTCACGTGCACGTGCGTTTTTAAAGGACACTCTGGTTGCCAAGTGGGAGGAGCCCAGCTGGGAGACATCTGCAATCATCCAGATATGAGAAGGTTTTCCTGGCCTCAAGGGCCCTGTCTGGGGCTGCCACACAAGCAATTGGGCAATTGCTTCCCATGTTCCAAGTGCCCCAGGGGCAGAGAATAGGGCATGGCTGGGCCCCTCTGATCAGCCAAACAGAACAGATGTGTTTTTAATGGGGAACAAGAGGCCATGTACCTTCAGGGCAGAGACACAGCTGTGTGTAAATATTTAGAAAACTGGGTGTGAAGTGTTCATATAAAAAAATAAATTAAAAAAAATCTACTTCCTTTTCTTTGAATGACACAGTGGAAACACCCAACTGTCTTCAAGCCAACATGCAAGCAGGTCAGTGACCTTCAGTGGGCTGAGGCAGAGGGGACAGCACAGGAGAAGGAGGAAGAGTAAACTCCAACCAGAAATCCTCAATCATGTGACAGAGAGCCTGGGGTCAGCTGGCGCTTGGGAGCCCGTGAGGTGTGGTTACTAACAAGAACTGCATGGAGACAAAGGTCAGCTGCTGAGACGTCAGATTCCTAGGTGAATGGTTTTGTCAATCAAGTGGAATCAGAGACCTTTGCAGCTGTATGAAGGGGCAAGTCTACTGCTCTTAAAATGAGTTTGCAACTGTCATATTCAAAGCAGAAAACCAACAAGCGTCTGCCGTGTAGCACAGGAAACTCTGCCCAGTGCTATGTGGCAGCCTCGATGGGAGGGGAGTTTGGAGGAGGATGGATACATGTATTGTATACGCCTGAGTTCCTTTGCTGTCCCCCTGAAACTAGCACAACATTGTTAATTGGCTATATTCCAATAAAAAATAAAAATTTGAAAATAAATAAATGAGTTTGCAGAAGAGATCATTTTTCTCAAAAGGCCTGCCCCTCTCCCCATCCATCTTTGCTCATACCATATCACCTCTTCTCTGCGCTTCACCAGTCCAATTCCTGGCTTCATGTGAGCACATGTCCAAGGTGGGAGATCCTGGGCTGTGAGTGCAAGAGGAGCTTCCTTGGGCCACAGAAAAGGAGGAGAGGAGACTACCCGAGGCATCCAGCTAAGGAGCTGGCAGGGCTGGGGAGCACAGTGCTGAGTCTGGGGACCACTCTGTGGCTCAGGCACATGGCAGCTGCATTCTCTACAGGAGAGGAGCTTTTAAGGGCACCGAGGCGCTCCAGCCTTGCCCAGACTGCTCCAAGTCGTTGCCCAAACTTGTACCTCCAATGCCACCACCTCCATGGCGCACTAGTCCAGACTGCACCACAGCTTACCTTCTCTTGAGCTCCTTTAGCGTTCATAGGACGGAAAGAGAGAGCTCATCTTCACACGTGCTGAAGGCCTACTATGTGTGAGTTTCTGTGCCAGGGCTTCACATAAGTGATGCTTTACATCACTTATTCTCACCATATCTTGGAAAACAGGAGCTAAGGAGATGCTCCTTTGGCAGGCGGTAGGTAAAACAGACTCAGAGAAGCAGAGATCTGTCCAGGTGCACACTAGCCTGTCTGCATAGCACACGATGTTTTCCAGCTCAGAATTCATCTCATTCTCCAAATATTTATTGAATCCTGTTTGGTGCTTGGCTCTGTTGCAAGCACAGTGGATGACGCTGTGAACAAAACAGGTGCCAGCCCCTGCTTCCTAAAGGAGGCTTCTGGTGCCAGGAATGTTCTGATCCTCAAACACAGCTGTGTTCAGTTTGAAAATCATCAAGGTATACCTTCTTCAAGGCTTCCCTGGTGGCTCAGAGGATAAAGCGTCTGCCTGCAATGCAGGAGACCCAAGTCCTGTATGTCACCTTGTGTGGCAAAAGGAACTTTGCAAATGTGGTTAAGTTAAAAATAGGTGGCTCAGAGGTTAAAGCGTCTGCCTCCAGTGCAGGAGACCAGGGTTCAATCCCTGGGTCGGGAAAATCCCCTGGAGAAGGAAATGGTAACCCACTGCAGTATTCTTGCCTGGAGAATCCCATGGACAGAGAAGCCTGGTAGGTTACAGTCCACAGGGTCGCAAAGAGTCGGACACGACTGAGCGACTTCACTCTAAAAATATTGAGGTGGGGAAATTATCCTGCATTATCCAGGTGAGTCCTGAATATAGTAAAAAAAAAAAAGTCCCTAAACTGCAAGACTGGGGGAGATTTTATTACAGAGGAGGAAGTAGCAGATGAAATGTTGCAGGCAGAGTCTGGAGTGAGGCAGTGAAGAAGTTATGAGCCAAGGAACATAGGCACCTTCCAGAAAAAAGAAGGAGTGGGTTCTCCCGGGGCCTTCAGAAAGAACTGGCCCCAATGACACCTGGACTTTAGTCCAGTGAAACTGACTTCAGACCTCTGGCCTCCAGAACTTGAAGAGAATAAATTTCTGCTGTTTTAAGCCATCAAGTTTGTGGTCATTTGCTACAGTAGCAACAAGAGGATAATACGCAAATGACTTTCATTTTCTTGAGCCGCTTGGGATGGCTGCCAGTGTGAGGCTGCCCCGACTGCTCTAGTTCGTATTTCTTAGAAACAGTGACATTCTTCTGCATTATTGCAGCAAACTATCAAAATCTAGAAATTAACACTGCTGTATCCCTACACCCTTCTGGCTTCACCAGCTGTCTCAATCGTGTCTAGCAAAGTATCCGGTTTAGAATCTTAGGCCCCTGCTGTACATTCCTCAGTCATCTCTTGACCTTCATGATCCTGATGTTTTGGATGCAGGCCAGTTACTTTGAAGAATGACTCCCAATTTGGGGTTGTCTGATGTGTCCTCACGGTGAGGTTCAGGCAAGCTCTGCATTTTTTTTTTTTTGCAAGAATATCACAGAAGGGACTCAGCATCTTTCTCCCTGCCTCCAGTTGAGTGGTATGCGATTTCCATCAGCCCACCACTTGTGCGGGCCACGCTGATCCCTTGACGGAGGTGGCGTCTGCCCGCCTTCTGTGCTGTGATGTTACTCTCTCTCTTCATAATTAATGTATGTTTCGATTCATTTACTTATTTATGTCATCATGGAGTCATGGTTTATTATTTTAGCCAATGGGTTATAGTACATTCCTACCATTATTTATTTTGATCCTTAATTTGTTCTACATTTGACTGGTGGAAATCCCATCAAGCCCCTCGGACATGTCTCATCATTCTTTGAGCACTTTCTGATTCACTGGAATAAGATGCTTTAGATCCACCTGGTACCTTCCCTGCTCCTGGAATCAGCCATTTCTCCAAGGAATTCTGTCTCTCCAAAGGCATCTGTGTTTCTCAGTGAAGCAGGAAGTGACCCATCAGCTGAGAGTGAGAACAGGGAAGCTTGTGTTGGAGGTTCAAGCAGAGGGCAGGTCCCATTTATCTCTCAAATGAGCGGAAAGGCCTGTGCTGGCTATGTTGTGTGTCAAAAAGGGAACTCACATGTGTGTCGTATATATCCCATTATATTTGTAAAAAACACACTCTCTCTAAAGTCACCATTCTACCTTCTCTTCAAGCAAAAGAAGGAAGGGGGTCGATGCCATCTCCATCTCCAAGCTCCTGGTCCCTCTCCCTGGAATACCAGCCTTTCTCCTGCAAGACTCATTCACCCTTCCAGACCTGGCTCCCTTGTCTGCTCCTCTGTGAAATCTCAGGGGTCCCTGAGACCACCCTCAGGTTCAACAATTCACCAGAAGGGCCCACAGAACTCAGCAAAGCTGTTACATTCATGGCTTCATTCATTACAACAAAAGGGTGCTCATTAAAATCAGCGCAAGTGAGAGGCTGGGGGAGCAGAATCCAGGAGAGGCGGGGCTCCCAACTGTCTCCTTCCCGTGGGCCACCTCCTCCCAGCAGCTTGTGTGACCACACTCCTGGGGTCTTGCCAACCAGGGAAGCCCGCCCGAGCCTGGGTGTCCAGGGGGCCAGTCACACAGACGTGGAGCCTCTCAGTCTCCAGCCCCTCCGACAGCCGCACCGGCAGAGCGAGGCCAAAGGCTCAGGTGCACACAGATGCTCGTCCAGGGAGGACGCCCCAAGGGCACCCAGGTCATCTCCCGGGAGCCGGTGAAGCCTTGCAGAGCACAGAGTTGGAGCACCCAAGTGCACCGACAACTCCACGGAGGCCTCCCTTGTTCCCACCCCTTTCCAGTTCCCACCCCTTTCCAGTTTCCACCCCTTTCCAGTTCCCACCTCTGGGCATTCATCCTGTCCTTCCACCAGCTGCCCTTCATAGGCACTGACCTCACAGATGGGCATCTGTACTTCTCCCCCCACACTAGGATGAACAGAGACATTCCCATGTCTCCCATCCCCATCCCAGAAGGTTCCTCAAGCCCCCAAGCTTCCTTTCTTCAGGACTGTCCTAAGGCAAGGCCTTCCCCTTGCACACACATTAAGAGAATGTTCCTCAACTGGGGTTAATTTAATTTTTTTTTTTTAATTACGTGTGTGGGGGTGTGTGTGTGTTAGTTGCTCGGTTGTGTCAGATGCTTTGAGACCTCATGGACTAGAGCCCACCAAGCTCCTGTGTGCATGGGATTTCCCGGGCAAGAATCCCAGAGTGAGCTGCTGCTCCCTTCTCCAGGGGATCTTCCTGACCCAGGGATGGAACCCGGGTCTGCTGAATTGCAGGCGGATTCTTTACTGTGAGCCACAGGGAAGCCCCTGTTTCACAATTAGATTGAGGTCACGTTTTTTCAAGTGATGTGCCGTCCGTCCTAAGGGCATCATACAGAATGAATCCATCTTACTCCTGATAATGGAAGCTTAGATCAGTTAGTGAAGGCGGTGTCTGCCAGCTTCTTTAGTAAATGTGTTATACTTTTCCTGATGCGCTTTATAATTATTTGGGGGGGGGGTGATACTTTGAGGCTATGAAAATACTTTACTTCTCCTTGAAATTTCATCCACTCCTCTGTCTGTTGGTCTGTAACAATCATGACTATGTTGTTCTGACTTTCTATTTTCCCAGATCTTTCTACATTTATTAAATGGAATTCTTTTCTAAGGATCAGCTGTCCCCTCTTCCCATCACTGTTTACTGCACTCAGATTCAGGGTACAGATGCGTTTCCTCCCCTTCGGAAGGGCAAACTTTTGTGTGAAGCAAACCTTGAGATTCCTAGAGATTCCTAGAGATTCCTAGAGACTGACCTCGTATGCTGGCCAGCGAAAGGTCTCCCTATGTCCCAGAAAATTTCTCTGATGTCCTCACAAACAAAAGCTGAGACTGCTCACAAATAAATTTGCTTTTTT
>SJYF01001046.1:1232148-1242711 GCA_006410515.1 Procapra przewalskii | reverse complement strand
CCGCCCCGCCGGTGGAAGCCCTCAAATTACTGTGAACACACACTGCAGCCCAAAGGCCGCAGCGGCGACCCCCACCCCCGGCCGCGGCCCCGCGCCCTACCAGATTAGGTTTCGTGCGCGGGCGGAGGTACAGGAAGGTCCCTGGGGATTTGTTCTGCTCCGCTGCCAGCCCGCTATGCCAGCCCCCAGCCCTGCCCCGGCCCCATTGTTTCCAGCCGCCCAGCCAGCATGCGGTCAAGCTTGCACAAAGCCCCTGGCCATGCAGGGGAGGCTCACCCCAGCCACGGTCAGACCCTGGTGACAGGGTGCAGCTCCCAGGCCAGACCCACGCCGGCTGCAAAGGGGCCATCAGTCCTGGCACCTTCACAGAGCTCAAGGGACATCAAAGCTGCAGCAGCGTCAGCCCCCAGCCTGCCGCTCTGGGCTCTCTGCTGTGCCCGAGCAGTGGGGGCAGGGAGACCGGGTGGCCAGCGGTCAGCACCCTGTGCCGTCCTTACTCCTTACTGGGAATAGGAACCCAGTGTGCCCAGCCCCTTATCAATACTGGGCCACGCCAGGCACCCTGCCACCCCATTACGGCTTTACCTCACTGAGCCCTGTCCAGCCAGGATCACAACTTCCCTTTTACAGATGGGAAGACTGAGGCTCGGGAAGCCTGAGCGCTTTGGTCCAGGACACGCGCCCCTGCCTGTGCTCCGCAGTTGCTCACGGGCTGGCAGGGGAGACATCCTAGTCACCCAACGGTGACAAGCAGCTCCTGATTTACCAAAGTCCACACAGCAGGGTGTGTGGCAAACCCCTCCAAGGGACACGTGGGGCTCCCGGGGACCTGGCTGCTGACGGCCCCTGTCCCAGGCTGCCCACCTTCTGAGGCTGAGTCATGATTGCCACCTGCTTAGAGCGGGCGTCCTTTTGGGTAACTTCTTCCACTCCTGGGGTCCTGACACCTGCCTCAACCATCACACGTCAACCCAGTCTGAGGAGGGAGGCTAGATCGCGACAGAGACGGGAGAGATGAGTGGCCGGAGGAGACATGTCAAACAGAGAGCTGCCTGGCCTGACGGCAGGACGGGCCATTCCCCAGACGAGAGCGGATGGGCAGGACCGCTCTAAGCCGTGGAGCCAGGATGTGCCAAGGTCCTGTGGCAGCAGAGTCTGGCCTGTAGCCGAGGGCTTGGCGAGAGCCACGAGCTGAGTACAGTGGTCGGCGGGTCAGGATGCAGGGTGCCTGCCTGCACGTCCACTGGGCTGAGGATGTCGATCGCAGAGGGATGGGCCGTCACGTGGGCCGGCGCCTCCGGGGGTGACAGGTGAGGGCCAAGTCTCACACCTGGTCTGCTTAGTGAGAGCCCGTGTGTGCGCTCGGTGTGCCCAGCTCTGTGTGGCTCCAAGCACTGCCACCTGCCAGGATCCTCTGTCCATGGAATTTTCCAGGCGAGAACACTGGAGTGGGATGCCATTCCCTTCTTCAGGGGATCTTCCTGACCGAGGGATCAAACCCAGGTCTCTTGCCTCTTCTGCAAGGGCAGGCTGATTCTTAACCGCTGCCCCACCCAGGAAGCCCGTACTGTGAGACCAGCTCTCAGCTTCTCTTGGGAAGCCCTGGTGTCTGGGTGCCGAGTACCCCATATGCATGAGGAGGGGTATCCCACAGGTCTGGGGAGAAGAAGGACTCACAGAACGGTCCCCGTGGTCCAGGAGAGACTGGGGTGGACAGTGCCGCAAAGACGGGTCTCTTGCCAGGGACAGGCGTCAAACCTGCATCAGACGGAGCAGAGCTCAGTCGGTTCTAGACGGTAGAATGTGGACCCTGAGGCTTTACCGTGGCAGGAAGACCAGGCAGAAGGTCTAAGGCATCCTGCCGTCAGCTGGGTCTAGTGGCTGGCAGGACAAGGTGGTCGGCGTGGACTCTGCACACAGTGCCTCTCCCCAGACACGGGCCCTGAGAGCCATGGACACGCTGCCTCCCTTCCCTGGGCCTCCCTCTTGTACGGGCGTTGCCACACGTCACTGTTTAAAGCTGTTCTTTGTTAGGACCGCCCATTTCTCCGGTGAAATGGAGCATCACAGGCAAAGCTGAGCACACCAGAGGTGTGCTGGGGACAGCGGCTGAGGCCGGGGACCCCTTGGTCTCTTGCCCCCTCCTCCACGTGCTCTCCAGCAGGGCGTTCGAGAGGCACCGATATTCTCTGGGGCTCTGACAGTCCAGGACCCTGCGGGGAAGCAAGTCAGCACTGGACAGAGCACCGCCCCGTCGCCCGCAGCCTGGGTTCCCGCCTCGATCGCTCTGTGATGTGGGTGGGGAGCTAGCGCCTGGCTCTCCCGGGGGGGTCCTGCCCCAAGGCGCTGACCACTGCCCAGTACCGCTTGCCGGGACATTTCTGCATTAAAAGACCCAACAGCAGTTTTCTCCAAACTTCTCCAAATGACATCTGCGTGATTTTACCGCCTCTGTGAGTGTGGGCACCCGCGCATGCATGTGTGCGTGCATGTGTGTGTGCATGCGTGCATGCATGTGCATGAGTGCATGTGTGCGTGCATGTGCATGAGTGCATGCGTGTGTGCATGTGCATGCATGTGCGTGCATGCATGTGTGTTTGCATGAGTGTTCGTGTGTGTGTGTTGGAAAACAGAATGAGCATCTTTCCGTGTGCTTATTAGTCATGCGACGTCTTCTTGGGAGAAATGCTTGCTCACGGCCTCTTGCTTGCTCTCTGTGCTACCGAGTGAGGCGAGCTCTTTATACACTGTGGTACTTCATGACTCTAACATGGGCTTGCACTCTCACTTTCTGCCAACAGCCTGGCGTCAGGCGAGGGGGCAGGGCTGCGGAAAGGCTCATGCAGGCGCCTTAGCGGGGCCCAGGCTGGCACGGGCTGGCTGGGGAAGCGCCAGAAAGTGACCCTGGTCCTGCCCCACCGCAGCAGGAACAACCTCTGGTTGCTTCCGTGTTCTCTGCAACAAGACATGTAACAACAGAATCCGCCTCACAGAGCTGTTTCATTGAATAACTGACTTTACGGATATAAAGCATGGAGCAGAGAACATGGCACACAGTAGGTGCTCAGTTAATGTTAAATATTATTACTATATAAAGTGTAAAATGCAAGGAGATCAAACTAGTCCATCCTAAAGGAAATCAACAGTGAATATTCACTGGGAGGTCTGATGCTGAAGCTGATGCTCTAATATTTTGACCACCTGATGCAAAGTGCCGACTCACTGGAAAAGACCCTGATGCTGGGAAAGACTGAAGACAGCAGAAGGGGCCAACAGAGAATGAGATGCTTGGATGGCATCACTGACTCAGTGGACAGGAGTTTGAGCAAACTCCACGAGATGGTGAAGGACAGAGGAGCCTGGCGTGCCGCAGTCCTTGGGTTCACAAAAAATCGAACACGACTTGGTGACTGAAGAACCACAATGCTCTGTCGTCAAAGGAATGTCCACTAAAGTGTAACTTTTGCCTCCCCAAATGTTATAAACTTAAAATCAAGTCACACTGCTGAGGATTAGCAAGGCACCCAGAAAACGGTTCCTTTCATGAAGCCAAATAGACAATTTTTCCCTTTAGAAAAATATCCTCAAAATATTTAAGTGGCTGCTTAAAGCGAAGATAATTGTGGTGTATTCTGGTGCGGGGGGGGTGTGTGTGTCAGAAAATATGTGAAAGGAAATGTATGAAGGCAGAGGACGAGAGATGGGGGGAGGGTGCTGTGACGAGTTTCTTACTCTGTGTGATGCTGTGTGTGATGCGATGCTACGTGGGGACACACAGACTTCAAAGCAAGCGCTAAACAAACAAAACGAAGACCGAGAGGTAAAGCTCATAAGCAGATGGAGAACGAGAAGAAAGGAGAGACAGAGAACAGAAGACGGGAAAAGCCAGCAAGGCGTCCTTCAGCACAGCCCCCTCCGCGGACGTCACTGCATAGTAATGATCTATAAATGCTCCCCAATAAAAGGCAGAGACGGTCAGATTGATTACATGAGTGAGACCCAACCGTTCCCCGTCCACAGGTCATGCACTTTATTTTTAAACAGCCACTACTTTACTCTTTTAATTAACTTGACTGCGCTGAGTCTTGGTTGCAGCTTGCAAGACCCAGCTCCCTGACCAGAGATAGAGCCCAGGCTCCCTGCATCAGGAACCCAGAGTCTTGGCCCCTGGACCAAGTGGACGCAGGTTGTCCACTTTAAAGGTGAAGAGAGACTTGAAAATAAGGGTGGAAGCTTAGCCGCCAGGCTCTGTCCATCTGGACCACCTGGACCCAGATCCTTGTGCACCAGGATTGCTCGGAACACACGTAAACGTGCACCACACGCCTTCCCCATCTGTGTGTCACTACACTTTGGCAAACCCTGGGGACTTCCCAGGTGGTGCAGTGGTACAGAATCCGCCTGCCACTGCAGGAGCCGCGGGAGGCAAGGGCTCCATCCCCGGGTCAGGAAGATCCCCTGGAGACGGAAATGGCAACCCACTCCAGGGTACTTGCCTGCAGAATCCCATGGACAGAGGAGCCTGGTGGGCTATAGTTTCGGGGTCACAAAGAGTCAGACTCCACTGAGCACAGTTCAGGGAGATAACAGCACAAGGAGCTGCTGCTGCTGAGTCGCTTCAGTCGTGTCCAACTCTGTGCGACCCCAGAGACAGCAGCCCACCAGGCTCCCCCGTCCCTGGGATTTTCCGGGCAAGAACACTGGAGTGTGTTGCCATTTCCTTCTCCAACACATGAGAGTGAAAAGTGAAAGTGAAGTTGCTCAGTCGTGTCCCACTCTTAGCGACCCCATGGACTGCAGCCCACCAGGCTCCTCCGTCCATGGGATTTTCCAGGCAAGAGTACTGGAGTGGGGTGCCATTACCCTGGTAAACCCAGGGCTTTAACCAACAACAGTGTACGAGTCTGGTTTCATCAACTGTAACAAACATGTCCCACTCACACAAGACGTGAATAATAGGCAGCTCTGAGGGGTCTGGAAGGCTGCACACATCAGCTCTATCGCCGTGTAAACTTCAAACTGCCCTAAAATTAGTCTATCAATTATTGACAAGCACACCAATCAGCTGGAAAAGATGGTGCTCGGCACTGGAGATGCGGACAGGGGCGGGCGCCTGACCTGGGAAGTGGAGGAGCCCGAGGCAGCTGTCGCTGGCTTTCTGATTCTCGGCCAAGTTCACCCAGACTACTTCTGCCCTTAACACTTATCACTTCCCGGCATTAATTACCGCCGCTCCGCCCCATTTACAAGTAGCTTATCAACAAACATCTCGTGGGCACATTGCTGGGATGTTTGATAACATGCTGCAGTGACTGCGGGAGTTCCAGAACCTTCCAGCCTTGATTGTGGCTCAGGAGGGCACAGCTTGGCATGGCCATGCCCAAGTGGGCCCCAGAGGCCCAGCTGGACGGGCCCTGAGAGTGGTCTCTGCAAGGCAGCCAGGGCGATGCCACCCCACTCACCCCCGCCAGCCTGGGTGGTCAGCCAACTCACACCCCATCTCGCCCCGCCCTGCTCCCCAGCTGCCAGCAGCAAGACAAGAGAGGGGAGACAAGTCTTTGGTGCTGCATGAGGCTGGGCCAGTCTCTCACCTCTCTATGCTCAGGCCTGATTTCCAAGCTGGCCCCTGGATCCCCGGGTTAATGAAGAGAGGCTGTGGTCAGCACATCTCAAGACCTGGCACCAAGCGCCAAGGCCACACTGAGAGCTCCACACTCTGCCTTGTCTCACACAGCCTGTGGGCAAGGGCCCACTTCACAGAGCAGGCCACCGAGGCTCATGGGTCCCGGGCTGCTGGCAACGGCGAGCGGGCTTCTGGTGCAGGCACCCACCATCCAAGTCGCTTGCCAGGGAGAGTCTGGAAGGGAGGGAGGTCTGCTCCTGAGGGGTCCCCTGGCATCAGGGGTCCCCCTGCACCCAGGGAGCAGCTCAAGGTGGACAAGCTGGCAGGCCCAAGTGCTCACTGGTCTCCATGCTGCCCGCGGAGAAGCGAGCATGTGTGTTTTCTATCTGCAGAAATCCTCCTGAGCTGGACTCGGTCATTTCGCCCCCACTCCAGGGGACTCTGCGGTCCCTGCGGCTGCGTCCCAGCGGCCAGGAGGGGCTTTCATCCCACGGAGGGCTCCGGCTGCGTCGCCACCAAGCAACGGAAAGAACTTATTTTAGGAAGACGAGAATCCACCTACCACTTAGTGAGGAGTCCAGGCTAATTGTGAAGCTGCGCTCAGTTTCTTTATTTAGCTGTTTATTAAACTGGCTCAAACTGGAATTAATGGCTGAGCCAGCCTAGTGGCTCCCCCTGTGTGTGTCCTGGGGCACCCCCCCCCATAGCAATTTCGGCCTGATTAAAGGCTCCGCCAACCCACCGCCTCACTCGGACCCACAGCTCAAAGCACCAGGCCCAGGAAAGCGCGGCCCATGGCTTGCAGGCCTGGCTGCCGCTGGTGAGTCCATTTCTGCCTCAAAATCCACGCCCTGACCCCCCACCCCCACCCCACTGCACGTGCTGCCCAGCTGCTGCATGAGCACCTGCGTTGGCCTGGGCCAGGCGACCCCAGCACCCACCCCAGGAACCCTCCAAGCCCTGGACACCCTCTGCCCATCACCTCACTGTTGACTTTGAGGCACTCTTTGCAGTTTGAGGTGGCCCCATATATCTATTTGCCTGCCGTTCCAGAATGTACGGTCCAGGAAGCCAAGGCCCCACCTTCCCATTTGTGCTGAGTCACTGGGTTTCAGAATATTGCTGGGTATACAGCTGGCTTCTCAGGTGGAGCTGGTGGTAAAGAACTCGCCTGTCAATACAGGAGATAAGAGATGCAGGTTCAGCCCCTGGGTCAGGAAGATCCTGTGGGGGAGGACACGGCAACCCACTCTAATTGTGAAGCTGTGCTCTGTTTCTTTATTTAGCTATTTATTAAACTGGCCCAAACTGGAATTAATGGCTGAGCATGGCATGGCAGGAGGGCATGGCCTGGCTCTAGAGTCCGTAGGGTCCCAAAGAGTCAGACATGACTGAGCGACTTAGCACACACGCATGCACACAGCTGGCGCTCGGTCAGCAGGCATGGAATGTCTCACTTTTACTTGGAAGGGAAGGTGTCAGAGGCCAGCAGGGAGACTTCAGTCCTGAAGAGAAGCTCTCGGTGAAAATCAGAGGGGCCGATGGTTGCACAAGACGTTGAGTTCACCAGGATCCACTGGACGGCACAGTCTAACAAGCGGATTGCGTGAGCTGTGAACTGTCTCTCCACGAGGCTAAAGAGAGGAAAGCCCTGTTCAGCCTCTGTGCTCTTGTGCATATCCAATCAAAACGCATGCACATGTACCCTAAAAGGCATGTGCTGGAGCGTTCTCTGAAGCTTTGGTTAGAAAAGCCCCAAGCTGGGCTCTGCCCGAAAGCTCTTGTAGAGAAGAGTGCACAGGTGGGCCCTGGTGTCTCCACATATCGGCATCCATGGAGCCTTGAGAGCTCCTGACCTGCAGCCCACCCAAGGGCCGATCAGACAGATGCCGAGATTAATTAAGCCAGATTGCAGAGCACAGACTTTGGATGATTCTTTCATAGAAAGCAGAAGCAGGTAGAATTCAGATATGCTGATAGGAGTTGGGAGCGGTTACCCTCGGGGCGTGGTGCGGGGTGTGGCTCTGTCTTGATCGCTGGCTGTGTAGGCGAGTCACCCAGCTTTGCACGTGTCTGTGCGTGCATCAGATATCAATGCACGTTTCTCAAAGTTAAGGTTAGAACCAAGCGTAGACAGCCGCAGGGTGAGACCAGGGTGGCAGGCAGGTTTGGGGGTAAGGTTCCCCCACCCGCTAGCTGGACTCAAGCCCTCGCTTTTCTGGCTCACTTGGTTTCTTTTCAGTTTTCTCACCTGTACAGCGTGAGCGACGGTGGCCCCTACCTGAGAGGGCTGTTCTGAGGACCCAGGGAGCAGGTAACAGGGGAGTCCGACCCTGCACAGGCCAGGCGAGCTGCTGCCCTCTGACTCGGCCAGCTGGGCATCCTCTCAGTTCCTGGAGAGGGGGAGCTAAGCGGCTCTCCTTCCCATAAATGTCCACACCTTGGTCCCAGGAACCTGAGAATACATTACCTTACGTGGCAGAGGGGACTTTGTGGATGTGACAAGATAAAGGTTGAAGCGAAGCTAAGGGGGTGGGCTTCCCAGGTGGTGTAAAGGTAAAGAACCCACCTGTCAATGCAGGAGACACAAGAGATGCAGGTTCGATCCCTGGGTCAAGAAGATCCCCTGGAGGAGGGCATAGCAACCCACTCCAGAATTCTTACCTGGAGAATCCTGGAACCTGGGGGTCTACAGTCGTTAGGGTAACGAAGAGTCAGACATGACTGAAGCGACTTGGCACGCACGTACACAGGAAACCAAGGGGAGATCACCCTGGATTATCCGGATGGACTCAATGTCATCACAAGGATTCTTACAGGAGGGAAGCAGGAGATCAAAGCCAGAGACGGAGATGGTGGAGGCAGAGGTCAAAGGGACGAGGCCACCAGCCACGGGATGCCGGCAGCCTCCAGGAGCTGGAAGAGGCAAGAGCACAGACCCTGCCCCGAAGCTCACCGAGGACTCTGACCTCCACAAACACAAGAGAAAATCGGTTTGTGTGGTTTGAAGCCACCCAGCTTGTCACCATTTGTCAGAGCGTCCACGGGCCGCCTGTGGGCTGGGCCTCTCCCATCCTGCCCCTGTCCCACTGTGGGACACGCCCAGAGCCAGGCCCTGCACTCAGGGTCTGCATGTAAACTACACAGCCCCACTCTCATCACACAGGATGGTGGGGGGGGGGTGCCCTGGTGGTGGAGGAGGGATGGGGAAGACCCTCGGGCTGGACACAGAGCTCTGTCCAGGCAGGACCAGCTGGCTCCTGGGTGCATCAAGGTCTCCTCTCTTGGGGCCTCAGCTGCCCCAGCCCAGAGCCCATGCCTGTCATTGTGATGGGGACCAGGGGGTGGGGGGAGATGAGGCCCCTGAAGGAGGGTCCTGGTGGGGCTCCCTAGGCCTGACAGAGAGCAGCAGGCCCCCAGGGCTCACCCAGGACACCTGCAAACACCTTCCACCATCCTCTCTCCACCCAACACACACTCATGGGGGACCCTGCTCTGCCCCAGTCGGGCCAGGAGGGTAGGGACACAGAGGTGAGCAAACTCCAGTGGGGTCTCCGCCCCAGGCAGCCCAGAGTCCAGCTGGGAAGACAGATGGTGATCACGTCATGCAAGCTGGGCTGTGAGGGACTTAGGAGGGGGGTGACCAGCCAGGAAAATCTGGGAAGACCTCCCGGCAGAGGTGATAATTGAACTGAACTGGGGGGTGGGGGGGTCAGGGATGACGGAGTCGGGGGCTTGTGAGCCAGAGGAGAGGGGATGAGACAAGGCCAAGAGAGGAGGCGCAGGCAGAATCCTCACCTCATAGAAGGTTCTGGAAGGCTACAAGCTGGGGTATGGTGAGCCAGTCTGCTTTGGGGAAGACCACTCCGGCTGTCTCATGGGGACTGAGGGCAGAGGGCTCTGACCAGCGCTAACCCAGGGGCCCCTCCTGGCAGGAGGCGGTGCCACCATTCCCACCTGAACGCCCCTCCCAGGTCTGGGACCCCTGGCTGCCTCCTGGAAGCTGGCTCCAGAGAGACCGCCCTCCTGCTGGCCTGCGGGCAGTGGGGGCAGGGCCCACAGGGAGAGGCAGCCCAGCAGGGGGGCTCCAAATGGTGCCAACTCTGCAGCGTCCGGAGCCCCCAGCCTGCCCCGTCGTGAACCCATCCCAGCTCCTCCTCCGCCTGCTCACTGACCTGCAACCAGGTGCAAATTGCGCCCTGCCGAGGACAAAACGGCTTTGATGAACCAAATGGTGGGTTTGTTGTTGCTGTTGTTAAGGGAGGTATTGGGACGGCCTCAGGAACACAGGCACGGTGTCCCGCGGAGACCCCGGCCCAAGAAGGGAGGGAAGGGTTTCTTTTATGAGCCTCCCTCTCCCCACGACCGACCGGGCCTCTTCCAAGAGCAAGGGCCTCAGCCCGAAAGCCTGTCCCTGAAGGCAGGGGCTTCAGAAGAGAAGGAACAGGGGTTCTCACAGGGACTTGAAAAGCAGAAAATGCCAAGACAGCAGTGATGGGTCCCAAGGCCTTCTCTAGGTAGGGTCTCGAGAGAAGCCGGGGCACAGAGGGCCTGGGCCCTCCCAGCCGTACCTGGCCCTGCAGCCCGCCTCCCTGCTCAGAGTCCTGACCCCGACAGACATGCCTCAGCTGTTCAGAGCTGATCAAGTCCTTTCCTGGGCATCTGAGATGCCAAGACGTGGGCAGGCAGGATGGATCCTCACCTGTTTCTTCACAGACGGAGAAGCTGAAGACAAAAAGATGGGAAAACCGGGTGCTTTCTCATCCACCTCCCACTACATGCTGCCCCTCCCCATGCTCGGAGGTGCCCATCCTTCCCTTGGGCCCTGCAGAAAGGGAAGCGGGCTATTTTGGGTGCTTTTGATCTAAAATTACCCCCCGCCCCCACCCAATCTGGCTAATGTTAGACCCCCACTAAGAGCCTCCTCAGCGCCCTCAGCG
>SJYF01001046.1:1213946-1232074 GCA_006410515.1 Procapra przewalskii | reverse complement strand
AAGACGTGGGCAGGCAGGATGGATCCTCACCTGTTTCTTCACAGACGGAGAAGCTGAAGACAAAAAGATGGGAAAACTGGGTGCTTTCTCATCCACCTCCCACTACATGCTGCCCCTCCCCATGCTCGGAGGTTCCCATCCTTCCCTTGGGCCCTGCAGAAAGGGAAGCGGGCTATTTTGGGTGCTTTTGATCTAAAATTACCCCCGGCCCCCACCCAATCTGGCTAATGTTAGACCCCCACTAAGAGCCTCCTCAGCGCCCTCAGTGGTGCCCAGTGATCTTTCCAAAAGGCAGGGCACCACAGCCGCGCCACCGCCCCTCACGCTTGGCCTCTGAGGCCTGTCAGACAAACCTGCTACCCCTCTGACTTCCAGGTGGCCAGCTTTGCCCCCAGGAATTCACGGGCCAGGGCTGCCCTGCTGTTGGATTGTATAGTCACTGGCCTGGGGTTCTGGAAAATTCTCTGGCCTTGCTCTGTAGCTGGATGAAAATTCAGACCAAGCTGCTAACATCACCGCCTCCGAAGGCTCAGGCATGAGGGCTGACCTCCCCGGCTATCTTCTACTGCCCGTCGCCCACATTCCTTCAAACACCTCCCACCCCTGCCTCAGGCATGAATGTGGGCAAGAGACCCCCCCATCTCTGCCCCGGTCCCACTGAGGCAAGGCTGGCTGGACCAAAACCGTGGCCTCCTGAGAGGGGAGAGGGATCGCTCATCACCAATTCTTTCCAAGCTGACTTACTGAGTGCCTGCTATGCGCCAAGCACAGTCTAAAGTCCCGAGGATGCAGCTGCACATTGGGCAGAGTCCCTGTACTCCTGGATCAGGCCATTCCTGAACTCCACTCAGGATAACACTCCAGGCCTGTTAGGGGGCCCATTCATTTTACCCATTTCATAGCCCAACAAAAGCGTCAAGAGCGTGAGCTTTGTCGGCTGGCTGACCTGGCTTCAAATATGAGCTCACCGCCTACAGCTAAGTGACTGGGCAAATTATAAAAGCCATCACCGTTCATAGTGGAGTTGTTTTATTGTATATCTTGCTGAGTTCCTGGACATCAGTTATAAATAAATTCTTCCTCACTGTGAAAAGAGAGAAACCGTCATCATAACGGCTAAGCAAGTAGCGCACCGCGTAGATGCCGGGAGCGCTCCAGGTGCTCGACGCGATGGGACCGTTTAGTCCTCCCGAGCCCTGCCAGGTGGACGCCGCTGTCATCCCGCTGTAGGGAAGAGGGAAGGGCGCGCAGGAAGAAGTCTGCTGCTCATGGCAGTGTGCTCCCTGCTCTGAGCCTCTGGCCCGGCCCCAACTACCTGCGCGGACGCGTATCAGTGCAAGAGACCAGAGACTGGGCGGGGTAAAACGATGCGGATGAACTCTCTCTCAGAGTGGAGCCCAGACGTCCAGACTCGGGGTGCTGCAGGGCTGTGGTCACTCCGGAGGCCTCCGGGGCCGATCCGTCCTGTCGCTCCCATCTTCTGGGGTCCGAGGCTGCACTCCTCCAGCCTCTGTGCTCACGTGGCCTTCTTCCTTCCGTGTCTGCAAGGACCTTTCTGCCTGCTCTCTCTTATAAAGACACCCATTGTCAGATTTCAGGCCCACCTGGGTGATCCATGACGACTTCAGAAAGTGTTAGTCGCTCAGTCGTGTCCAACTCTTTGTGACCCTGTGGACTGTAGCCCACCAGGCTCCTCTGTCCATGGAATTCTCTAGGTAAGAATACTGGAGTGAGTTGCCATTCCCTTCTCCAGGGAATCTTATTGACCCAGGGATTGAACCTGGGTCTCCCCCGTTGCAGGCAGATTTTTTACCATCTGAGCCACCGGGGAAGCCCTCAGCCCTGGAGCCTTATCTCAATCCTATCAGCAAAGATCTCTGTGCTAAATAAGGCCACATTCCAGGGTTCCATGTCTTTTGGGGGGTTACTAGTCAACCATCTCCAGAGGCCTTTTAAAGTATAGGGCTTGGGGCAAGGGCTCCTCTTTTCCAGATCTCAGGACAGTGCTCCTATGGGCTTTAAGGTTCACAAAGGAGTTTGGACCTTTGTGCTGAAGGCAGACAGCATATTAAAAAGCAGAGACATCACTTTGCCGACAAAGATCCATATAGTCAAAGCTATGACTTTTCCAGTAGTCACGTACAGATGTGAGAGTTGGAACATAAAGGAGGCTGCGTGCAGAAGAATTGATGCTTTTGAATTGTAGTGCTGGAGGAGACTCTTGAGGGTCCCCTGGACTGCAAGGAGATCAAACCAGTCAATCCTAAGGGAAATCAAGGCTGAATATTCTTTGGAAAGACTGATGCTGAAGCTGAAACTCCAATACTTTGGTCACCTGATGAGAAGAACTGACTCACTGGAAAAGACCCTGATGCTGGGAAAGAATGAAGGCAGGAGGAGAAGGGCACGACAGAGGATGAGATGGATGGATGGCATCAGTCTCAATGGACATGAACTTGGACAAACTCTGGGAGATGGTGAAGGACTGGGAAGCCTGGTGTGCTGCAGTTCACTGGGTCTCAAAGAGCTGGACATGACTTAGCAACTGACCAACAGCGGACATTTTTCAGGTGGGAAGCAAGTTCAAAGCAGCAGCCTGGAAATACTACAAGGACTTGGCAAATTGAGGGGTCCAATCAAGATGAGCTGGGAGCCTAAAACATGGGCTATGATGTCATAAAGGATCACCAGGGAGGCCCCTCTGACTGTTCCCGGCTAAAGCCCCATATCTGGAGAGGCCCGAGCTGAACCAGGAGGCATCCCTGGTCTTCTCACCTAGATGAACCTTTCTTGCTTCTCCCTCAAACTCTCTTGGCTCAGAGGTTCCACCTGCATGACCAAATCCAGGCTGGAAACCGCTTGCTGGGGTCTTTCCTCCCCACTATATTCCAGATGCTCCTGCCTCCAGCCCTGGCCACACACAGGAGCTCAGCGGTGAGAGGCCACTGGCGCAGACGTGTCCAGAGCCTGGTGCTTCCACCCCGGGCAGCGGGGGCGGCCAGGGTGGGAGGATTAGCTGCCCTCTCCCCAGAAGGCTCTCCCCTTCCGGGTGTCCAGTCTCCGACCAAATGTTTTTGATTTTACAGAAGTAGAACAAGGGGCTAATCTGAGTTTAATTTCTGAAGCCAGGCCTTTGATTTAATACTTATTCATCTAAGTAATTAATGCCTCTGAGTCTGGGGTCAGAATGCATCTGAGTTTAGCCTGTCTCCTCCTTTACATCCAGAGACAGACCTCACAGCACTTGGTATCGCCAAACCATTCATTTATACCAATTGGGACATTCCAAGGGCCCAGAGCAGTTACCAAACAGGACTTTGTAGGGTTCTCCACCATCATGATTAAATCCATTATCCTCCACCATCCCTGAGTCCTGGAGGGAAGGCCCTCCTGCTGTACCCCAAAACCTGCTCCCAAGCCCGGTCTTTTCTCCCAGGAGGTATTTGGAGAGAGTGTGGAATATAGAATGTTCTGGGTTGTGAGACATTTCCCCAAATCCAGACCTCGTTCCATCCACAAGCATCTAATAAGTGCCGACTCTGCCAAATACTAGCAGATTCGTGCCAGTGTGGTCCTGAAGCAGAAACACACAGACACACAACTCCAAAGGTGTGAGCAGGGTCTGAGCCCTGGGGCGGGACAGCTGCTCAGGGCAGGCGGGCTCCAGAGGTGGGGGGGCGTGGCGGGCGCGTGACGCTGACCTGAGCACAGAGGTGAGAGGGCCAGCAGAGGAGGGCGCAGGGCTGCACCACCCAGGACTGAGCTTCAGAGGCTGTTTGTAGACCTTCTGGATGGCTTTTCATGCAGGAGATCCTAGGAGGAGATTTTGGGGTTTTGCTTTGTCTTTCTTTCTGTTTAAAGCCTGGGACGAAGCCACCTCCGTGACTGCCCGTGAGTCTGCCGGCAAGCCCACCTTGCCCTCACCTCACTGCCAATTTCACTTCCCATCATCCCACCGATGGTCAGCACACAGGGACCCAGCATCCGAGCGCCCAGAGGCTCACAGTGTGGGGCTTACAAACCACTGCGGCTCCTGTTCCACAGATGGAGAGACAGCACTTGAATCAGGGCAGACTTTGGACCTTGCAGGCCCCGGGATGACCACCCTTTTGACGGCTCTGGGATGGCGAGGAGAGGCCAATGTCCATGGGAGCCGGACTGCATCAGTGCTGATCAGAGGGACAGACCCACAGCCCTTCCCTCAAGCTCGGGGCCGGGATGGCCAACTCGATGGGCCCGCCTGGGGGCCACACATGGAGCTCAGCCACGGACAGTTTCTCTGGTAAGAAGATAAGCACTTAGTCCTATGGATCCCTCGTGCCCACAGGAACCCAAGGATAATCCCAGCTAGGGGGAGAGAGGGATGCGAGCTCTGGGCGAAGCTGGGGCATAACTGTCCTTTCTGGTCTCTAGACGCCTGAGGGCTCAGCGTGGACCAGGCCAGATGGGGGCAGCTGCTCCCTCCCAGGGAGAGGAGGGGGCTTCAAGCTGCTGAGCGGCCCACTGCTGGAACCCAGGGAACCCCAGGGCAAGGATTTTCACCATGCTTGTTCATTACTGCATAAGCCTGGCTTGTGACGGTCATGCGGAAGGGTTTGGGGAAGGAACCTGTGTTCAGTATGGGGCAGGTGTGGATGCAATGCTGTCTGGCCCTTATACCGGGCTCTAGCCTGAGCTACAGCACTGACTGTCACAACCAGAGAAGCTCTGGAGCTGGGGGAAACTTGTGGGTGCCTGTGTTACCCCAGCAGCTAGAGCTTCCGATAGGCTTGCGTCTCAAAGGGGTTGATCATTTCCCAAGCCCCTAGCTTCCCACTCATAGGCTTGCAAACCATCCCTGCTCCCCGGAGCCACCAGGGGCACCCCCGCAGGCTGCAGGAGCGGGAGTGTTGTCTGCTCCAACAGGGCCAGAGGGGCTTCGCAGAGCAGGGGGCTTTGGAGAAGGCCTGCCCCTACTGCAGCCGGGAGGTGGAAGAAGCATCTCCTGATGAGAAACATGGTCTGACCAATGAAATTCTTTGTTCATTTCACCCCATAAACTGATCCAGATCCTGGGTTGGACGCCAGCCCTCCACATCTTAGCTGATGCTTCTGGGCGAGTCACTCGACCTCTCTGAGCCTCAGTTTCCCATCATAAGATAAGTTATTCATAGAACCTGGCCCCGGAGGCTGTCAAAATAATTAAATGACCCTCAGAGACTGCTAGGATATTTCTCTTACCTGTGAGTTAGAAGTATGGTACCAATTCCATACTGTATGATTCCCCAAACATTTTGTACTATTAAAAAACAAATCATCATTTTTCAAGCTATTAAAACACTGACATTAGAATATAGCAAATGAGATCACTCTTCTTAAAGCTGTGAAAGTAAAAGTGTTAGCCACTCAGTCATGTCCAGCTCTTTGCCACCCGAAGGACTGTGTTTCTCCAGGCCCCTCTGTCCATGAAATTCCAGGCAAGAATACTGGAGTGGGTTGCCATTTCCTTCTCCAGGGGATCTCCCTGATCCAGGGATTGAACCCAGGTCTCCTGCACTGCAGGCAGGTTATTTACATTTGAGCCACCAGGGAAGCCTCTTATAGCTGTAAATCTTAAAGTAAAACTTTATGGCATTTGCCCTAAGACCCCACCTCACCCCCACTCCCCCAAAAGAGAAATTGCTAGGACAGGAAGGAGCAGATGGGAAGAATCACTCAGTACTCAGCATCTGCCAGTCATGAGGTCAAAATGCCTAGTAGAGGCCAGGTTCTGGGCCCAAATCTGGGAGCCCGTTGAACACCAACAACCTGACCTCAGGGAGTTCAGAGTGTAGTCAAGCGAGGTCAGCACAGGAGACCTGCCCCACACCTCCTCGGGCAATCTCTCGACCAGAGAACCGGCCTCTGAGCAAAGTCCTAAAGAATAAAGGCACCAGCTGAAGGGCGGGGGAAGGGCAGCTGAGGAGAGGGTGCAGGGCTCCCTGCTTCCCGCACACACATGCACACAGAAACACACACACACATGCACACACATGCACACACATGCAGGAACATACACACACACAGACACAAGCACACAGTGTACACACACATGCATATGCACACACAGATACACAGACACACACATGCACACACATGCACACACATGCACACACATGCAGGAACATACACACACACAAACACAAGCACACACACAGCATACACACACGCACATGCACACACACAGATACACAGACACACACGCACACACATGCACATGCACACACATACCACACACAACCCACACACACACTGTACACACACACAGACACATGCACACACACACACCACACACACAGACAACCCACATACACACACCCCACACACACACCACACCCCACACACACACACCACACACACACCACACACACACAGACATACACCACACACACATGCACACCACACACACAGATACACACACATATAGACACAAGCACACACACACATGCACACACCACGCACACATACACGTACACAGACACCACACACTGCACACACATGCACACACACGTGCGCAGATATGCACAAGTGAGCATGCACCAAGCATATATATGTGCACACATAAGCACAAGACAAACACATGTGTGCACAGGACCAGAACGTGCACCACACACACAAACACACATCTACGTAGGCAGGTGCACACACATCTACACTCACACAGTGGTACCACACACACATGTACACAGGTACGCAGGGGAGCCTATACCAAGCAAGTGAACATGCACACATACACGGGCACGGGCTGGACCACACAGATGTGTGTGTGTGCGCACACTCACATGTCCACACACAGAGTCGCACAGACACCAGAGAGCATACACCATCACGCAGAGACTCACACACGCAGGTATGCACATGCCCACACACTCACACGGGACGCCCGCACGGGAGGGCATCTCCTGCCCTCTACACCGAGACGACAGGATTCCCTTTGGCCGGTAAGGAGATCCCTGGTCCCTCCTCTTAGGTTGCAAATAAAGAGAGCAAACCCTGAGCCCCACAGAACAGTGCCATCTTGTGGTGGCAGCAGGACCACGCGGCCTTCTTTCCTTCGGGGACAGTTCTTCCTAGAGCCGCTTCCAAGCGGGGCTGACACCAGCTATAATCTGGGGCAGGCACTCAGCCACCTTTTTCTTTGAGAGCAATGGTGTGCTCTGGTCTGCTCTGGGGTACCCCCCCCTCTGGCCGGATCTGGGGTCACCTGGACACTGAGTCTAGCCCTGCTGTGGGTTTTAGGAAGCCCCCTTCTCTCCCTGGGCTTCACTTGCCTCATCCAGTAAGTGGGACCTTTACACTCATGCTCGCCTGTGTCTAGAGCTTCTCCTGACCTACCCTGGGACTTCCCCAGAATAGGCTGGGCTGCCCCTAAGCCGGGCTTGAAGCAGGGGTTACACAGGCATCTCCTCTTGGCCCTTTAGAGACTGATTAGCTGGGCATCAGACCCAGGGCCTCCTTACTCTTCGGCAGACCACCAGACTCTGCATCCGCTGGGAAGGCATGAGAAATGCAGGATCGCAGGCCCCATGGAGAACTTCTGAGCCCAGGGGGCTGGGGCTCATGCCCCCCAGAATGCCCTTCTCTGGGCACCCATCAGGGTAACCACCTCTGTGCCTCTGTATCCTCATCCAAGAAATGGAGTCAAGATCAGAACCTGTCCAGCAGCGTCCTCAGGAGGGTTAAAGGAAACCTCTTGCAGGCAAAGTGAAAAGCCCAGCCCCCCTGATCTACAGAATTGCTCAATAAATGTCAGTGGGTAGAGCGGGGGTGGCTTTGCCCCATCACGTGAGCCCCTCCTCTGTCCTAAGCACAGTTCATTTTGAGCTTCACCTCCAGAGTTTGGGGAGATGCCTCCTGAAGACAGAAGGAGGCCGGGACTCCTGCAGCCCCAGCGTGGACCTGGTGGGTAAGGGACGGCACTGCGGCTAGGGACCCTGGTTTCAAAGGCGCTGGAGGTGGGCACGGCTTCTCGCGCTTCCATAGTTCGCCATGCACTAGTTAATCTTTCGCTGTTGATGTGAGCCCGAGCCCTGCGGCAGCTCAGTGGCCTCCCCGGGAGGACACGTCCCGCTCAGGCTCCGAGGGGGTTTCCTTCATTTGGCACGATGTTAATTTCCCCCGAGTCTCCTGGAAAGAGGTTTTAGAATAAGATGCGAAGCTTGGCAGGAATCTGACATCTGAAACAGCCACGGCGACGAGAGGAGGGGTTGTGACATTTGCTAATTGCCAATCGAGCTCTAATGTGATGTGCTGAGAGGCTCGGAGGAAAGTCTCCATCCCCAAGCCTGTGCTGGTTTCCTGGCTGGAGATAACCCCATGGGCGCACCATACTTTGCCGTGGGTAAGCATCCTTCTAGGATCTAAGAGAAACAACAGGGACATTTCCTCTTGGAAAACCAGAGAATGCTGGGAGGCTTGCGATCCAGAGCATCTCTGCTGAAATCCAGCTGGCTGGACGAGGGTGGGACCCTTCTCTTCCCCGAGCATCTCTCAGGTGATGACCCGGCATTCCCGGACCACTGCTCCAGGCCCACCCCTACTAGCCTCAGCCAAAGTCTGCCCCTGGTCCAAGGCCTGCAGAGCCCTACCTCCAAACCTTCCCAACAAGGATCCCCAAAGGAGGCCTGCCTTCCATGGCCCCACCCCATGGTCTGCCTACAGTGGACCCAGAGCCAGGACAGAACTTTCAGACTCAAGCTGTGAGGTCCTGTGCAAACTTGGCTTTTAAAGGCGCCGGTTGTGTTCAGCGTTTTGGGTAAGAAAGCTGGAGCAGCCGCAGCATCATGTCCTTCCAGCGGAGCTCTTTGGGGAGGTTGGGTCTTGCAGAGCACGGAGCCACCGACACTCCCTGCTGCTCAGCTTCGCACTTTCAGCAGCTTCCAGTAAGCTCCACGGTGAAATGCCCCCAAGCGCAAACCAGATCCATCGGCATGCCCTGGCACTTGCATTTCTGTTGCAGACGTGAGTGTATACACACACAGGATGGGCCGCCAGCCTGCCAGGGCTCTCTGGTGCCCACGAGGATGGCATTTGCCCTGTCAGTCCCCACCAGCAGCTCCGAACAAACATACCATCTAAGTAAAAGGAGCTCACCTCCGCTTTGCAACAGTTTGCCTGATCCGGGGCCCTTCCCCTCAGTCTGCTGCTCCGAAGCCCTCCCCACAAATAGAAATCCCAGCCCTGATGTGAGCCGAACGCACTACAGCGCCTGTTACCTGCAGACCTGGGGGTGCGCTGAGAGGGAGCTGACTCTGGGACCCGCTCAGCCCGTGCAGCCCAGCTGTCACCCCCACAGGCCCCGGCTGTGCCTGACTTCGTAGGCCCATGTCCTGCTCCAAGGGGAGTCCGGGGCCCCCTTCCTGGCCCCGGAGGCCCTGCACTCTGGCTCCAGAGAGCCGGGGTCCCTGGGGAGGGAGCGTGTGCCTAATTGCCGTTCCAGCTCGTTAAACAGACTAATGAGAGGGAAAGCCGGAGAGACAAAGAGAGAGCGGACCCTCGGCTCTCCCCCCACCCCGGGACCAGCCTTTGTGTCCTGTCCTGGTTTCCTGTCCCTCACCCTCAGGACTAGGGGCACCCGCCAAACGACAGCCGCGCCAATAACAGACCCAAGTGTGGGGCACATGCGCCTCCCAAGGGCCAGGCCTGTGCTAAGCACATTGTCCTCCAGCATCTTCTGGAACCTTCCCAATGGCCCAGAGGCAGGCTCTGCTATTGCCCTTGGGTTTTTTTGTTTGCTTGTGTTTAACTTTTTACTTTGTATTGGGATATAGTCGATTAGCAACGTTTTGATAGTTTCAGGCTAGCAGCAGAGAGACTCAGCCATAGGAATATACATGTATCCATTCTCCCCCAAGGGGCTTCCGAGGTAAAGTACCCACGTGCCAATGCAAGAGACTTAAGAGACGAGTTTGATTCCTGGGTCGGGAAGATCCCCTGGAGGAGGGCATGGCAACCCACTCCACTCTTCTTGCCTGGAAAATCCCATGGACACAGGAGCCTAGTAGGCTACGGTCCACAGGGTTGCAAAGAGTCGGACACGACTGAAGCAACTTAGCACGTAACAGCAACAACCTCAGGACTACGGAGGTCAACCAAACAACAGCCACACCAGTAACAGACCCAAGTGTGGATCGTAGGTGCCTCCTGTGAGCCAGGCTCTGTGCTAAGCACACTATCTTCCAGAACCTTCTGGAACCTTCTCAGCCCAGAAGAAGGCTCTGCTATTGCCCTCATTTTATTTTTTTAACTTTTTATTTTGTATTAGAATACAGCTGATTAACAATGCTGTGATAGTTTCAGATGAACAGCAAAGAAACTCAGCCTTACGAATATAGATGTATACATTCTCCCCCGAGGGGCTTCCTGGGTGGCTCAACGGTAAAAGGGGCTGCCTGCCAACGCAAGAGGTCCAGGAGACGTGGGTTTGATCCCTGGGTCGGGAGGATCCTTTAGAGCAGGAAATGTCAGCCCACTCCAGTGTTCCTGCTTAGAAAATTCCATGGACAGAGGAACCGAGGGGGCTACAGTCCACGGGGTCTCAGAGTTGGACACGACTGAGCCCAAGAACAGCGATTCTCCCCCGAACTCCCCTCCCATCCAGGCTGCCACAGGACACTCAGCAGAGTTCCGTGATTTACCATGCTGAGGCCCCGGAAGGCCTGAGAGCCTTTCCAAGGTTATCGAAGACCCACCAGTGGAATAATAACCGGTGAATTTATTCAGGGTTGAAATCCTGATCTCGAAGGCAGAGATGGTCGCCCTGCTGCCCCAGCCCTGAACACCGGATCCTGGGAGTTGAGGCCGATCACCTAACGGCCGCTTCGGAGCTGCTCAGCCTGGTGCAGACCATATACCATGCAGGGGCACGGGCAGCTGTCTTGGCTCAGTACCCGACTCCTGGGTCACGGCCCCGGGGCCCTTTCCAGGAAGGCAGGTAGGAGGCACCGGGCCCCGGCAAGGCGCAGGCGGCCGAGGTTAACGACTCACCGCAGCGGCTGCTGGCACCCTCGTCCAGCAGAACACTCTGCCTGCCTTTATCTTTGGCACCGAGTTCTTTGGGCAACGAGCCCAAATTTGAGGTCATAAATTTATGACTGGCCTTTGTGCCCCCAGAATTGCTTTCTCGAGGGCTGCTGATCCCTGACCCGGTTTGTCTGTTTATTGGGAGCATTTTTAGCTTGTACTCTTGCTCCCGGGATCACCAACTTTCCTTTTCAGCCCTCCGCGTGAGTAGCTAGGAAACAGGGAGTGACAGGCACGTCCCTCGAAGGCCGGGGTAACTTTCGGGCAACGTTTTATAGGCCACCGGGGTCAAGCTTCTGCCAGCGACAACCCCGCCACGGCTGGCAGATGGCGCATGAGCATGAGCCGTGTGGGGTTTGGCTGAAGGCGAGGATCTGGGGGTCCAGGGCCCACCACCGAGGGTCCAGAGCCGGGAGGGTCTGGACCATCATCTCTCTGAGCCCAGAGCCTTGGGCCCCAACAGGACACCTGGAAGAGCTCCAGGTGTGACATTTTGTGCAAGGGTGGCTGTGCTCCCAACACCTCCCCCTCCCCGGCTTCAGCACAGCCCTGCCCAGCTTCCTGAATCCTGACCCTGCTGCTCCGCTTCCTCCCTCCACTGTGCCTCACTTTCCACACCTGTAAAATGGGGGCTAGTGAGAGTTGCAACTGTCAGTTGGTCAAAGGATTAAATGAAGGGCCCCTGGGCCCATGGTAAGCGCCCTGACAGGGATGACACTTGCTGTTGCTGTTGTTGTGACTATGCTGGTTACAGCAACACGTCTGTCACCTTCCTGGAAGCAGACACCCTAGCGGTCTAACCCCAACCGTGACCCCTGGGTAGTGGAGGGGCTTGGTGGGAACAGAGGTAAAAGATGATGAAGCTCCCGGGTGCCGCCCTGGGGCCAAGAGGGAGCAGCCACAGCGCCCAGAGAAGGGGCCGTGGGAGGGGCCGCACAGGAGCCGTGGCCCTGGGGAAACGTGGGCCCCTGCCGCCCCCCGGGCCCAGCAGGAACAGCGCCAGCCCCTCTCTCCTCGCTCGCCCTCATCTGTCCTTGGCGTCTCCCACTGGCTGAGCTCAGCTGTCACCCAGAGGCCAGGAAGCTGGTAGCCATGAGCCTCCTGGGGCAGAGAAACAGGGCTGGAGGTGGAGGGTGGCTGGACCTGGGGCAGGGAGACCAAAGGTCAGCACTGCTGCAGGGACCCTCATGTGCCCGGCCACCCCAGGTCCTGCAGGCCCAGAGGACCCCAGGCCGGGGTCTGAGGAAGCTGCAGTCTGTGGACCAGGGGGTTCCGGGCCTGGCCTCTCCTTCCCCCGGGCGGGTCGCTCCCTGCCCCTGGGGCATGTCTGGATACGCTGGGTCGTCAGCCTTGGGATGGACTCCAGTGGAAGTTGACCTTTTGAAGCAGGGCTCTGTGCTCTGAGTCAACACCTCCTCAGCAAGAATGCGACAGTCAGCAAGTAGCAGGAGCTGCCGTCTGGCCGAGGCACCCGGACAGCTTCCCTGGGATCCCCCAGGAAGAGGGGCCCAGGCCAGAGGGCTCATCCCGTGCCCCCGGGCCAAAGACGTGACCATCTCTAGCCCCGTGTTTCTCTTTGGTGCTGAACTGTTCAGTCGCTAAGTCGTGTCTGACTATTTATGACCCCGTGGACTGCAGCTCAAACTCACGTCCATTGAGTCAGTGATGCCATCCAACCAGTTCACCCACGTCACCCCTTCTCACTCCCACATCTGTAAACGTGACTTCTGGAGAAACCATGGCTGAAAAGCAGTTAGAAATCAGACCGAGCTGCTCATGCTGACGCTTTGCCATTGGAAGAGTCACGTGTGGAACCATTTTTGCAGGATGAAGATTTTTGTCCTGGCCTTTTGTGCTAATGACCAGAGGCCACCAAAGCTGGGTGCGAATTGAATTTTCGACTATTGCAGAAGTTTCCCCAAGATGGGCAGAGGCACTGCAGGGATGCACAGATGGGCCTCAGAGCTGGAGACAGTGACAGACACCCCACCCGGGAAATCATGACCTGTTTCATGGGTTTGCATACAGTTGGCAAATATTCCATGTATACTAGAAAATGATCTATATCTCATTTTGGGAGGATGGAGCGCTGTACAAATGAAAATTGCATCTCGTTGGTTATCCAGTGTTTTCCACATCGTCTATATGTATCTGTTCTGATATTAATACAGCACTTCAGCTTTTTCATGGTTAATGTAAGCATGATATATCTTTTCCCACCATTTCACATTTAATCTAATAATGTCTCTACGTTTAAAGTGAGTTTCTTATATAGGCCATGTGGCTAGGTTGGGGATTCTATTCAGGCTGACAATCTCTTCCATTTAAGTGGAGTGTTTTAGATCATTCACATTTAATGTGATCTTTGATGCAGTTGTGCTACGCCCATTATCTTGCTATTATTTTCTGTTCATCCCATCTATCTTCTTGTTCCTGTTTCCCTGTTTTTATGCTCTTTTTGATTAATTTCATGCTTTTCATGATGTGGTTTTATCGCCGTTGCTCACTAGCTCTTTGTTTTGTTATTTCGGTGGTTGCTTTACAGCTTATTGTGTGCATCTTAAACTTACCACAAACTACTTTCAATGGCTACCATATTATTTCATGTGTAGTATTAAGATAAAAATCTGACACTATTTCTATTGCCAGAATATATTATTTGTCAAAATATATTTCTGTATTTCTATGCTACGTCTCCCCTTTATGCTCCTGATACATCTCACATCTTCTTACATATGCTACAAACCCCACACTGCATTGCTATTATTTTTGCTGTATCATTAGTTATCTTTTAAAGGTATTTAAATAGTAAGAAACAAGTCACACATTTTCTCACGTAGTTATCTTTCCTGGCGCTTATCATTCCTTTATCTAGATCCTGAATTCTACCAGGTGTCACTTTCTTTCTGCCTCAAGAACTTCCTTTAACATTTATTGGAAGGTAGATCTGCCTGTGATGAATTCTTTCTGCTTTCCTAAACAACAACAAACCAGACAAGCCTGTTTCGCCTTTGTTTTCGAAAAGCGTCTCACTAGGTGGAGACTTCTAGGCTGATGGAGTTTTCTCTGCATGTTTGCAGCATGTGGCTGCACTGTCTCTTTGCTCAAATTGTTTCTGACAATAAATCTGCTGTCGCCCTTATCTTTGCTCTCCTGCACATAACATCTTTTTCTCTCTGCTTTTAAGGTGTTCTCTGCATCACTGAGGATGAAAGTGAAGGCCGCTCAGTTGTGTCTGACTCTGTGCAACCCCCTGGACTATACAGTCCATGGAATTCTCCAGGCCAGAATACTAGAGTGGGTAGCATTTTCCTTCTCCAGGGGATCTTCCTGACCCAGGAATTGAACCAGGGTCTCCTTCATTGCAGGCGGATTCTCTACCAGCTGAGCTACCAGGGAAGTCTCTGTATCACTAGTTTTGACCTATTTGATAATGTGCTTTGGAATAATTTTCTCCATGTTTCTTATGCTTGGGATTCATTGAGCTTCTTGGATCTGTGGGTTTATATTTTTTATTAGCTTTGGGGAAAATTCACTCATTGTTTATTCAAATATTTCTCCTTTATTTCCCTTCTTTCTTTGCTTTTGGGGACTCTAATTACATATATATCATACATGTGTATCATACATACAAGAACCAATACTGGTTTCACACCTAACAAAGGAGAAATGCACTTGGCTTCTAGCTGACGAGCGAGTTGGAAGAGGAGGCCTAGACCCATCCTTCTGCTATAAACATGTTCCGCTGCCCTTTGCTGACGGCGGTGATGACCCCTCAGGCAGGGACTGGCTCCACGACGGTGGCCACTCACCCGCCAGTGGCTGTGGAGCTCTGAACTGTGGCAAGTCGCCTGAGATGTGCCTGAGTGTAAGTTACACATCAGCTCCTGAAGCCTCACCCTGAAAACAGGAAAGCAAAATACCTTGTTAATAATGTTGTAGTGTAGATTACATGCTAACGACAACATTCTGGCTAATTGGATTAAATAGAATATGTTATTAAATAAACTCCATCTGCTTAGCTTTACTTTTAAAAATTATATTTATTATTATTATTTCAAAAATATGTATTTTTATCTGGCTGCTCCAGCTCTTCTTTGCAGCACGTGGGATCTCTGATGCAGCCTGTGAACTAGCTGCAGCTCATGGGATCTGGTTCCTGAACCAGGGATCAAACCCAGGCCCCTTGCAATGGGGGCGTGGAGGCTTAGCCGCTAGATCACCTGGAAAGTCCCTCATTTTCTTTTTTTTTTAAATGTAGCTGGTAGAGAATTTAATATTGCCTATGTGACTCCCATCTCATTTCTACAGAAATATCCTTCCACCCCAGTCTGGAAACCAGCCAACCTCTGCCCATGCTGCCTAGGCTTCAGCCAACCCCTACTACCTGCCACCCCCGGCCAGACATTAAAAACCACAAGAACACCACGGTGGCTGTGGGGATCTGGATCCAAGTCATAACTGGCTCTGAGGGGCCTGGGAGAGTAGAGTGAACTCCCGGGTGCTGGCCAGGGTCAGTAACCAGCTGGACATATTCCCTGGCCAGGACTGAGGTGCCCAGAACCTGCTGCTGAGTCATCGGAGTGAGACATCCCTGGGCCAGGCTACAAGGAAACTCCTTCTCCGGGGCTCCCTGTCTTGGCAGCTTGGTTAATGAGCCACCTGCTGGTCGCATGCCTGGGGAGCCCAGCCTGGGGGCTCCCTCACATGCCAGGGTCACTTCAGAGCCAGAGAAGGTGGGCAGGGAGTTTTTTATGTACTACTTGAAAATTTGACTTCTTCAGAAAGGAACCAAGTAAAAAGTAGCAATCATTTGTATTTCCCAACCAGATTTAACCACTTCCAACAAACTTACGCAGAGTTGGACACGATTGAGAGACTGAACCCAACAGACTTATTTACCTCCAGCCTTTTGAAAAATGTATTTACTTTCCATCAAGCATAAAATGAACATGTATTTATTTCTTATAAAGAAGAAAGAGCCAAAGACTATGTTACCAATGAAACTAAAGCACCTTCCCTAAAGCGCCTCCCTCACTTTCATTCAAATTTCCTCTCTTCCCAGAGAGATCACCATTACGTAAACATTCTGGGACTCTCTCCATTCTTTTGACAATTCCTGTTGCCGACCTACAGCACTGTTTGGGTGGATCCCCCTCATTTTCTCCCAAAGGCATCACATGTGTGTGCTGCTCCTCCCAGAACAACAGCCCCTGGTGCACCTCACTGCTAGGGCTGGGGAGCAGCCAGACTCTCGCTGCCCCACCGGGGCAACCTGGCAGGGTCCACCTACCTGGACAAGGACCCACAGGCTTTCCACGGGTTTAGGAATTCATCTTCTTTCCAGTACAGCCAGGCTGAGGCTCCAGGCTGCTGCCACTGCATGCTTCACAGAAACAGTATTTCTGTAAGGTATGACGATGCAGGGATGTAACACTCTGCAGCCATCAACGAGAATGAACCAGCTCGAGAGCTCTCAGCGAGTCAGGAGACTCCAAGGAGCTGCAGGACCCTGGGTGGCGCAACACTTCTGATGGCCCAGAAGAAGCGAACAGAACTTAACTCTCAGAGACAGGTCTCAGGTCAGGGCATGAGGAGAAGAGAGAATTGTTACTTTATATTTTGTGATCGTTTGATGATTTTTTCCGAACTATACAGGCATGACTTACTTTTACTTAAGGATGATGAAATACATATCTGAGAAGAGCAGCTAGGCTTCATCCAGAGGATCTGTGGGGCCCCCTTTCCCTCCGGGAGGCTTTCCTCCTTCGGGATGAGGGGTCCCCTGTGGAGAGCCGGGCTTCCAGCAATGCTGTTCCCTCAACCGCCTCGTGGGGGAGCCCCTGAGCACTGTGCGCAGGTGTGCGCCCCTGGGGATGGTGAGGCTGGGAAACCCCGCGAAAGGCTTTCTTAGTGGAGCCAATGGAGGGGGCGGGCAGAGGGTCGGGACTGGCACAGTCAGTGCCTGGGCAGGTTCCCAGAGGGCCTGGGAAGCAGCCCCAGGAGTTCCCTGTACCAATGGGGAGAAGGGGAGTGGTGCCTTGGGCAAGTCAGGTTGCCTTCGTGCCTCAGTTTCCTCCCCTGAAAAGTGGGGGCAGTGAGTCTGCCTCCCGGGGTGCTGGAAGGACAGAGGACCCTCCACGTGGCGGCGGCTCCTCGCGGTCTCTCCTGGGCTCCGCGGGGCCGGAGCCGGCCCCCAGCCCGCCCCGCCGCCGGTCGAGTCCTGCGGCCGTGTCCGCGCCCACCGCAGATGCGCCCCACAGGCTGTGCGGGGGCTTCCTCCCTGACAGCTGCCTCTCCCTTGTCTTCTCCACCTCCCCTTTCAGGAAGAAAGAAAATGCACAGACGCTTAGGGCAGAAACCCTCACAGGTGGTTCAAAGGCACCCGCTGGGGGCTGCCAGTGCCGAGAGGCCTCAGCGCACCCCACTTCATGGGGACCCCCCTCCTCAGGATGGAACCCAAAACCTGCTGAATGAGAGCCTGGGGGTTCCAAGGCACACCAGTCTGAGAACCACCCCAGGCTCTAAGACAAACCGTACCTGACAAATCAAGGTCACACAAGGCTACCAGCCTTACCCAGTGCTGCCCAGCAAGCAGTGACCCACAAGCACCTCAAACTCTGGGCCTGGGTCCACTAGCTGTTCCAGCCTCCAACTTCCGTGGGTGTCTCTACATCAGTCGCTTCAGCCTGAGGCCAGCACACTCAGTGTCCGGAGGGGCCTGCCCCTTCCTGCGCCCAGACTGCTCTCCAGGGAGTCACCCCTCCCCCTCAGGCCCCCGGGAACACCTCGGGTGGCCCCGCCCGTCCTGCCCCTGGCTCATCAGCACGTGCCCCAGGTGTGTCTAGGGCAGGGTACATTCCTGACCTTGAGGTCAGTGGGGTGAACTGTTTCCTGCAGAGATGTGGAAGAGGGACTCACTTTCCTCCCCAGGATTCAGGCCAGAGAAGCTAGCTAGGACCTGCCGGGGCATCATACGGGGTGATGGGGAGGGCGTGCCTGTCACTGTCCACAGGGACACAAAGGCCATGCATGAGACCCACCGGGGCCAGTCTCATGCTCGAGCAGCAGGGCCTGGGGGCCCTTAA
>SJYF01001046.1:1149908-1164212 GCA_006410515.1 Procapra przewalskii | reverse complement strand
AACCTCACCATCCACACCCTCACGCCCGCCCTCCACTTAGGACAGTGACCATCCCCCGGCTCCGGCTCTGAGCGAGGTCTGCGCTGACGGGAAGCTGGAACACCGGGCAGCCAGCCTGGGGCCCTTGGGGGAAGCCCGCTGGCACCCCCAGATACCACTGCTTTCAAACCCGCCCTCCTAAAGCAAGTGTAATTCCCACTCCCAGATGCTGAGTGCGTTCTCAGGGGGCAAATCCAGCCTTTTTAGAGCTCTCATCCCTGGGAGTCAGACCCACCTGGGTGGAGGCCGGCCTGCACCATGCCTTTGGCCAAGTCACCCGACATCAGTGCTCCTCCAAAACGGCCGTGTATGGACACGCCGGCCAGCAAGCCAGGCAAGGATCCTTGGCCTTGAGACGTGAGAGGCAGCCAACACTTACTGAGTGCTTACTGGGTGCTCAGAATTTTTCCTGCTCTGCCCCCTCTTAACCCTCACCACGCCCTGCACTGCCGAGACGCCCCGGGGAAACAGAGGCACCACCAGCAGAAACAGTTCCTCCCACTCTCTCCCGCTCTCATCCAGACCTGTCGCTGGACGGCCACCTGCCTGGACCTCGCCCCCTCCCCCGTGAAACAGAGACACACAGCCTCCATTTGCAGGGCTGGTGAGAATGTTCACAGAGGGCGTCCTGTCGCTGTTGGTTGCCTGGCACAGCGCGGGGAACAGAGCAGACGCTCAGGGAAACACAGCTGGGTGACGTGACCTGGAGGCGCCGCTGCTGGCCAGGGGTCAGTGTTCACTGCGAGACAGGACCCCTCTCCTGCAACAAACTTGCCTCTTCAGAGCTGAAAGTGAATGGATGAAGGATCCCTGGGCACCGGTCCTTCCCTTGAGCAGATAATCAGACCAAGAGGACCCTGGTGGGTGGGTCACCCAGGACGACGGGAGGTCAGGGCTGGTGGAGGCCATGCAACAGGGGTCCGTTGGGATCCCGGGGACACGTCTGAGCTGCGTGTTAATGATTAACCCATGCGCTCTGAGCCCTCTCGCCAGCTGACTCATTTTGCAAACTCTGCTGGCCTGCCGGAGCGGCCTCTACTCCCTCTTCTGAGATTCCAGGGCAGAGGTGCCCTGGCCCACCGTGGGGAACCAGCGCCCACCTGAGGCCCGTGCCCGGGACGCACTCGGATGGAGGAGACGGCGGTGGACCTCCTGCTAGCGAGTAAGGAAGGGGCCCCGCATGGGATGGGGGGCTGGGGAACACTACTCACTGCCCGACCCAGGCTGGACACCCCGTCTTGCCCTCCGAGACCCTGCGCAGGTCCAGGGAGGTCCCACAGACCCAGTGTCCTGTGGTGCCCAGCCCAGCCAGACTTGGTTGGGGGAGCTTGTGCACCTCCAGGGTGGGCAGGCAACAGTGGGGATGTTCGTGCAAGACCCTCTCTTTGCGGGAAGCCCCTTCTTAAGAACGGGGAGCAGAGACCTGGCTTCTCCGCCTGGCACTGTTGACACTTAGGGCTGAGTCACTCTGGCATGGGGGCTGCCCTGGGCCTTCCCGGGTGTTAAGACGCACCCCGCCTCCACCCCCTGGAGGCCTGCAGCATCTGCCTCTGTGGCAGACGTGGCCCAGCGTCCCTGCTAAGCCCCTGCGCCGCCGGTATGAAGCGCTAACCGAGCGCCCAAGGTTCTGCTGAGCACTCAGGCCCCCAGGGTTGGCCCCGCTGCGAACTGTCTGACCCTCTGTGCCTTGGCTTTCTCATCAGTAAAATGGGCCCAACAGGAGCAGCCACCCCTCGGCACCCTGGGGTGGGAAACACCAGAGCTGAGATGTGCAAAGGGGGCTAAGCACGGGGCCTGGTCCCCACCACTTGCTGTCGTGACCCCCTTTCACACGAGCAGGTAAGGCTGGGCCCGAAGAGGTGAAGTCGCTGGCCTGTGGGTCACACAGCTCGTGGCCTCGGGGCTGGGAGGGGCCTTCTCCGAGGCCTGGTGTGCTTGGAGGGGCTCCGCCTGCCTGGCGAGGCCCCACCTGGTGGGCAAAGACCAAGGATGGTCCGCCCCACCCTCTCAAGCCATTGGCGTCCTTCCAGCAGTCCTTAGGGAGGGCCTGCTTGGTGGGGCCAGGGTGCTGAGGCCTTCCTGGCAACCAGGGATTAGCCAGATGGCTTTGGGGAGGGTGGAGGGTCTCTCTGAAGACAGAGTCCTCTTCCTGCTGTATATGAAATCAGCCAGCGAAGCCAAGCCTTGGATCCGTCTGACCCCTCTCCATCTTTGGATTAGTGAATAAATGAATGAATGACTTCACTCTATCAGTGAATGAATGAATGAATGACATCACTCTGTCTTGAGTGAGCGAATGGAGGTAAAGACGAGGAATGAGGAGGTGGACTCACTGCTCCCCTGCCCTCAGAGGGAGCCCCAGCACCCCAGCTGGGGCAGCCTCTCCTGCAGGACCGAGGGCACAGAAGCAGCTCTCAGTGACCCCCATTCTGTGCTTCCACATGGAGGTCGGAGGTCAGAGTCTACAGGGCTTCCTTGGCCAAAGCTGAAACACCCCCCCGGGAATGGCTCTCTGGCCTCCTGTGGGAGACAAGTTGCAATGGCAGAGGGGGACGGAGTGAGGTTTTGCAAAAATGAGCGAGTTAGCTGGAAAAGGATGAATTTTTTATTTTTGGTTCGTTCTCAAAGTGTCTGAGAATCAAGCCAGAGGGAAGAGGAATGTGAGTTGGGCAATCGGATGTTCAGAGGGGCCCTCAGCTTGCTGCCAAGGGTCACCAGGCCTTGGAGATCCCTGCCCTGAGGTTGACCCGAGACCCACTTCCTCCTCGGTGGCCCCCCTGGGGGCATTGCTGTGCCTTCCTGGGGGGAGAGGCCAGCCTGATGCCCACAGAGGAGCAGGGAGAGCCTGCTCCAGGAACTGTGAGAAATGTGATTCTCAGAGCAAGCACAGGAGACTTTTGGTAGAGAAAGAAGAAAGAATTGGTCACTCAGTCGTGTCCAACTCTTTCCTACCTCATGGACTGTCGCCCACCAGGCTCCACGGGATTCTCCAGACAGGAAGACTGGAGTGGGTTGCCATTCCCTTCTCCAGTGGATCTTCCTGACTCAGGGATCAAACCTGGGTCTCCCGCTTCTCAGGTGGACTCCTTACCATCTGAGCCACCAGGGAAGCCCCCAAAGCTTGCAGCACCTGGTATTCCCAGGGGGTCTCCCATCCAAGTACTAACCGGGCCCAGCCCTGCTCAGCTTCCAAGGTCAGACAAGACCAGGTGTGCTCAGGGTGGGATGGCCAGATGAGATCACAGATGACACCAAAGGCAGGAAGGAGGGCCCTTTCCGGAAGGGTGCTTTCAGGGAAGGGCTGAGATGTAGGTCTGCTCTACCTACATCTAGAGAAGATGAGCTCGCTAGGGCCGCCTCCACTCCGCCACGAGCACTTCTTGGGCAGAATTTCTGTCCAGGAGCTGCCTAGTCAGTAATACTCCTATGCTAACTACACAGCCCGTGGATTTGTGACCTGGCCTTATGTTTATCTTCCTGCTGGCAGCACAGGGCTGTAACTTGACAGGGTTCCCTGGGAAGACTTATTGTCATGCTTTGGAAGTCTCATCCTTCCATCTCCTTTGTCACTAAGCTCTAGGTCCTCAGAGACCTTTATCAGAAAGCAGGTATCTCCAAAGGAGAACAGTCAGACATGTATCAGTCAGTCACACCCTAATATAAACAAAGTTGGCACCAGCCTTTCTTGGTAACTACTGGCTGTGTGGAAATAGGCACCACTGCAGGATATTAGACAGCTGAGGGACAGTCTTGCCAGCTGGTGTGAGGGCTGTGGGGAGGGTCCCTGGCAAGGGGCAGAGGTGCATGATCAGCAGTGAGAAACTTTCCTTCTCCAGCTGTCACCAAAGACCCCGGGTTTCCCTTTCAGGGCCGCGTGTGCTGACTTCCTCCCAGGGTGGAGGCTGGGAAGGGCCGCAGGGGACCTGGTCTGAGTCAGGGCTGAATCCTACTGCCAGGACTGTCTAGCTGGCGTGACCTGGGGCTTCCCAGGGGGCGCGAGTGGTAAAGAACCCACTTGCCAATTCAGGAGACGTAAGAGATGTCAGTTTTGACCCCTGGGTCGGGAAGATCCCCTGGAGAAGAAAGGGCAGCCCACTCTGGTATATTTGCCAGGAGAATCTCACGGACATAGGAGCCTGGTGGGCTCCAGTCCATTCAGTCACATGAAGCTGGACATCACTGAAGCCACTTAGCATGCACGGGTCAAACTCTCAGCTCGCAGCATCCTCGTCTGTGAATCGGGCGCGGCCCACCGCAGAGGCCTCCTCGAAGGACAGGACGCCAGTGGCAGCATTTTCCCTGGCGACGCTCATCGTCCGATACTGGACCCAGGAAGAGCCACACTTGTCTGCTGCCTCTGTTTCGTCTCTGGAGTGAGGTCCTGAGCATCTGACCCTACTGGGAAATTGTGTCTCTCTTTCCACTAAGCGGAGAGGTCGTGAAATGCCATTGTGGGGTCATAGGGTAAGGAGAAAGACAGCTAGGAAGCTCTGGGAGACCCTGACGGCAGGAACGTGGCCGGGATGAATGAGGTCACTCCTCAGCAGTCAGAGGAGGGGCTCTGTGAGGAGGGAGGAGTCGCTGAAGGTCAGAGGCGATTATGGCGAGGGGGAGTGCGGTCTAGTACCCTTAGGGTCTCAAAGAAAATCTATGCCAACAGGAAATGCAAACAAGGGAAGGAGGGAAGAAGGGAAGGAGGGACCAAAGGAGAGCTTAAAGGACCTTCTTGCTCCTGGGGAGCAAGCTGCATGGCAGAAGCCTGGCCAGAGCGTGTTGACTCTGTCTCCAGCTGCCCCAGAGGCTGGCCCTCCAGGGAAGTGCTTTCTCAGAGCCACTGGGTCCCCTTCCGGCCCTACAGCGTGTCCCTGGTGGGGGGCGGGGCACAGAGTTGGGCTGACCACAGCAGCCACAGCAACAAAGGCCTTCAGCGTGTCCGCAGCCTCATCGATTAGCGGTCACCTGAACACCCTGTCGGGAAACGTTCTTCAGGCCGCGGTCTTGGCCGCCGCTCCGGAGGCAGGGCCTATTTGCTTTAGCAATCATCCTGTGCAGGTCTGAAGTGAGTGTTTATATAAGAGAAGCTCTGTGACCTCGTACAGTTCATGCCCCCTCTCTTGGGGTTCTTCATCTTGATCATGATGAGAGAGTTGCACAAACAGCCACATGGCACGGAGAGGAGAGCCAGGGAAAGTCTCTGATGGTTCAATAGCAAGGGACAAAAAAAGTTCTCTATAAAAAGTGACTCTCCTGTAAGAGAAGTCCAGAAGGGTTTGTAGGGAGCTTCATAAACTCATCAGAGACCCAGGGTCCCTCTCTCAGACCACTCTGCCATGCTCAGCAAAGGCATCCTCCTTGTGGCCCAAGATGACTGCCTGAGCTCAAGCCATCAAATCTGCATTCCAGTACAGGAAAGAGAAATGGCAGAGACGGGTACTTTCCCTTCATGGAAGTTACCCACACACTTTGACTCATTCCCATTAGTCATACCAAGCTGTAAGGGAAGCCTAGCCATGCCATCTTTTTTCCTGGGTAAACACATGCCAGTTAAAAAAATAGGAATTCTCTTACGGAGAAAAAGGCTAGGAATAAATATTGGGAGGCAAATGGGAGTCTCTGGTGAGGTTCAGGATGAATCCCAATCCTAGCGACAGGCTGGCAAGGGACCTGGGTGTCCTCTCCTCACTCTGAGCCTTGGTCTGTCATCTGCAACAGGGACAGCTGGTCCCAAATGGCCTCTGCTTAGGATAAGTGACTCTGTTTGAAACAAAAGTGAGGGTGGATTCAGAGAAACGCTGGAATATTTGACTGATAGGCTGTGTTTGGAAATGCCAGCTTATCTCGGTCTCCAGTGCAGAGTGAGTGAGCATGCCTAGGCTTTTTTTAAAGTGAGTACATAGACATTTGGACACATATTTTCCAGTTTTGGCAAAATACGAGCGTTATTCCAAATGCACAGGCAGCAGGCACTGAATCAATTATGAGACAAGCTTCACAAACGACTGAAGTACCTCATTTCCTGGGTAGGAACACACACACTTGTGTTTGTCTCTGCTTTGGAAAATGTAAAACGCTGTCATTTTACTACCACACATCACGCGTGTCTTCATTCTGAAGCTGCATGACAATTTGTGTTCCTGCTGGGTTTTCCTCTCGCGTTCACACCATATTGTGATCAGATATTTCCATGTAAATATGCAGTATGACCTCTTACCTGCAGTATGCCTGAGGACATGGTTCATAAATGCAGGAGGATTCCAGGTCCTTATTCCTCATCAGAATTCCGGAGAGTCAGGCCAGTTGTGAGAGTAAGGCGAGCTGCCCATGGGGCCTTTGCACGGCTGCTCTGGGCCCCGAATTGTTGTTATTGCTGTCCACTCGCCAAGTCACGTCCGACTGTGCGACCCCATAGGCTGTAGCCTGCCAGGCCTCCCTGATCCTCACCGTCTCTCGGAGTCTGCCCAAGTTCACTGAATCGGTGATACCATCCAACCATCTCATCCTCTGTTGTCCTCTTCTCCAGAATATTCTTCCTCAAATACCTGCACAATTTCCCTCCTCTTTGCTCAGGCCTCGTGCAAACACCCCTGCCTGTCCCCTGCCTATGGCATCTTGTCCTTCTCACTCCCCTCCCTTCACTTCATTTTTCTTGAGAACCCCTCCCTCTCCAGCATAGCATCATTTGTTTATTCTCTCTCTCCTGCAGAAGAGTGAGATTCCATAGCAGCAAGGACTTTCTCAAAGCCCTCTATCCTCAGCAGCTAGACTTGTGCCTGGGAAATATAGATGCTCAGCGAATATTTATCACCTCACGTCATCTGCTTTTCTAAATACTTTTCTGTTAGTCCTTAGAGAGAGACTCTACTAAAGATGAAAATAGTTGTTTGGGGGTATCTACTTTTTAATTTATTTTATGGAAGTATCGTTGATTTACAATGTTGTATTAATTTCTGCCTACAGCAAAGTGATTCGGTTATACATACATTCTTTTTCATATTCTTTCCCATTATGGTTTATCACAGAATATTAAATATAGTTCCCTGTGCTACACAGGAGGGCCTTGCTGCTTATCCATCCCATGTAACGGTTTGCCTCTGCTGATCCCAGACTCCCAGTCCATCCACCCTCCCCATCCTCGGCAACCACGTCTGTGCTCCATGTCTGTTATAGATCTGTTCACCTGGGTTGTATTTTAGATTCTATGTGTAAGTGACGTCATATGGCATTTGTCTCTCTCATGACTTACGTCATTTAGTATGACAATCTCTAGGTCCATCCATGTTGCCGCAAAGCGGCATTATTTCATTCTTCTTTGCGGCTCAGCAGTATTCCACTGAGTATATAGGCACCACGTCTTCTTTATCCATTCATCTATCCATGGACATTTACATTGTTTCCATGTCTTGCCAAGTGTGAAGAGCGCTGCTATGAACATGGGAGTGTATGTATCTTTTTCAGTTAGAGTTCTGTCTAGATATGTGCTCAAGAGTGGACTGGCTGGCTCAAACAGCAACTTTAATTTTTAGCTTTTTTAAGGAATCTCCGTACTGTTTTCCATAGTGGCTGCACCAACGTCCATTTCCACGATAGTGTAGAAGGGTTCTCTTCTCTCCACACCCTCTCCAGGATTTGTGAATCACACACTTCTTGATGATGGCCGTTCTGACCGCTGTGAGGTGGTACCTCATTATAGTATTGAGGTGCGCTTCTCTAATAATGAGTGATGAGGAGCATCTTGAAGATGAACATGCTTTTAATCCTGCAGCTAGCAGTGGTGGGGCATGGCTCTTCTTGGCTGGTACAGATTCTTCTCGTGCTGGGTCTACCTGAGTGTAAGCTTTTGAGATTCCATCTTGTCCCGAAAAGACTTTAAGATAGCTTACCAAGATCTTTAAAATTTCTCAGAAGTAAGATAATTTGAAAGTTTGCAAAGGAAAATGAAGCTCAAGGAAAAGAAGGTTGTGGGAGCACGATAATTAAAGACAGCCTTCAGCGCTTCCTGAACGGCGGCTGTGAGCAAGACACGGCTTTCTGGGCTCTGACTCACTTGTGCTCCACGATGAGGCTGATGCGTCCCATTTCACAGATAAGGAAACTGAGGCCCAGAAGGAGGCAGGCTTTTGCCCAAGATCACTGCGCTGGCAAAAGGCAGGAAGGTGGGAGTCCACAGTCTCTCAGCACATGGGAACCCCCCTCCCCTGGCCCTGTGCTTTTGGCCCCAAAGCCTGAACTGAGGAATGTGGGACCACCTGTGGGTGGCAGAGCCCTAAACGCCCGCTCGGGGGACCTCAAGATGAGCTGCTTCTGGGCATGAGTGAAAGCTTCGCTTTCCGTGGGTCAGGATTCCCAGCTGCAAGCAACAGAGGCCGAGTCTGGTTCTCCATCTGGGACAAAGCATGATGCAAGGCCCTGTGGGGACAGACTGAGGGCCGCCTGGGAGGCCACACGTGGGAAAGCCCGTGTCTTTCCCCAGCCCCCACCCTGGCCACCAGGGCATCCTGCCACAGCCCCTGGACAACAGTGCCGCAGCCTTCCGAGAAAATCCTAACCCTGCCTCTCTGGTCCAGAGGCCAGACCGCACACGGGCAAGTCTGATTGGCCAAGCCCGGGTCATCTGAGCATGGCCCAGTTGCCAGGGAGACGAACCCGGAGGACTTCCCCCCCGCTTTCATAGGGGGGGCTTTTTATCCATCAACACCACACCCAGAAGATCTCCCAACAGGAAGGGAGGCTGGGTGCTGAGCAGCCCCTCCCTTAAATGACCAAAACCACGGCATCCTCTCTGAGGAGTCCCCCAGGACAGCCTCCCATGGGGGCCCACTGAGAACCACAAGCTCTAACTGCCGGAAAAGCCAGGAGTGAGGGGATGGTGCCTTTCTGGGTCAAGGAAGCCCCTCAGTTAAGGGGTAGGAAAATTGAGCAGACCCAGGGGTGGCCCAGGACCCCCGTTCAGGTGCAATTTGGGCCCCTTTGTCACAGAGGTTTGCGGGTACTTGGGGATCCTTCGGTCCTCAGTGGCTGCAAAAGCACCTTCATGGAATTTATCAAGAACTCGGCATCTTTAGGGTGCTGCCTCTGGACCACCCCCCCACCCCCTGCTGCTCTCCAGGACCAACTGCCCCAAACAGCCTGTCTGGTCCCAGAACCAAAATCACCCCCCAGGCCCGTGTGCAGCTGGAGTTGTCTACCACGTGGGGTGACTTGCATTTTGGATTGGTCACTCCAGACCCACTGGCTGGCAGGGACGGAGCTACTGGCCGGTTTGTTTGTTTGAGTTCATTTGCTTTGTTTGGTTTGTTAAGCTGTCCACGTGGTTGGGGTCAAAGCGCTCGCACAGGGCGCGCTGCGAGCCTCTGTCCACCCGCCTCCCTCGCTGCCCTGCTCCGCTCTGTGCCCAGAGAGCACGGCAGGGGCCCGGAGACCGTGTCCACTTGCCTCTATCACCCTCTGGATTCTGGACGCGGCAGGCCACAGGGACCAGAGGACAGGAGAGGAACACTGATGTCTGTTCTCCCGGCCACTCCCGCCAGGCTGGGCCGACTGCTGAGGTCACAGTGCCCAGAGGCAGCCTGTTCCTCCAGCCCGACCCAGAGGCCGGGCCCTTCCCTTCTCTCATCTCTGGGTATCTGCCTGTTACCAGCATCAAAGTGCCTCTCCTCTATCCTGACCAAGCCTCTGCAAACTGTTCTTTCATTAAACTTTTTCGGGGCTGATCTGTGTCTGCCCGCCTCCAAATTCATAAATGGGTACCCTGAGGCCCAGCCCCTCTGAATGTGGCTGTATTTGGAGACGGAGCCTTTAAAGAAATAAATAAGGTAAAATGCGATCACTAGGGTGGGCCCTAATCCCACAGGACTGGGGTCCCAACAAGAAGAGGTCAGGACACGGACGCACACAGAGGGAGGACCCTGCAAGGACGTGGGGAGGAGACGGCCGTCTGCATGCCCAGGAGGGAGGCCCCAGGACCGGCCTCGCCCACACCTGGGTCTCGGATTCCAGCCTCCAGGACCGGAGACAGCGAATCCTGTTGTTCAAGCAAAGTCCCCTGTCTCACTGGAAGGAGCTGGCTGTTGGCTCAGTTCAGTTCCGTCACTCAGTCGTGTCCGACTCTTTGCGACCCCATGAATCGCAGCACGCCAGGCCTCCCTGTTCATCACCATCTCCCGGAGTTCACTCAGACTACCAGGCCCTAAATGGTATTAATACATATCACAGCAATTTCATATCAAGGGCTTAGGAGGTGCTGGGCTGGGTGCTTCCTACATGGATTCCGTTATCCTTGTCCCCACCCTCAAAGATGGGCACACTGGTGCCCCTGTTACCCCAAACCACAGAGCAGACACCCAGGCAGAGTCTGAGAAGGCTCCAGAGCTTGTGCGGCTGGGACCGAAGCCCACTGGACTCATCCACACCGCGCTTCTCTGACCACGAGAGGACGGGTTGCCCAGAGTGAAAACACAGCCACCACGTTCGCCCAAAATGGTCCTACATTCTTTAGACTGAAATGAAAAGAAGGGTCCGGAACACACCTCTGGGTACTTCTTCCTGACCTGTCTCACCATCCCTGGCACAGGTGATGACTTGAGGGTCCTGCCCGTGTGCATGGAAACGGCTAGAAGATGTCCTTCCATCCCCAAATACTTCAGCCGCCGTGATCAAAGGCTGCAGAACTGGTCCACATGCTGCCAACAGCTGGATGCTGTCCCAGACCCTGCACTGTGGCCGTCGGAGGGCTCGCCCTGCCCCCAGCACCCCGCTTCCCACACAGGGCACTGAGGGCCAGACCTGCCCTCACCAGCAAGGCCACCGGTGCTGTGGGCGAGAGCTCGCTGACAGCTGCGGTGGGGGCGAGGTGGGGGCAGGGCCGCCTTTTCAAAGGGGGACACAGGGGACTTCCCGGGTGGTCCGGGGCTGGGACCCCATGCTGCCACTGCGGGGGGGCCTGGGTTCGATCGCTGGTCAGGGCAGTTAGATCCCACGTGCCGCAACGAAAGACCCCGCACGCTGCAGCCACGAGCAAGGATTCCAAGTGCTACGACCAGGACCTCCTGGCACAGCCAAACATTTAAAACAGCAGCCTGCGCGGTGGCCCCACCGGCAGGCCAGGCCTCCACCCGACTCCCTCCTTCCAGCCAGCAAGGCCCCAAGTCTCAAAGGCTGACCTCGGGTGATTTTTAAATCAAATGTTTCGTAATGGGCAGCATGGTGGCGGCCTGGGGACATGACTTACTCTGCTTTTCAAGGACAAAGGAGGCCGGCTCCCCATGGGCCTGGCCCCGGATGGCCGGCCCTGTGCGCCGCTGCCAGGCCTTCGGGGGCGGACTGTCATCAAGGCCCGGAGCCCTTTGGAGATAGCTGGGGTCAGAGTTTCTCTTTTCCTTCTCAGATTCCCTCCCACGTCTGGGAAAGCGTTATCTTGAGGGTCTATGAACAGTTCCTCTCTCTGAGTGGCTATCTTTTGCATATGTGGCTGAAAGGGGGGAAGAAAATCCCCCCAGGGGCCTCAATGAGCCCTGCTCTGGGAGGAGGTGGCCGGTGTCCCCAGGGGCAATGCTGCTGAACTGACGTTTTCTTTGTCTGGGAATAATCATCTCCCGGGCAACTCTGAAGAAGGGGCTGTCCTTTGGGAGACATCTGTCCCCTTGTGTGGAAGACCCCGAGTGACACCAGGGCTGCCCTACGGTTCTGGGGGGGCCAGTCCTCCAGCCATTCGACGCGCTAACTTGCCCACAAGTACCAACATCAGATGGTGGAGTTTATGCTTTCACAGGCCGAGTACCTGAAAACAGCTGAGCCTTAAGAAGCAGGTCCCCTGGGAAATGACAGATGCCTTCTTGATTGTTTTACTTTTAAAACAAACTCTATGGGAAGCAGTCCTTCTCTGGAGACTGTTTTACCCTGGACTCCTGAGTAAAGCTTGATGTCTCAGCTGGGATGTGTGTGTGTGTGTGTGCACACGTGCACGTGACAGTCACTCACTCGTATGTGACTCTTTGTGACCCCATGGACCGTAGCCCGCCAGGCTCCTCTGTCCATGGGATTCTCCAGCAAGAATAGTGGAGTGGGGTGCTCCTTCACTTGACTGAGGACTCACTGGGTAGTCCTGGGGTGAGAGAGCACCAGGAGTGTTGAATTACAGATACATCTACCATCCTCAGATAACTCTGAAACCATCTGGAACCTGTCACCTCCCTACCATCACCCACCCACCCCACCTCCGGTTTATAGCTAAGAGCCTTGGCATCGATACTCTTTACTCTGGGAAAAAAAAAAAAAAAGGCTGTTTTCTTTGATGGGGCATCAAGCGTAAATATTTGCACCATTAATTAGAGTCCCTTTAATTCCCCAAACTCAAACAATATGGGCAGCCTTTGAGGGTAAACAGGCCACAAGATGTTAGTCACACCTGGAAGATCACTAGCTGAGTGTCTTCCCTCTGGCCCTTCACCAACTTCGTTCTGCAAACAAACAGATAGGCTGAGGCTGAGGAGAGGCCGAGGAGGCCCCAGCGTGAACTCTGGATGCAGGAAATGCAAGGGGCTGATTACGGGTTCTCTCTTTCATTTCCATGGCCTTCTCGACCCATAATAATGTGTTGCAAGGAGAGTGGCGGGTCCATCCATGCAAATTCCAAGTTCTAGAGAAACAAATGGGAGTTTGGTAAGGTGCACTGGAAAGAGTTCTGGAGTTGACTAGAAATTTCTGGAACACATTGGTCCTGGATATGACTCCCAGTTCTGCCACTTACTAGCTGTGAGGACTTGGGCAAGCCTGGGTCCCCCCTGGGAGTCAGCTTCCTTAGCCATGAGTGGGAAGCATAACTCAGACCTCATGTGGTTGAGGTCACCTGGGTAAAGATAACTGTTGTTGTTCAGTCACTAAGTTGCGTCTGACTCTTTGCGAACCCATGGACTGCAGCTCGCCAGGCCTCCCTGCCCATCCCCAATTCCCAGAGCTTGCTCAAACTCATGTCCATTGAGTCGGTGATGCCATGCAACCATCTCATCCTCTGTCACCCCCTTCTCCTCCTGCCTTCAATCTTTCCCAGCAACAGGGTGTTTTCTAGTGAGTCAGCTGTTCACATCAGGTGGCCAAAGGATTGGCGTTTCAGCTTCAGCATCAGTCCTTCCAATGAATATTCAGGACTGATTTCCTTTAGGATTGACTGGTTTGATCTCTTTGCTATCCAAGGGACTCATAGGTCTTCTCCAGCACCACAGTTTGAAAGCATCAATTCTTTGGCGCTCAGCCTTCTTCATGGTCCAGCTCTCATGTCGATACATGGCCACTGAAAAGGCCATAGCTTTGACTATGAGTGAATATTTAATCCCAGGGACTTGCGTTGCCTGAAATCTCTGAGGCCAAGGCTGCTCTCCTGCGTCTGAGGGGGAAGATGGACAGCGTGGGCTCACAAAGCCTGTGTGGTGCCCGGAAGCCATCAGTGTCATTGCTGGTATTTCCCCAGAGCAGCCCCTGGGCCACAAGGTCTCTACAGACCTTCCTGAGCGCCACGGGGATGTGGGGAGAACGCAGAGTGGTCTTCACTCCCCTTGCAGGTACTTGGGGTGTGTCAGGGAGGAAACCTCAGTCTCGTGCCTGGAGCTCCATGCCCTCTTTACCAAGTGGTCACCCAGGGACTGGCACCATGTCAGGCTCAGGGTCCCCGGGGCACAGACCCCAGGTTGACCTGAACATGGTTGTACTTTTATTGTCCCTTATCAAACTGTCACCTTCTGTTCATGGCTGGTGATTCTGAGTTTCCATTTCCAATCACAGTATCGAGTTCTTTAAAAATACATTTGATAATTCTCTAAGAAGGAAGGGTTTGAGTTCCAGCTCTTACCGTTGCATGACCTCAGCAAGGGACTGCTCCTCTCTGAGCCTCAGTTTCTTGAACTATAAAGTGGGGATGATAATAGAATGGGCGGCATAGAGCTAATAATTGTGAAGTGCTTGGAACAGGGCCTGGCACACAGTAAGTGCTATGTAAATGCTTGTTAAACAGACAGACACCCAAGGGGAAGCGCCAGGCAGGTGGCTGCCTCTGTCGGCAGGCCCCGGCACGGGTTAAGGCCTCGGACACAGACCCGCTTCAGCTGTAGTCCTCTGCGTCCATGCGGGGGCCCAGGCTCACTCCAGCGACTACATGGCACAGTCGGGAGCTCCTGGTATCAGCGGCGAGCAGCTGCCTCCAGTGCCCGGCTGCCCAGAAGGCTGGGCTGGTTTCTCCCAGCTCACCGTCCTCTCTCAAGTCCCCCTCCTCCCGCT
>SJYF01001046.1:1136896-1149065 GCA_006410515.1 Procapra przewalskii | reverse complement strand
TCCTCCTCTTAGCCACTGAACTCTGCTCAGCCTTGCCCAGGGCCTTGGGCCATCTTGGGACCCCCTCAGCCCTTGCAGGCACTTTCGTGAGACACTTGAGTTGCCTTCCGTCCATTTATTGGTTTTTGTCTGCAACATGCCTTAGTCTCCACTGTGGCGCTTGTTGCAACAAAGGGGCTTCTCTGTCGCTGTGGGGCTTAGGCTTAGACCCCCCAGAGAATGTGAGGTCTCAGTCCCCCAACCGGGGATCAAACCCATGCCCCCTGCATTAGAAGGCAAATTCTAAACTGCTTGACCAAGTCCTTTCAAAAGGCTTCTTGGAAACAGCCCAGAGGACCATCAATGGATGAAGAGATAAACAAACTGACCTCTCCAGACCGCAGAATATCGTTCAATCACAAAAAGAAATGACGTTCTGAAATGTTCTATATCGTGGATGAGCCTCAAAAACATCATGGATTAAAAAAAAAAAAAAACCATTATGAGAAAAGAAAGCCACCTTGGAAGGGATGAGACCCAAAGGGCCACCCGTGGGGCAGTCCCGCTGGTGCGAGGGTCACGGACGGATCCGCCAGAGAGGAAGGGCGAGCTGCGGGGCCAGGGGCTGGGGCGCAGAGGCCCTCCGGGGTCCTGGGCTGTGCTCACAGTGATGGGCATGTTCTTGAACCACCAGGAAAGTCCCAAATGCCACTGAACTGGACTTTGAGATGGCTGATCTTATGTTATGTGAAGTGCACCCTGACGCTACTTTTTTCTCCCCCAAAAAAAGGACTTGCTTGCTCAGGTCGCCTGAGCCCACAGTCGGCCGGGCCCTGCCTTCAGACCTCTCCCGCCCCCGACCCCATCACCTGCCAGGCCACCCTGTTCCTTCACTTCTGCTCCTTTCCCCGGCCTCTCCCCTAAAGCCACCCTTAACCCCGAGAAACCCCACCCACCCCAGTTGGCTCCCACATCAGGGGCCGCTGTGGCTTCAAGATGCCCCCAGGAGCTGCCTCCCCTGCCTTAAAGCACCAGCAACGTGGCCCTGCCTGCTCATCTGGGGACACAAACACCAGCCTCTAATCCAGGGCTTGAGACGCGCCAGGTTCTGGGCTGGAAGTGTCTCTCTCCAGCTTCCCCAAACCCTCGAGAGGCAGCTCCTGCCAAGGCCCTTTTCACCAAGGCACACTGAGGGGCCAAGAAGCAGCTTGTCCACGGCTGGGTGGGCCCCTCTCCTTCCCTGTGAGGCCCGGGGCTTAGCGCTTCTGCCAGCTTGCTTATCTCCTCAGACTGTACCAGTGCTGGGGGGGTGGGTGACACCCCTTGCACCCTCACCTGCTGCCAGCCCTGAGTAGGGGCACTGGGCCCTGAGCGAGAGGTGCTCAGAGAATCGGACTGGAATAAAAACAGACTTCTTGAGACTCTCAGAAGAGAGCATTCCGGCGCCCTGTGACCCCGGACGTGTTCCAGGGGTGAGTGACAGTGGAGGCGGGGTGTATGTGACCGGCTGGGCACCTCCCGGTCTCTCGAGGGGCCTGGGTGACTGCAGGGGACGCACAGAGGGATCTGCGGTTGTGGGGGTGGGGGGGGGTGGCTGTAGGCCCTATCACACTGCCCATCCAGGCAGCTCTGGCCTCTGACCCGCCCCGAGCAGAATGGGGGCAGTGGGGACCTTGACTGGAGTCTGATAAGGGCTGGGGAGGGCTGAGCCTGTCCCAGCGGGGCCCTGGCCTCACCCTGCAAAGCCTATTTAAAACCAGCCCAGGGCCTGAGCGCTGGCCTTTGCTGCAAACTGCCTCCCCCCCCCTCCCGTCCCCGCTTTGCCGAAAAGGGAAACCACTTTCCATAATTACAAGCATTGTGCTTCGTGATTACTGTATTCCGAAATGACGGCTGTAACAGTCCACTCGCCCCACTCTGCTTCTGACATCAACGTCTCCCTGACTGCGCAGGGGGTGGGCGGTGGGGCTCCTCGGAAGGAGAAGGAGTTGGGGCCCGGGGCACCCTTTCTTCTAGGGCACCCGCTCCCTATCCAGGCCACAGGGGAGCTCAGCCTGGCAACGTTGACCAAAATAGCAGCCGAAACCAATCTTTGTAAAAACGAGCCAGTTTGGGTACTTACTGAAATATCTTTTAAAACTTGATAGGATGAAATATTTTTTTTAAAAGGGTTTGGATCTCCGACGGGCTCTTTTGCATATGTTGGACACAGCTGAAGGGTTTCATCAGAACGCAGCTTAATTGGAGCCAAGAAATGAAAAGAAGAAAAATGGCTTCGATCAGAATGAATCAACATCTATTAATGGCTGTTTAACATATTTCGGCTAATAATAATACGTTAAATAATGTGCATTTTAAACCTGGCTAACTAGACAATAGCTCTTCTCTGCCCTCAAAAGGTAAACAATGATGGTTAAAAATAGCCCCAGGACCTATTTACATTTTTTCCCTCCTGAGCGTTTTTTTGGTTTATAGTTCATCATTCCAGGGGTTAGAATTCTAAAATTTTCTCTGTGTATTTACACAACGGAGCTATTGCTATGTATCACGTTGGCTATCAGACCTTTCCAAGAAAAATGAGTTGGTATCTGGACTCCCACACAACAGTGGTTTGGGTCAGCTGGAAGGACTCTGGGAAATTCACATGGCCCCAGTAAGGGCCCCTGCAATGCCTCTGCTCCATGCAGCTTCCCCCGCCCTCCTGGGTATACATCTGGGGTACACAGCCTCTGGGTATACATCTGGGGTACACAGCCTCTGGGTATACATCTGGGGTACACAGTCTCTGGGTATACATCTGGGGTACACAGCCTCTGGGTATACATCTGGGGTACACAGCCTCTGGGCAGCCTCTGCACACAGTGACCCTCCACCGCCCCTCCAGGTGCCTCAACGCCCGGTTTTTCAGTCCAGAGCAAAACTAAATATCAAGGACAACCCCAGGTCACCGCTCTCCCTGACCCCCTGAGAGGCAGGAGGCCTGAGCCCCCTCTCTGTACACAGCACTTGGGGTAGGGAGCAGGGGAGAACTTTCCGGCAGGAAGCACTTCTCTGTGGTGTTGCTGCTACCAGAGCATTTCCATCGATTGGTACACATGGGTACCAATCCCAGCAGGCCTGGCGGGGTTGGGGGGGGTGTCGAAAAGGACTGGTCATCCATCCTCAAGGAGGCGTAGACGGCTTTCTAGTGGATGTGGTCTGTCCCCACAGAGGGGTCAGATCCAGTCTCCTCCGCGAGCCAGCCAAAGCCGGGGGGCTCACGGAGTGCTTACTTGGCAGGGGAGCTAGGGTTCCCCCGCCTGGGTGAGTGGGCTCTCAGCACCAGCCTGGCTCCTCCTGGGGCGCAGAAAGTGGGAGGTGGCCTTTCAAAATGTGAAGCAGCCTGCTCCTGTCCCACCACTGCCCTGCAGTGATCAGGGAGCAGCTTAAGTGAACGTTTTGTTTAAGGCAGGTCTGCCTCAGAATTGATGGTATTTATCCAGAGATGTCATGGGTGTGAGGTCTGCAAAGACACGGGAGGCGCCTTGCCTGAGGCGCGCTGCGCTCCCGGCGCCCACATCACCGCGGCCTGGGAGGATGCTGGTGTGTCCAGACCTCACCTTCTAAACAGGAACAGGGCTAGCCAGTGGTACCTCTGGCTCCTAGCCCTGGGCCAGCCTGCAGGATGTGGGGGAAGCCCCTGCGGGCACCCCTGGCTGAGTCCTGTTAGCCTCGCAGGCTAGAATCCTCAAATAACAGGAGTTTTCTCCTATTTGGGAACAGTTCTCACATTATTCAGATTCCCAAGTTCTGCATAGGTGAGGGTTCAAGTTCAAGCCAGGCACTTGCCCTGTAACCTCCTAATCGCCTTAGCTTCCCTAGGCTGCAGTACCTCCCGCCTCTGACCAGTTGAGAGTGATGACTTGGGGTCCCGCTGCCTGGGGGAGGGGGTAGCGCGCTCTCCGCTGACGCCCCACGCTGTGCGGGTCTCTCCGGACTGGGTCGTTGCCTCCTCTCCGCCACCCCCCACCGCCCCCGCAGTCAGCACCCCTTCCCGGGGCCCTATCTGGGGGCCCGCCGAGCACAGCGGCTCAGGGCTCCACTGTTCACCCCGACTGATAAGCGGGTCAGACAGCGGTGGAGACGCGCCCCGCAGAGCGGGAGGCCGGGGCGGGCGGGACCCGCGGCGGATCGCCGCCGCGGCTGCTGGTCTCCAGCGTCCCGCGCGCTCCCTCGGTGTCCGGTGGCCGCGGGGGCAGTCGCGCTGCGCGCTGGGCGGGGCGAGGGCGGTGTCCGCAGGTAGTCCCGCTGGAGGGTGGGGTCAGGGAGCGGGCCGGGACCCCCTGCCCAGAAAGCCAAGGGGGAGGAGCGGCTCGGCTGTGCGCGAGGGCGGCCAAGTTTGGCTCCGGCGCGCGCGGCTTCGTGTCCTGCGTCTGGGGAGGCGGAGGGGGACCGTCCCCTCCCGAGTTGGGCTCGGACCCCGGCGCTCAGAGCCGCTTCAGATCTCTGGGGGGGACTTTTGGTCGCCGCTCCTCTCCTGGATCCCGTGGTCCGGGGCGCACCGGAGCCGGGCAGTGAGCCGCGCCATGCTGGAGGACGACATCAGCCTCGAGGCACTGAGCCCCAAGGAAGCCCCCGCAGCTGGTGAGTATCCAGGGCCGGCGCGAGGGGCGGGGGACCCCGGCGCAGCGGCAGCGGCATGGGGTCTTTCGGGGACAGTGCTTCCCAACTGAGGGGCGTGCAGGGAGCGGGAGAGAGAGACCCCTGTCTCCGGTGGCGCGGACGTCTCTCGCGAGCTTTTGGGTGGGGGCACTTTGTCGGTCTCGGGTCACTGAGGGCACTCAGACAAACTGACAGCGGACAGACAGACCGCGAGCTGGGCGGGGCTGGGGGCGGCCGCGGCCCCCGGGCCGGCTTCGGCGGCGGCCGTGCGGTTTCCCATTCCCGGGACACAATCGTCCAAGCCCTAGGCGGATGGAAGGTTTTCGGATGTTTTTACAGGCGCTATTAATACACATAATATTTCCGTGCTGTTCCGGAGATTTATTTGCGATATAAAGTAACTACTATGGCTTGAAGTCATAATGGAAACTGCGGTGAAACTTGGAGGGGGAGACAAGTGAGACTTGGACGGCAGTTGGGAGGGGGAGTCCCTGACTTCCTCGGCCCCTCCCTGCGCATAAATCACGACCCTGGCTATTTTTGTACCAATAATTTTAAAATAAATGACCCAAGCCATGTTTCCTGGATGATATTTTCCCCTCCCAGTTCAGAGGTTATTAAATAAACCTCGGAGAGGGACATTGACAAGGGGCTACAGCGGGCACTTGGCTTTAATTACACAGCTGAATTCCACCCCGGGGTGCCCTGGTCTGTTTCCTGTGCCCTGTGGTCACAGCCACCTGCAACCAGGAGCCGCTAAGGAGGAAGCCCTCCTCCTTGCCCCAACCTTCACCTCTTCTGGGGGTGGGGGATGCCCATGGAGAAACTTACCCTGGTGTCTGCTTCTTAAACAGCCCCAACTGGACTTCTTTCTAGAAATGACACCATACCCATCAAAGTCTTTCCAGGAGCAACAGAGAAGGCACTGGCAGCCAGAGCGGGGAGGCCAGACCTGGGAACTGGGAGGCTTGAGAAAGTCAGCCAGGAGGGCCTGGCCATGCTGGCGTGAGGGGCCACCTCCAGCTCCCTGTGGACGTGATGAGTTCATGAGTGCCAAACTCAGCATCTGTGAGCAGCTAAGCAAGCTCTTGCCTCCTGCTGGGCACCAAACTGAGCACTTGACACGTTTAACCCTCAGCCTAGCCCTGCAAGCTGGGAGCAGAATCATCCCCATTGTGCAGACAAAGAAACAGAGCACACAGTTAGCTCGTGGGGCTACTGCGACTGGAGCCCAGGATGACGCCTGGGTCCAGCTCCCACGAGATTTCTGGTCCTCCATACCCCCCACCAGGCAGAATCACCCAGTGGTGCAGCTGGAGCTGTAATTGCTGCACACAGGAGTGTACTAGCTGGTGGGGGAGCTTGCTCTTTGGATTTGAGAGCCTTTAAATTGGGGGGCGGGCCATATCTCTGATGTGAGGATCCCGGCGCTCTCAGGACGGTCTGATTCAGACGGGCTCCACCCCTAGAGCAGGCTTTCTGCTCCTTTCACTTGCGTCTCCGTCTCTGCTCTGTGTGATGGGCAGGGGTCTCGCCCCTCTTCTCCTGCTCTGGGCTTCAGCAGTGACAGGTCTAAGACCCTAGGACAAGTGCTCCGACCTCCGTTCCTGGGTTTGCCACCGGGCACCCGGTTCTGCCACAGCCAGCATGCGAGAATGTGGGTGAACTCTGCCAGCATCACCCTTCCCCTCTAACTGTCTCACTAAAGTGAAGGCCCCGAGGCCACACTGGCCTGCGCAGGTCTGTAGGAAGTACTAAAGCCGCAGAGGCGGAGGATGGAAAGAGGCCTTAGCCCCCCTTTTGTCTCCGCTCGAGGCGCTGAGGCCCTGACCGCAGACGTCCTCACGGGCTGTGCAGCTGTGGAGAACCCGATTCTGAATCCCAGCTTTGCCGCGTGCGGCTCTGTGACCTTGCTCAACCTTCCCAACCTCTCTGTGCCTTAGCTGTCAACCTGGAGGGTTTGAGTCTACAGCCTTCTTCTCTATTCCTTGCTCTGCCTGAGAACTGCCCCTCCCCCCTTCATCACTACACGCCTCAGTCCACAGCCCCCGGTGTGACGTCCTACCCAGCGTCCTGAGACATCCCAGGGCCAGCTCAGTCTTGCTTCCCTGCAACACTCGTTGCAGATGCCACCTCCTCCTCTGCCTCCTTTATAAGCTCCCTCGTTTATTAATAAGCTATTTATTCACAAGCCCATGGCCTGCACCTCCCACAAGAGCAGGTGGAGTTAGGGCAAGGTGGGCACAGGCACCCCGCCCCCAGGACACGTCTGCCCAACTCACTCTTGCTCATCCCTCAAAACCCTGCCGGGATGTCCCCTCCTGTTGGAAACCAGCCCATGTGCCTCTCTCCACTGATGGCTCCCTGGGCATGGGGAACAGGAGGGAGGGCTGGTGGGTAAAGATGGTTGTTGGTTGAGCAGTTCGCTGTGGGCCGGGCATCATCACAGAGAGCCTCACCCACTCTGTGAGATGGGCCCTGTTGTCTCCCCATTGGTGGATGAGAAAACCGAGGCATGGAGAGATTTCTGAAGGTCACAGAGCTGAGAAGCGGCAGATGCAAGATCCGAACCCCAGGCAGCCTGGCTGTGTCTGGTCACCACACGCTGCTCCCCACGCGGAGAGGATGGGAGGGCTGGCCCCCTGAAACTTCCACTTGCCTGTTCAGCAGACAGCTATGCAAGGCCTGCGGGGTGTGTGGCCCTGCACCCTCTGGGCTTGGGACACAGCAGGGGACAAAGTGGATGCAGTCCTGGCCTTCGTAAAGCTTTCTTGACCACATAGAAGAATTTGGCATCTCGTATGCTGGCTGGTGATGAGTCCAAGAGGAAAAGTCAAACAAAATTGGGGGCGACTTTCAAAAGGGTGGCCATATGCCCACTTGGGCAGCGCATAGACTAGAAAGGGTGGCCGGAGAAACCCTCATCGGGAGGCAGCAAGGCACTGCACGCCTCACAGAGGTGGAAGAGGGCGAGCTGGGCAGAGGGAGCAGCCAGTGCGAAGCCTCACGCCTGGAGTGCCCGGAACACCAGGCGGGCTCATGGAGTCCAGAGGGAGAGCGAGAGGCAGTCCGGATTGTCGTGGGCCCCTGGAGCCTCTGGAAGGGTCTGGAGTGGGTCTAGGTTTGGGCAGAACCCTTCCGGCCGCTTTGAAGGGGAAAGAGGGGAAGGCTGAGGCAGGGAGGGCAGAAGCCGGTCCGGAGGCTCTTGCAGTAATCCTGGCGTGAGTCGCTGGTGACAAGCGGAGGGCAGTCTCCGGGTGTGTTTTGAGAGTACAGCAGACAAGAACGGGCCATGCCTCACATGGAGGGTCTGAGAGTAAGAGAAAATTTAAAGAGCAGCTGCAAGATTTTTGGACTGAGCAGGAGAAACAGGTGTGGGTTAGGGTAGGTGAGGGGCTCACCTTTTGGGGTTTTTTTTAGTTGACATTAAACAGATAACATTTTCGTCATTTTTCAGCAGACAAATCGGCGGCATTCAAGTCCTTTTCGAGCGCTCTGCAGCCATCACCACTATCCTTTTCTAAAACTCTTCCTCTCATCCCCAAACAGAACCTGTGTGCTCATTAGGCAGTAACTCTCCATTTTCCTCCCCCACCGCCAGGCCAGGGTAACATCCCCCCTGCTTTCTGTCTCTACAAATTTGACTATTCTAGATACTTCAGAAGAGCGAAATCACACAGTATCTGTTCTTTTGTGTCTGGCATATTTCATTTTACATGCTTTCAAGGTTCAAGGTATCAGAATTTCATTCCCTTCTACGACTGAATAACACTGCATTGAATGTGAGACCACATATTTCTTATCCATTCATTCAATGGACACTTGAGTTATTTCCCCCTTTTGGCTATTGTGATTAAAGCTGCAATGAAAATTTGCAATCAAGTGTCTGTTTGAGTCCGTGTGCGGGGGCGCTTAGTCGCTCAGTAGTATCTGACCCTTTGCTACCCCATGGACTGTAGCCCGCCAGGCTCCTCTGTCCATGGGATTCTCCAGGCAAGAATACTGGAGTGGGTTGCCATGCCCTCCTCCAGGGGATCTTCGTGACCCAGGGACTGGATGCAGGTCTCCTGCATTGCAGGCAGATTCTTTACCATCTGAGCCACCAGGGAAGCCCATATAGCCTTTGTTTATCTGTTCAATTTCTTTGCCCAGTTTCTAGGGGTTGTTTGTCTTCTTGTTGTTGAATTGTAGGAGCTCTTTCTGGATATTAAATCCTTGCCGTTGTAAGATACGCAGATATTCTCACTCCTCCTCCAGCTGGCCTTTTCCCCCTCTGGACCGTGTCCTCCGACACACTTTACACACAGTGAGTGTCTCTTCTCCGCTGCCACGTGACTCACGGAGGAAGCTGCGTGGTGCCTGCTGTCTGGTGCACACTTCAACGTAGAGGCAGATGGTGCTCCGTCTGGGGGCCGTCTACAGTGCCGGGAGCTGGAGATACAGGGTAGCCGTGGTCCTGCTGTCATGGAGCCTGCAGCCTGTGCTGCTTTACGGCATGATGTTCATTGTGGAAGGGCCCTGATTCGGCTGAGTCAGCCCTGCGTGCTGAGGACCCGCCCATCCAATGGTCCCACCACCCGCCTCACCTGAGCTGTCCCTCCCATCGGACCCTTGACGGGTTGCGTGGGTTGCGTCTGCCTCGCTCGATGGGTCCATTCTGCAGCCCCAGCACAGGGCTTGGCGGAGGGAAGGAGGGTCACTGACGCTTCCTGTCGACTCCTGCTTTAGGCGCTGTTCCAAGCCCTCCACCTGCAACACTTCCTTAAATATTCACTTGATGAGTTGGTAACGCATCAGTGATATCACGAGCCCCTTGTGACAGACGAGGAAACCAAAGCACAGAGACAGCAAGTAACATCCCTGCGCTCACACAGCCGAGGGCGCCCTGGGTGTCAGCGTGGCTGGAGGTCGGGGGGGATCCTGAGACTCAGGTCAGTGCTGGGGCCGCTGGACGAGGATCTGATCTGGGTCCCCAGCTCCAGACGTGGGGTCCTCCCCAACTCGCTGATGCCTCCCCAGCCCTGTGACCGGGAGGCAGTCCTCGGGGTTGGGGGCCAGCAGCCCTGCTGCTGCTGGAACCCCCGCAGGGAGCCAGGTGTTTCTCACCAGCTCTTCCTCTCCCGAGCCTGGCTTTGCCTGGCGTGGGCACCCCCAGCAGCCGGCAGGGCCCTCCGCCTCCGGCGCCGGGCACATGTGTCAGGGTTTTCACGCTGTGTAATGAAGTATCAAAAGCTTTCCAACCTTCAGAAATCCTTTTATGGTCACGTGGCCACTGGGTAGACAAATTACTAGTTTCATGCATTCAGCCCCTGGAGGGCCTGTGTGTACAGTAGACGTCTTGCCTGGTAAGCCAGCCTGCTCGCTTGCAACCCAGGGGTCCCCTCACCCGCCTAGGGGTTTTGCACCTCAGTGCAGCCCCGCTGGGCTCCAGGTTCCCACATGCACAGAGGAACCCCCAGGCACCACCCCTGCTGGGCAGCCAAAAACTCCTCCCTCCGGCTGTCCCCCTCTTTGCCTCTCGGCTCGGAGGGCAAACGTTCCCCTTGACACTCAAGATTTAATCCTTTCCTTTTCACACTAAACTGCAATGATTGCTGCCCACGTTCGGCCTCAGGCGTATAATGACTTTAATGCATTTACATGGCACTTCGTTGGAGAAGTCTGAACGCTCCGTTTGGGATGGAAATGGAGCTACTGATGTGAGCTGTTAGAATAAGGCATAATTGAGCATACTTTTTCATTACATTGTTTCCTGGTCAGAGAACGGTTGGGGATTGGGGGTTCCAGGGCAAGGAGAGTGAGTGAAAGCCCCAGTCTGTCCGCGGGTCCCCACTGCAAACTCTGCTGTTGAGGACGTCAGGCTCTTGGCCGGAGTGGGGCCCGCAGAGGGTTCCTTCCTAAGCCCAGCCCTGTCCTCAGTCCGGGGGGCTCAGATCGCTCCCCCCGACTCTGCGTGGCGCTGTCACGCTTCTGCTCGGCCCCCCTCCCACCCTCTCTTTACCTGGTCGGGTTGATACCAGTTCCCATGCACCCCTCAGAGCCTCCCCAGCTCCCCGTGTACCCACTCCTCAATTCCCCTGTTGCCTCCAGGTTGCCCCTCCGCCCCTCTGCGCTGGACCCCTCCGCGCTGGACCCCTCCAGCCCTCACCTGGCCCACAGGGGAAGCTCACCTGCCTCTCAAGTTTCCCTCTCACCCCCAGCCCTTCCCCTCACTGTTCAGCCTCACTGACCTTCTTCTGGTCCTTCATCCCCTCTTTCCTGCTCCCTGGGGTCTTGGCCATTTCTCCCTCCAAGCTCCATCACCTCCTCCTGGAGGCCTTCCCTGACTCCGATGGCCAGCGGCGTCTCAGCACCTCTTCCCTGACCACTCACGCAATCATCCCTGTGCCCGCTGCTAGGGGTATCGTATCAGCGTGGCTCTCCCTGCATTCTGCAGAGTCCCAGAAGGCCAGGCCCCCTGTTTGTCTTTAAACCCCTAAGACCAGAACTTGGAGGAGGCTGGGAGTGGGGCAGGTGCCCAGGCCAGCTCAGGACACCTTTGCACCTTTCATGGTCTCAGATGACCTCCAGGGAGTTAGGTGTATTTCATTTGTGTGCTATACGAAAAAGGAGTGATTTTAAGCGAAAGGCACTCCACTGTGGACACCGGCGCAGCATGGGAAGATTTCCCTTTAATGATCTTATTAATTTATGTGATTCTGGCTCTATTGGGTCTTTGACGCTGCGCGAGTTTTTCTCTAGTCGGGGCGTGCAGGTTTCTCTCTGCGGCGGCTCCTCTTGTTGCAGACCTCGGGCTCTGGGGCCTGTGAGCATCCGTAGCTGTGGCTCCCAGGCTCTGGAGCATGGGCTCAACAGCTGTGGCACACAGGCTTAGCTGCTTCAAGGCTTGTGGGATCTTCCTGGACCAGGGATTGAACCTGCATCTCCTGCCTTGGCAGGTGGATTCTTTAGCACTGAGCCACCACGGAAGCCCCGGGAAGGTTTCCCCTTAATTGATAGGTAGCTAGATGATAGATAGATGCATACAGTTAGGCAGATGATGCAGAGATCGCTCTGCATAATGTGTCTTGTATAATATATGCAATCTCTTCATATTGTTGTTGCTCAGAGGGTAAAGAGTCTCCCAGCAACGTGGGAGACCTGAGTTTGATCCCTGGATCAGGAAGATCCCCTGCAGAGAAATGGCAAGTCACTCCAGTACTCTTGCCTGGAAAATCCCATGGACAGAGGAGTCTGGTGGGCTACAGTCCATGGGGTTGCAAAGAGTTGGACACGACTGAGTGACTTCACTTTCTTTCTATTCAGTCATTGTGTCCGGCTCCTTGTGATACCATGAGCTGCAGCACCCTAGGCTTCCGTGTCCTTCACCATCTCTCGGAGTTTGCTCATATTCATGTCCATCAAGTTGGTGATACTATGCTGCTGCTGCTAAGTCGCTTCAGTTGTGTCTGACTCTGTGAAACCCCACAGACGGCAGCCCACCAGGCTCCCCCATCCCTGGGATTCTCCAGGCAAGGACACTGGAGTGGGTTGCCATTTCCTTCTCCAA
>SJYF01001046.1:1090212-1107674 GCA_006410515.1 Procapra przewalskii | reverse complement strand
CACACCGTGCGGCCCCCACCACACCACACCCCCCGACCCCGGCAGCACTGACATCGAAAGCCAGGAGCATGTGAACCAAATCCCAGAGGCTGCTCCGAGTATTTTAAAACCCAAGCTGCCATCACGTGAGAGCTTGTTCCCCCAAAAGACTGGATGTCAGAAGAAGCGAGGGGATGGAATCAAGCCCAGGTGTGCCTTCACGGCCCTTTGACACTTCATCTCTCTTTGAGGCAGAATTCCAGGGAAAAATAAGGGTTTCTGAGACTGGACCACTCATGGCTTAAGGGTGGTCAAGACACCTGCTTTCCTCTGTGGCCCTTTCAGATTGGGCTCATCCTCTGATTTGTTGTTTTTCAGTTGCTCAGTCTTGTCCGACTCTTTGGGCCCTATGGACTGCAGCACGCCAGGTTTCCCCATCCTTCACTGTCTCCCAGAGTTTGCTCAAACTCATGTCCATTGAGTCAGCGGTGTCATCCATCCATCCACCCCTTGCTATTGTTTGGAACTCTGCATTCAGATGGGCGTATGTTTCCTTTTCTCCTTTGCCTTTTGCTTGTATCCCCCATACAGAGTAGTTACTCAGTAAACATTTATTGATTGAACTGATGCAGGAATGGCCCTAGAGACCAACTCCAGTTTCTTCTTTACCTACTTTTGGACATGTTCACACTTGGCGGGTGGGGTGGGCAGAATAGTGACCTACCCCAGATGCCAGTGCTGATCTCCAGTACCTGTGGATACCCCTCGTTATGTGCCAAGGTTACAAGTGGAATAGAGCCTGCTGATCAGCTGACCTTGGGGTGGTGGTTGGGGGACGATTATTCTAGATGTTAAGATTGGGACCAGTGGAATCCCAGGGTCCTTCAGTGCAGAAAGAGGAGGAGGCCAGGAGGGTGGGTCAGAGCCAGAGAAAGTGTGACGATGGGGCAGGGTTGCAGGGAAGCATGGCTGACTCTGAAGGTGGAGGAAGGGGCCACAAGCCAGGAAAGGCCAGGAACCAAATTCCCTCCTAGAACTTCATGCTTGATTTTAGCCCAGCAAGACTCATCTCAGGCTTCTGACTTCCGGAACTATCAGCTATTAAATGTGCATTGTTTTATGCTGACTTGTTACAACAGCTGCAAGAAGCTCATGCTGCACTAGGAATTAAAAGGAAAGATGTCCTGAGGCTTCAGCACTGAGTTTATGCCCCAGGGAAGCCCACTCCTGCCCTCAAGAGCTGGCCAGTCTGAGGGCACCTGCATTAAACCAAATTGAGTCTTCTCCTGGATAGCATGTCTTCTCAAATGCTAACACACATGATGAGTGCCTACAGCCAAGGTGCGGTGTAGATATGCCCGCAGTCGGGTGACCAGGGCGCACTGCATGGGGCGGGGCCAGTTTGCTTTCCTCCGGGGCAGGGCTGGACCAGTGCTGAGATGGCCCAGTTGCTGCCAGCGCCAGGGCTTGGGAGGTCGGCTTTTGTTCTCTCTGGACATGGAGTCACAGCCTCATGCCCAGACGGCAAGACGACCCAGCTGGGAAGATCTGTTTATTTTAAGAAATGCCAAACATTTAAACCATCACTAGATGGCTTAAAATAATAAAGGCTCTGTTAACGAATGCATGCAGAACTTTCTTTCCCAGCATCTTCATAGGAGTGTGTGTCTCTGCCCCAGGCTGTCTGTGGGCTGAGTGTCAGAGAAAGAAAGTGGCTGCTGGGAGGAAGAGGAGGAAGGAAACAGGGCTGCAATTAGTTTGTGCTTTAAGTTTGGGGTTGTCCAGCAGACAGAGACTGTTCAAAAAAACACAGGTGGGTGAGTTTAACCCATCTGTACTATTCAGGACTGTTTGGGTTATAAGTGAAACAATACCGGCTTCAGGCATAGCTGGATTCAGGGGCTCAGGGTCTCCGAAGCTCCATCTTTCTCATCTGTTGGTTCTGCTGTTCTTCGGGTCCACCCAGAGGAAGATTCTCTTGGTGACCACATGACAGGCACACCTCCTGACCTCCACCTTGAACAGTTCCGGAAGACTGAGAACATTTGTCCCTTGGGCCTCCCAGCAAGAGTCCCAAGGTTAGCTCTGATTGCACTGACTTGGTTCGGGTCTGTGATGATTCCTGAATGAGTCACCATGGCCTGGGGGATGCTAAGCTGTGACTGGCCAGAAGCTGACCCCTGTGGCCGCTCCTGGTGTCCTGGTCCAGGGCATGGGGGAGCGTAGCGGGGATGTCTGCGGACCCTGAACCTGTAGGCGGAGGAACAGGAGTGGTTCCTCCAGGAAAACCAGACTGTCGGTAGCAAAGGCAGGAACAGAAGCCGACCAGGACCTTCACGCGGGAGGCTGGGTCCACCCCGCAGAAAACAGCTTCTCTTCAGGGGTCCCTCAGACAGTGGCCAAAAGAAGCATCATGACCCATACTTCTCAGGTCTGACAGGTTTGGCCCTCTTAGGGGCTGCATGGATACTATCTCCTTTAATTCTCACAACAACCCTGGGAGGTCAGGGTTCACGGCCCACCTCCTGGTTTACGGAGAAGGAAACTGAGGTCCAGAGACATCCGTTCTGACCCAGGACCCCAAGTTCTTAACCACCGACATGACCTGTGTCTTGTCTGAGCTGTGTCTGCCCAGTGGGGCCACTCTGCATAGAAACCCAGGGTCAGCTGACAGCCGGGTCAGCGCCGGGTGAGTCCCATGGCCAGAACAGCTTCCACTGGAGAGCAGGACCTGGCCCACACGTGGGTCTCGACTCATATACAGAGGCAGGAACACCAGCGGGCCACCAGCGACCCGCACGGGTGTCTGAGGCAGCAGGGAGGGGGCAGACAGCTGCAAGGACTCCCTGCTGAATTGCCCCGCTCCTCTGACAGAGGAGGAGCATCTGAGGGTCACAGTTAGAGGGAAAACAACAGAAAAAATAAACTTCAGCTCAGTTCAGTTCAGTCACTCAGTCGTGCCTGACTCTTTGTGACCCTACAGACTGCAGCACGCCAGGCTTCCCTGTCCATCACCAACTCCCAGAGCTTACTCAAACTCATGTCCATTGAGTCAGTCATGCCACCCAACCATCTCATCCTCTGTCGTCCCCTTCTCCTCCTGCCTTCAATCTTTCCCAGCATCACTTACCCCAAGTTAATGGTAAATCCCTCCTTAGGGTTCCCTCACATTCTACCACAGGTCTCTGACACCATGTTGCACCAGGATGATTATGTCTTCTCACGTCTGAGATGTCCCCAAGGCGGGGAACAGCGTCTTCTCTCCATAGCCTCCCACTTAGTGCAATGCCTGGAACACAGGAGGTCATGAGTAATGCTTCGCTTGATGAATGATAGATGGACAGATGGGTGGGTGGATGATGGATGATGGATGGGTGGACAGATGCATGACAAGAGAGCGGATGGGTGGGTGGATAGATGGATGGATGGGTGGGTGGTTGGATGGGGAATGGATGGGTGAGTGGGTGGGTGGGGAATGGATGGATGGGTGAATGTTTGAATAATTGGTTGGATGGATGGATGGTTGAATGTATAGGTGGGAGACACCCTGCCTTCAAGAAACTTCCAGTTGTTATGGAGCAGGGCTTGGCAAACTCTTATCCAGAAGCCAAATCTGCCTCCCACCCCTCCCATTTTTGTAAATAAAGTTTTATTGAAACATAGCCACCCACAATCATTCATATGTCATCTCTGGCTGCTTCTGTACTACAACAAAATTGAGTCTTTGCAGCCGAGACCATATACAGGACCACTTCATGGAATGTGACCTGTTCAGGCTCATGAGACTCTGCACTTAGAAGGGCCCCATGTCACCATCTTCATCATCCATGTCACTGTCTTTTTTTTATAAACATGTTTCTGTCTTTATTAATTTTTTTTTATTTCTAATTGGAAGGGAATTGTTTTGCAATGTTGTGTTGGTTTCTGCCATGCATCAGTGTGAATCAGCCCCCCCACCCCGTTCTTGAACCTCCCTCCCGCCTCCCACCTCATCCTACTTACTCTTTGAGGTTGTCACAGAGGACGAGACGTGAGCTCCCTGTATCGCACAAGTCCCCACTTGCCATCTATTTTATCTACGGGAAGGTATGTGTTTCTACCCTACTGTCTCCACTTATCTCACCCTCTCCATCCCCCACTGTGCCCACAAGTCTGTTCTCTGTGTCTGTGTCTCAATTGCTGACCTACAAATGGGTTCATCGGTACCTTTTTTCTCGGTTCCATATTCATGTGTTAAAATGTTTGTTTTCCTCTTTCTGACTTATCTCACTCCATATAACAGGCCCTAGGTTCATCCACCTCACTAGAACTGACTCAGATTTGTTCCTTTTTATGGCTGAATAATATTCCATTGTGTATATATACCACATCTTCTTTATCCATTCATCTGTCAGTGGACATCTAGGTTACATCCATGTCCTGGCTGTTGTAAATAGGGCTACAGTGAACATTGATGTGTCTTTTAGAATTGTGCTTTTCTCAGTGTGCGTGCCCAGTAGTGGGATTGCTGGGTCATATGGACTTCCCTGGTGGCTCAGACAGTAAAGAATCTGCCTGCAATACAGGAGACCTAGGTTTGATCCCTGGGTAAGGAAGATCCCCTGGAGAAGGGTATGACCACCCACTCCAGTATTCTTGCCTGGAGAATCCCCATGGACACAGGAGCCTGGCGGACTACTGTCCATGGGGTCACAAAGAGTCAGACACAACTGAGCAATTAAGCACACGGTAGTTTTATTCCTAGTTTTTTAAGGAAATCTCCATACCATTCTCCACAGTGGCTGTATCCATTTACATTTCCACCAACAGTGCAAGAGGGTTCCCTTTTCTCCACATTCTCTCCAGCATTTATTGTTTGTAGAGTGTTTTATTATGGCCGTTCTAAAGAGTGTGAAGTGATACCTAATTAAGTTTTGATTTGCATTTCTCTAATAATAGGCAATGTTAAGTATTTTTTCCTGTGTTTATTAGCCATCTGTATATCTTCTTTGGAGAAATGTCTGTTTAGGTCTTCTGCCCATTTTCTGATTAGGTTGTTTGATTTTCTGATATTGAGCTGCAGAGCTGCTTGTATATTTTGGAGATTAATCCTTTGTCCGTTGTTTCATTTGCAATCATTTTCTCCCATTCTGAGGGTTGTCTTTTCATTTTGTTTATGGTTTTGTTTGCTATACAAAAGCATTTAAGTTCAATTAGGTCCCATTTGTTCATTTTTTTTATTTCCTTTACTCTAGGAGGTGGATTATAAAGGATCTTGCTGTGATTTTTGTCAAAGAGTATTCTGCCTGTGTTTTCCTCTAAGAGTTGTATAGCTTCTTATCTTATATTTAGGTCTTTAATCCATTTTGAGTTTACCTTTGTATGGTATAAGGGAGTGTTCAAATTTCATTCTTTTATAAAATGTCCAGTTTTCCCAGCACCACTTATTGAAGAGACTGTCTTTTTTCCATTGTATATTTTTGCCTCCTTTGTCAAAGATAGTTCCGTTCAGGTGCTCAGTCATATCCGACTCTTTGCGACCCCATGAACTGCAGCACGCCAGGCCTCCCTGTCCATCACCATCTCCCGGAGTTCACTCAGACTCATGTTCATCGAGTCCGTGATGCCATCCAGCCATCTCATCCTCGGTCGTCCCCTTCTCCTCCTGCCCCCAACCCCTCCCAGCATCAGAGTCTTTTCCAATGAGTCAACTCTTCTCATGAGGTGGCCAAGGTGCCCCTAAATGTGTGGGTTTATCCCTGGGTTTTCTATCTTGTTCCATTGGTCTATATTTCTGGGTTTGTGCCAGTACCATACTGTCTTGATGACTGTAGCTTTGTAGTATAGTCTGAAGTCAGGAACATTGATTCCTCCAGCTCCATTCTTCTTTCTCAAGATTGCTTTGGCTATTCAGGGTCTTTTGTGTTTCCATATGAATTGTGGGATTTTTTGTTCTAGTTCTGTGAAGGATGCTATTGACAGTTTGATAGGGACCGCATGGAATCTGTAGTTTGCTTTGAGTAGTATAGTCATTTTCACAATATTGATTCTTCCAGTCCAAGAACATGGTATATCTCTCCATCTATTTATGCTATCTTTGATTTCTTTCATCAGTGTTATAGTTTTCTGCTTACAGCTCTTTTGTCCTCTTTATATTTATTTCTTTAATTAATTTATTTATTTGGCTTCACCAGATCTTCCTTGCAACATGCAGAATCTTTGGTTTCAGCATGCAAACTCTTAATTGCAGGATGGGGGATCTAGTTCCCTGATCAGGGAGGGGACTCGGGGCCCCTGCATTAGGAGTGTGGAGCCTTAGCCACTGGACCATCAGGCAAGTTCACAATCTCAAAATTTCCAATAATTTTTTACAAAAGGCCCTGCATTTTCATTTTCCTCCAAGTGCCATCAGTTATGTCTGTATGACCCACGATGCCTGCAATATTTGCTCTCCAGTCCTTTAGAGAAAACGTTGGCCAGTCCTGGTCTGGAAAATAAGATAGGCACCCAACTTGGGGCAAATTCAAGGTAGAAGTGTTGCATGCCATGTTGGGAGGGCAGGTATGGAGTGTCTAGAGCTCAAAGAACAGAGAAGTCCCTCCAAGCCAAGGGACCCAGAAAATTCTATGGGCCCTTGGCACTGCGGCATCAGAGTCTGGGTGGGGAGACAAATGTGCACGGAGAACAAGGTCAGCTTGGGCACTGCTGTGCCAAGAGGGAGTCAACCTTCCTTCTTCCCTGATCCATGCAGTGCCCATAACCAACATAAATTATTCATCATACGAGAAAAAGGAAGCAATTACACATTGATTTCCACCCACCTCACCCAGCATTATTTTGCCATCGCGGCCACCAGCTGGGTGGTCTCTGCTACAGGAAAGAGAGCTGTCAGGACTACTGCTTTTGTGGACAGACCTGGACAAGGGTTACACATCAGAAGAGGAAAAAAATCTCTAGAAGATGGACAGGGAGCAAAGACAATGCAACCTGTCTGCAGAAAAAGAGTTTCCACATAAGCAATTTTTTTCAGTGTCGGGGCTTTTGCATCTAATGGAGCATAAATTTAAAGAAGTGAAGCGAGAGCCAGAAACCCCAAGCAGCGGGCGGCGGCCCAGGCCCAGCAGAGCGTGTGCCGCTCGGTCAATATTTGCTGAACTGACCGAGGCATTGTGCTGGCTGCATCCCAGACCAGGAAGGGGCAAGACAACAGGATCCAGTGGCCACAGCTTCCCCTCTGCACCCAAGCGGCCTAATGCGGGGCTGTTAGGGGACCCCGTGCTCTTAGACACTCTGATGGTTAGAGCAGGGCAAGACCTCACTGGCTGAGCCCCGCTGCCCCCATGAGTTCCCGAGAGAGCCACGCTCAGAGGGACAGTGGCAAGGGGGAAGTGGGTCCCCCTTCTAGCCAGCCAAGGGCTTCCTGGCAGCCACACGGGGGCAGGGGTCTTAGGCGCAGATCCTCAGGAATCTTGTGTCCAGGGTGTAGATTGCATCGCCGGGTTAGGAGGCCAGCCAAGGGCTGAGCTTGTGAAGGGCACACGGGGGCAAGTCTTTCCTCCAGTTAGGACCTTTTCACTCATGACGACTGCTGTGTGCATGTCCTGGGGCCACTGCCAGAACAAATGACCACAAGCGGGGGCTCAACAACAGGAAGTTATTGGCTCTGGATTCTGGAGGCCAGAAGCCCAAAACCAAGGTGCTGACAGGGCCCTGCTCCCTGCAGAGGCTCCAGGGGAGGGGCCCCCTGCCTCTTTCGGCGTCTGGGGGCCCCGAGCCTCCCAGGACTTGCGGCTGCACCCCTCAGCCTCTGCCCCTGTCACCGCGTTGCCGCCTCATCTTCTCCTGTGTCTGTCCCCTGGGTGTCCTCTCATAAGGACACCTGACATTGGATAATCTAGGCTGACTTCACCTCCAGATTCTTAATTATATCCTCAAAGACCCTTCTTCCAAATAAGGTCATATTCACAGGTCCCAGGGGTGGAGATGTGCACACATCTTTTGGGAGACATCATTCGGTCCGTGCCCCTGCCCACCGGTGACTGAGGCATGGCGTGGCTCTTTCTCTTGGGAATGAAGAGAGAAAGGGCTGAGGACCCTCCCCGTGCCCTGCCCTGCACCGGTTCTGGCATTTGACTGGACCTAGTTTTTGGCCTGTTTTCTCCCCCAGAGCCCAGGAGCCCCACCTCAGGCATGTTTGCAGTCCAGCATCTCAGGCAATGATTGGTGCTTTGTTGGCGCTCAGTGCACACCTACTCAGTGAACAAGCCAATGAGTAAGTGAGCAACGTGGAAGACTCCTTCCCCCGCGTCCAGCACCCTTTGGTCCTGATACCGATAGCCGAGTCTGACTCTGTGAGACCCCATGGACTGTAGCCCGGCAGGCCCTTCTGTCCATGGAATTCTCCAGCAAGAATGCTGGAGTGGGTTGCCATTTCTTCCTCCAGAGGATCTTCCCAACCCAGGGATCGAACCTGCGTCTCCTGCATTGCAGGCAGATTGCTTACCACTGAGCCACCAGGGAAGGTGATCCCTTAAATCACAGGCAAATTTCCCATCGCAGTTCAATTTCTCTGTGAAAACTGTGTATTTTTGTGACTGCCACGCTGTACTGGCGAACGCGAGAAACTAACACTTTAGCGGAACCTTGGCCTCCGCAGCAGAGCACGGGGCTGTCCCCACAGCAGCTTGGTATTTGACACCTAGGTCCGTGTCGTTGATTTCTCAGGAGGACACTTACAAATGGGACACTGAGATCTAAAACTTAAATTCACACACATCCAGCTATTTAGTCTCAGTGAAACACACATCTAAGCGACTCAATCGTGCACTACGTAATGGTGCAGAGAGGGCGACGGCGCCCACTCCAGTGCCCTCGCCTGCAGAACCCCAGGGACGAGGGGGCCAGGTAGGCTGCAGTCCATGGGGTCCCTGGGAGTCTGACACGACTGAGAGACTTCACTTTCGCTTTTCACTTTCATGCATTGGAGAAGGAAATGGCAGCCCACTCCAGTGCCCTTGCCTGGAGAACCCCAGGGACAAGGGAGCCGGGTGGGCTGCAGTCCATGGGGTCGCTGGGATTTGGACATGACTGAGTGGCTTAGCAGCAGCAGCAAGTAATGGTTGACATGGCTCGTTTTCATGCAGATGTTGGAGCTTTGTATTATTAAAGTGGCCACATTTACTGTCGTAAAAGAGGTATGAGCTCAGGAGACATGACAAGAACACAGCGGTCAAGGGTGTAGGTGCCACCAAGGCAGGAGTCCCGGTCAGGTTTTGGAAGCTGCTGACTCTTCAGCATCTAGAGCCTAGCATCCAGGAGCTCTCAACGCAGGTTTGTTGAAAGAGCAGTTTCCCTGTCCTTCCTTTTTTTTATCAGCAGAAGGAAGTCTTTTTACTCGGTGACATCTCATTTTCACTTCAAGAAAAGGGGACATAGAACCCCCCCCCTGAGCTTCCTGCTTATTTTCCCGCATCAGGGCTCCATTTCTATCTTTTAAAACCTACCAATGAACTGGAAGCAGTGAGCACACCTGGCTACCTAGGTCTTGGCTTCTAAATATCTTTCTCCACTACAAGGAATCAGGGCTTCTCAGAGAGACTGCGGATTCCAGCGCTGGGCCTGGCAAAGCACGCAGTGAGGCCAGGCAAGGACGTGCTCTACGGTGAGGAGGGCGATCAAAAGACCCAGGACAGGACTCGCGATGCCGACCACGACGGAGTGACGAGGCTCAGACACGTCAGCACCCACCCTGCCTTACGCAGCTAGAAAGCTTTATAAAATCTATGACACACACAACTAAATCACTTTGCTGTGCATCTGAAACCAGCGCGACATTGTAAATCCACTTTACTCCAATATAAAATATTTAAAAAAAATCTGGGAAGCAGTGCCTTTCACATGCTGGATAACAGGCAGCTCAGGACTATGAAAGTGAAAGTCGCCCAGTCGAGTCCGACTCTTTGCAACCCCATGGACTCTATCACCCATGGAATTCTCCAGGCCAGAATATTGGCGTGGGTAGCCTTTCCCTTCTCCAGGGGATCTTCCCAACCCAGGGATCGAACTCAGGTCTCCCACATTGCAGGCAGATTCTTTACCAACTGAGTTATCAGGGAAGCCCCAAAGCTTCAGGACTATGATTCCTCATAATAAGGAAGTAAGCAGGGTTGAACCCACGATCAATGCTCCATCATCCTTCCTGGGGGCAGTGATGAGGCTGCAGCGTGCGGAGGGGGGCCCAAACAGCCAGCAGGCTCACTGACTACAGGTTACAACGGTCAGAGGTGAGGGAGCCAAGGTGGTTAAAATTCACAAAGCAGAGAATGGAGAACAGGATGCAGGAGAGAGAGACAGGGAGCTACAGAGAGCATCCTTGAGTCTTGGTGAGCACTCATCTTCCCAGGTGTGAGAAGCAACGACCTGAGGCTGGGGAAGAACCATCAGAAACAGGAGGTCAGGCAAATCTGAGGACTCACAGGTGGCTGGGAGTGACTCATGTTCCCATCAGCTGAAGTGGGGCATTCCGTGATACCCGGAGCATCACAGCACAGGGTGTTAGCTGGATTCCAGGCTGCTCTGGACCTGCTCAATCAAGGCATAGAAGCCAACCTCGAAAGAATTCGGCTGATTCTAAGCGACCTCGCTGCATGCCAAGACAGAGTCTAACACTAATTAAAGGAATAAGCAGGAAAATTCAGCACCAAACAGCATAAAATCATGATGTCTGGCATCCAACAAAAGAGAAATCTGCCAGGCAGGTGAAGAGGCAGGAAAGCATGATCCATAACTAGGAGGGAAGCCAGCCAAAGACCCAGGAATGGCACAAATGATGGAATCAGAGGATGACAATGTGAAAACAGCACTTGAAAATACGCTCCATACATTCAAGAAATTAGAAGGGATCATTAGCAGACGAGGAAAAGAATGAAGATATAAAAAAAGATCCCAATAGAATTTCCAGGTTTGAAAAATACGCAGAATGGGATGAATGACAGACGAGATGCTGAAGAAGAAAAGGTCAGAAGAGGTTGAAGATGCAGTGACAGAAACACTTCCAAATCCACCCCAGAGTGGGAAAAGACGAGGAAAAAAAACCCAGAGCACAGGTGATTGGTGGGGCAATATTAGGCGGTCCCTAAGTGAGAGGAAAGTCCGAGAAATAGGGAAGGGGGTGTAACAGAAGAAGTAACTGAAGAAGTCATGACCAAGAATTTTCCATCATAAATGAAAACCGCCAGCCTACAGACCTAAAAGATTTAGCAAATCTCAAGTAGAAAAAAAAACATGAAAACACGTGAAGTCACCTCCTAGTCAAACGCTGAAAACTAGTGTCGGCGAGACGCTGCAGTCGCTCAGCCATGTCCGACTCTCTGCGGCCCCATGGACTGCGGCCCGCCAGGCTCCTCCGTCCCTGGGATTCTCCAGGCGAGAGTACTGGAGCGGGGTGCCATCCCCTCCTCCAGGGAGCTTCCTGACGCAGGGGTCAAACCCAGGTCTCCTGCATTGCAGGCGGATTCTTGACAGACTGAGCCACCGGGGAAGGCAAGTGACAAAGATAAAATCTCCAAAGCAGCCAGAGAAAAAGGACATGTTGTGTAGAGAACAAAGTTAAGAATTAGCAGAATTCTCATCAAAACATATGCTGATCAGAAAATGGTGGAGCAGCACGTTTAAAGTATTGAAAGAAACAGATTGCTGATCTACAGCTTACACTCAGCAAAAGTATATTTCAAATTGAAAACGAAACAAAGACTTTCCCAGAAAAACAAAAACTGAGAGACTCATCAACAGGAGGTCAAGAAATGATCAAGGAAATTCTTCAGACAAAAGACAGATGATAATGGATGAAGATTGGATCTACGGTCAGGGATAAAGAGCACCCTGGTTAACAGATAATAACCAATATGTGGATTAACATTAAATATTTTACTTTTTGTCTCCCTGAAAGATAATTGGCTGAAAGATATTTTATCTCCCTGAAAAACAATTGGCTGTTATACAATATAATGACCCCATGATACAGTGCATGGAATTCTCCAGGCCAAAATACTAGAGTAGGTAGCCTTTCCCTTCTCCAGGGGATCTTCCCAACCCAGGGATTGAACCCAGGTCTCCTGCATTGCAGGCGGATTCTTTACCAGCTGAGCCACACGGGAAGCCCGTTATACAGTATACATAGGAGTGAAATGTATGATGACATTAGTACAAAGCGTGAGAGGGAGAGGTGGAAATATGTAACTGTGTATGAAGTGGTAAAATATTATTTGGAGGGAAACTACTATACATTTAACATGAGTATTGTAGGGCTTCCCTTGTGGTCTTACTGGCTAAGAGTCTCCCTACCGATGCAGGGGATACGAGTTCTATCCCTGGTTCAGGAAGATCACACAAACATGCTGCAAAGCAGCTGAGCCCGTGCACCGCAACTACTGCGCCGGTGCTCGAGGGCCTGTGAGCGGCAGCTACCGAGCCCGTGAGCTGAGAGCCCGTGAGCGGCAGCTACCGAGCCGGTGCTCGAGGGCCCGTGAGCGTCTGCTACCGAGCCCGTGAGCCGAGAGCCCGCGCTCCTCAACAAAGAGACGCCACCTCGGTGAGCAGCCCACACACTGCAGCTGGAGAGCAGCCCCTTCTCACCGCAACCAGAGAAAACCTGCAGTGAGAACTCAGGGCAGCCAGAAATAAATAAATAAATACACAAACCTTTTTTAAAGTGCCTATTGTAAACCTAAGAGCAACCACTTTAAAAAGTAAAATAAAACAGAATTGTATAGCTAGAAATCCAATAGTGCAGGTAAATGGAATGATAAAAAAAAATTCAGTTCATTTAAAAGGAAAAAAATATATATAACGAGATGTAGATTTATACTACACTTTATCAATAATGACATTAAATATGAATTGTCTATACACCCTCCACTCTAGAGGCAGAGATTATCCATTGGGATCAAAAAACAAGACTAAACTGTATGTTGTCGACAAAAGGGACAGAGGAATCAGCTTGAAGGGAGTATCCCTGGCCAAATTCAGAACAACTGGGCCATCAACATAAACACTATAGTAACATAAAACATAGAGTTCACTGCACACATAGGGAACTGTGAGCCCACAGAGAAGGAGAGGGAAAGGGAGCTCTCCCTCATAGCTGAACACCAAATAATAAATACAGAAGCAGTTGGGGCTACTATTGACAGTGAATGCTTGATAAAGGACATAGGATTTACAAAGTCATAAGGTTATCTCTCCACAAATTCCTTCCTGATTCAGTTCAGTTCAGTTCAGTTCAGTCGCTCAGACGTGTCCGACTCTTTGCGACCCCATGAATCACAGCATGCCAGGCCTCCCTATCCATCACCATCTCTCCGAGTTCACTCAGACTCACGTCCGTGATGCCATCCAGCCATCTCATCCTCTGTCGTCCCCTTCTCCTCTTGCCCCCAATCCCTCCCAGCATCAGAGTCTTTTCCAATGAGTCAACTCTTCGCATGAGGTGGCCAAAGTACTGGAGTTTCAGTTTTAGCATCATTCCTTCCAAAGAAATCCCAGGATTGATCTCCTTAGCAAGGGGGAAATAGTGACTGGCCCGTATTCTTAAAAGCTGTTAAGATCCAGAGTGACAAAAAAAAAAGACTGGAGAACTCTTCCTGATCAAAAGACACTAAAGACATGTGGCAACAAAATGCAGTGTTTGGTCTTAGATTGAATTGTGGATCTGCTGGGAAGGAGGTGGGGATGCTATTCATATGATAGCTTTGAAACAGTGACAGAATGTGCATATACACTGGATTAGATAACATTGTATTCATGTAAAAATGTCCTGATTTTTATCATTGTACTATGGTTATGCAAGAGAATGTCTTTATTCTTAGGAAACACATGCGGAAGCATTTAGTCTTCAATCGACTTTCAAGTGATTCAGGAAATACTCTGTAGATACACACAGTCAGAAATAGAAATGAAAGCAGGTAGAGAGCGATAAACACACGGGGCAGACAGAAATGACCAGTCAGTCTTCGTAAATGATATTCAAGTGTTCCTTGTACCATCCTTGAAACTTCCTCTATGTGTTTGAAATTAATCAATATTCGACTTTTTTCCAAAATAATTAAAAAAAAAAATTCAGCCCTTTGGGACTGACTACTTCCTTTTTTGGAAGAAATGGTTCACCCCAGATGTGCTCTGAAAGCACAATTTCTGGAACTGGTTTAATGTTAAGAAGCCGTGTTCATGTAGAAGGAAAACAAATCTGAAGAATATGGCTATTTTAGAGCAAAAGATGTAATCGTCCTCTACTTGGCCCTAAGACTTCATAAGTGAGACCAGAAAGCACCAGCAAAAGCATCAACAAGCATTCCAGTCCAGGCCACCGGGGCCAAGGTTCAGTCACTAATGAATTGATGGGGCCTCTAATTTACCGGATGTGAAGCCGAGCATGATTTACACAACGGATTGTTTTCAGTGTCTCATGAGTGAGAGGTTTTCGGGAAGAGCTTAGCTTTCCAGAGCTCTCTCGCCTCCACTTCTATCCCTGAGAAAAAGTATTTCTGGATAGGCACCCCCCTCCCCCACCGCCTCCCTGAAACACACACACACACACACACATCTGAGCATCGAAACAGCACGCTGGCTGGCTTCAGATGGAAGAGGGCTCCTCTGTGTGTGACACAGAATCTGGACCAGTGGGGATGCAGAATGGTGAGATTTTTGTTCATCTGAGACTGGCCTTGGTCGGAAAAGCGGCGCTCCTCCGCCCCTGCCCCCAGTCCGGTCTTCACTTGCTCTGGAATATGTGACATCAGCTTTGATGACCGTTCAGAGACCAGTTGCAGGAGAGCTGCAGGGAGTGAGTTCAGCTCCCAGGTCGGAGAGCTGATCTACAAGTCGGTCTGGCCATCACACAAGCTGACATGGGCCACCCAGGGAAGAGCAAAAATCTCAGCATGCACAAGAAAGCCGTGATGGATAACCAGGAAAAAAGAAAGTGATTCAGCAGAAAACGCCCAGTGCCTGCCTGTGTTGCAGCGACAACTTTCTCCTCTTTAAATGTCGTAAAAGCTCATGCCACCCCCAGTGAAGCAGATTCTGTTTATCCAAGCACTGGGATGCCCCGTGTGCAGGGGGCACACACAGGAGCTGGTGTCACCTGGCACCCACCCAAGACCATCTTTGGGAACACTTGAACGATTTGTGTGGCTTGGGGACCTCTAGTCCTGAGAGCTTCACAGAAATCACCTGGGCAAAGAGCAGGCTGTGAATATTGCAGAAGCAGCTCAAACATTTGGAAGATGTAAACACAGCCTGGCTTATTGTGATTCCCAGTTTTTCCAGCAATATGGCAGTTTAAGATAAATGAGACCACCTGGGATCCTGTGAGACGTGGATGATTCCAGATGCCCAGGTTAAAAAGGACTGAAGTAAGCCTGATGCACCTGATTTGCCAGGGAGCAAAGAAGTGTTCAAAGCCGAGTGAGTGAGTCAGAAACAGCATCAGGAAGAAGAATAATGTCGTGTGATGTCCTGGATGGAATCTTGGAATAGAAAAAGGATATTAAGGGACTTCCCTGGTGGTCCAGTGGCTAAGATTCCATACTCCCAATACAGGGGGCCCAGGTTCGATCCCTGGTCAGGGAACTAGACCCCATGTGCCACAATTAAAGGTTCCATATGCTGCAACCATGTGGGCTTCTCTAATAGCTCAGTTGGTGAAGAATCCGCCCGCGGTGCAGGAGACCCCGGTTCGGTTGCTAGGTCGGGAAGATCTGCTGGAGAAGGGATAGGCTACCCTCTCCGGTATTCCTGGGCTTCCCTGTGACTCAGCTGGTAAAGAATCTGCCTGCAATGTGGGAGACCTGGGTTCGATCCCTCAGTTGGGACAACCCCCTGGAGAAGGGAAAAGCTACTCACTCCAGTATTCCGGCCTGGAGAATTCCAGGGATTATATAGTCCATGGGGTCCCAAAGAGTTGGACACGACTGAACGACTTTCATTTTCATGCTGAGACCAAAGTCCAGGGCAGTCGAATAAACAAATTAAAATATATTTTTAAAAAGTAAAAATGACACTAAGTAAAAACAAAGATCTCAGTGAAGTCTGGTCTTTATTTAATGACTGTATATAGACATTGGTTCTTCAATTGTAACTGATCCACCGTACTAATATAAGCTGCTGGCCACAGGGGAGCCTGGTGCTGGGTATACAAGGGAGCTCTGTACTAGCTCCCCAATTTTCTGTAAACCTGAAGCTATTTTAAAACAAAAAAAAGTATGGAAAAATAAGAATAACGGCCACGATAGATTGAAACACATGAAAGATATATGACTCCATGAGCGATCAGAGTGAAAGAGAAAGCGCGTGTGAGGCCAGTGGATATACTATGAAAGCAGAAGAACAGGCAAAAATTAATTCTTTCTCTGCAGTTGAGGGTGGAGGGGGAAAAAAGACAAAAGAAGGGCTTTCTATTAAAAATAACTTGTGTTTACTTTTGGGTCTCTGAAGACCTTCTTCTCAACTGGAAGCAAACAAAGATGACATTTTCAGTACAGTTGTTTGAATAATAAGGACCTTTTATTGTAATTCAGCATTTCCATGCCACTTTTTAAAATAATTTAGGAAATTGCATATAAAATCATCATCACAAGTGAAAGACTGATGGGGGGTGGGGAGGTGGGAGAAAACTCAGGAATGAAGAACTTGGGAACTTCCCTGGACGCACAGTGGTTAAGACTCTGCACTTCCCACGCAGGGGCCGTGGGTTTGATGCCTGATCTGGAAACTAAAATCCCACGTGCTGTGCGGCGCAACGAAAACGAGAAAAAAAATGAAACAAAGAACCCATCGTCTGGTAGGGTGGTGCCCTTAGGTGTGAAGGTGTAGGACGAGCCTTTTTACCTGAGATTTGGCCAGAGGAAAGGAAGGGACGATGGAATTTCCCCTGGAGACATTAAGATTTTACAACCACTGCCTTTGCAGGCAGTTTCTGGCTGGTTTGACATTTTTTGAAATAAATTGTATCTTTGTGGAATGAATGTTTTAAATAATAACCAAAGCCAGTTTCCAGTCCGGCTCCAGCTCCCAGGATTCTGCTGAAACCTCCCTTGCAAAAGTTACATGGACTCTAGGTAATCCAAATTAAAAATAAAATAACTTTTCCAAATATTTTGGTGAAAATAGAAACTTTCCGTTTTATGAGATATTATTTTTGTCTCCCCTCTGTACTCAAAGTAAAACAAAATATTAAGGCTTAATTCCATTTTATTCCAACTGTTTAACTTTGCCCCTGAACTTCTANNNAACTTCTAGATAAACATTTACCCCATGGATGAACTGGTGGATTTGAATTTTTGAAACCTAGTAAACATTTTCCTATTTGATAATCTATCTCGTTTCTATAAACTGTATCAATTTATTAGATGTTTTAGCTTCTTTGAAGGTTGAATAAAGTTTAAGGTTTGCTGGGGATTTTTTTTTTTTTCTAAGATGAGTTTATATTCTTCCCCATCTTGCTTTAA
>SJYF01001046.1:1047056-1067848 GCA_006410515.1 Procapra przewalskii | reverse complement strand
TGCGAGTCCCCGGCCGCAGCCGCTTCGCCCCCAGCTCAGCGTGAGCCCGGGGTGGGACGCTCCCTTCCCGCTGGTGCCGATTTGGGGCAACGGGTGGGGGTGGGGGAGCCGCCTCGCCCGCGGAGGATGGCAGCCTCCAGGCCCCACCGCGCCGTCCGCCTCGGGCCACAGCCGCGCGCCTCCGTGCGGGGTGCCCGGCCTGGGAGCTCCACACGCCCCGGGCAGCAGGCGCCGGGCCGGTCGGTCTTTCCACGTTGGCCCAGCTCCTCAACCCCGCGTTTGTGCCTGGCCTGGATGGTAGCGAGGCCGCGTGGGCCAGCACCTACCCTACCCAACCAGGTGACCACGAGACCCTAGCGGATCTCCTCTAATCCCAAGTCAGAATTCGCCCTTGAGGGTTTTGGCTTAAAGTTGGAACAAAGTTTGCCAGAAGAGGAAAGGGCTGAGACCAGTGCCTCAGCCAGGGAGCCCCGCTGACTCTGCTGACTCTGGGGCCAGAAAATAGACTCCCCTGTCTCCCCGCTTCCCCCAAGCACCGCCTGGGCCCCTCCCCGGGAGATGCGGAAGCCCCAGCTGCCCTGTTCTGCTCTGACCAAATCCAGGGTTATCCCTGCCTGCCTCTCTAGCCTCTGCCGGAGTCGGTCGGGGCATCCAGGGAGGTGCCGGGGGCATCCAGGGAGGTGCCGGTGGCATGTGTGCCAGGAAAGGCAGAGACCCTCAGCCTCAGATCACAACCAAGCTGCCATGGGCTTTGGGGCGTCTTTTACAGCTGGGCCTGCCCCAAAATGCTGGAAGTGTTAGGGACCGCTGTTGGTGGTGGCCTTGAAAGCTTAGGGGTTCTCGCTTCACTTCAGCCCACACTGTGTGTCTGCTGTGTGCCAGGCCCTGTGGGATCCTGGGCACCCCCAGAGGGGACGAGACAGGGGACCCCGCCCAGCCGGGGCTCAGGGAGCATAGTGGAGGCTACCCAGGACAGCGACAAGGGCCGCTTCCAGGGCGACAGGCCAGTTGCTGTGTGTTAACTCATTTTACTCTCTCAGTAGCCATGGAGGTGGGTGGTGTTCCTGCAGATGAAAGAGTGGGGGTCGGAGGGGGGCAGATGACTGTCTGGTGCCACTCACCGGCTGGGAGGTGAGCTCGGAAGAGCCAAGACACAGAGGCAGGTTTCCACAGACAGCCTGCTGGAGGGACGAACATTCTGGAGGAGAGGGGGGGGCCTTCAGTACAAAGAAATGGCGTATATGAAGACTCACAGGTGGGAAGGTAGGGGTGCACAGGTTAGGAAGCATGAGATAGGGGTGGCCGCCAAGATAATGAAGAAAAACAGACATTCCAGAGGTTGACCAGATTCAACTTGAGAGAGACAGGTTGTGAAATGAAAAATGGAGCTCTTAACAGATGGCTCCTGGGCTCTGGAGCTTTACTACAGGAACCCACGGCCCACCCCCATCTAGAACTCCCCTCTCCACTCCCCCAAACCACAAAGTCTGCAGAGAGGCCACTCGGCCCTTCCTTCAAGGTCTCTACCATCCAGAAACAAGTAGATACGCCCAGAGGAGACTGGTGAGTCTTCCTTTGCACACAGCTCTTATTATGGGGAGGTTCCAGGTATGATGGGCTTGAAGGGCTGTGAATCAGGGGCACATAGCCACAAGAAGGCAGGCTGAGCAGTGTCCCACCGGAGAGAGAGGGCCTCAGGGAGGCTGGACACAGCAGCTCCAGGAGCCGGGGGCCTGTCCGTGCTGCTGGGCAGGCGCTGTGCCAGGGAGAGCCTCCCAGGGCATCCCCAAGACTGCTCATGCCAATGATTGTTGTTCATTCACTACCCTGAGTCACCCAGCAAAGGCGGCTCCTTGCAGATGAAGCCCGGAGGGCGTGGACTGCCTTTTAGAAAGTCCCCATCCGGTTCCCAGACTTGCATCCCATACTGGGGGTGTCAACTTCATTTACATCGGCCATCAGAATAAACCCTGCCCCAGCCTCCTATTCCGTGCCTTTCCTCATTCTCATTCCCAAGTTCAAGGGTGAAGGTCATTTCCTTGTTCCTGTAGAAAGAGGTGTAAGAGATAACTCAAAATTTAGAGCCCAGATTGTTGGGTGCAACTCATTTCATTAAGTTTCCTTTGTGTTAATCTTTGAGTGTTTCTACTTTCTTCCTTCACACTGTGGGCTGTCAGTGGCCTTGAATCTATGTCCCAACAAGCCCAGACACCGCGGAGACAGGCGGCATTTGCCTGCCTGCGAGATAAGAGTGCGTCCTCTTTATCTGCTGTTGGAGACGATCTGTTTATGGATCACAGAATTAGCCCATTAATCATAAGTTAATATGCAATGCAAGTGATTTAATTTAAATTTTTTTCAAGTAAAAGTGTTTCAGAGTGATGTTCGGATTGGAGTTGAAATTCAGAGAGTCCCAAGATGGAAAGAGATTTTGCAGGTCACTGATTTCATTTTCCCCATTTTTGGAAGCAGTGAATATAGCAGGTCCTCTTAGAATGATCCTTGAGACATGCCCTGACTTGGTCTATCGCACACAAATGAGTGAATTCAGTTCCTGGAGCTCCAGCTCCAGGTAAGACGCCAAATTAAAGAATGTGCTGGGTTCTGGGTATAGAGAACAGGCTTGTGGTTGTCAAGGGGGAGGGGAAGGATGGAGTGGGAGACTGGGGTTAGCAGATGCAGGTTTTTAACAGCAAGGTCTTACTGTAGTGCACAGGGAACTATGTCCATATCCTGTGACAAACCCTAATGGAAATAGTATTTTGCAAAAAGACTGTACCTATGCATAACTGAATCACTTTGCTGTGCAACAGAGATTAACACAGCCTTGTAGATCGGCTATACTGCAATAAAAAAAATACATATAAAGAAAGAGTACACGGGCCCCAGTGCAGCAACCAAGGTGTGGACTCAGGGCCCCACTCTCCTCTGTCCTTTGCTAAGAGTTTGGAGAGGCAGGTAAACTGGCACTTGGGTCAGGGCACACTTACTGTGAAGGAGAACTTTGGCACTTGGGTCAGGGCACACTTACTGTGAAGGAGAACTTTGGCCCCTGATCTCTTCTCCTGTCACCTCAAGAAGCCATCTTTCTACCTTCCTTGGACTTCCCTGGTGACTCAGAGGGTAAAGAATCTGCCTGCAATGCAGGAGACCTAGGTTCGATCCCTGGGTCAGGAAGATCCCCTGGAGAAGGGAATGGCCACCCACTCCAGTATTCTTGCCTGGAGAATCCCCATGGACAGAGGAGCCTGGCTGGCTACAGTCCAGGGGTCCCAAAGAGTCAGACATGACTGAGCAACTAATACTTTCACTTTTCTTTCGGGGGCAGCTCAGGGGCTCATCTTCAAAATCCATTCAGTTCTCCCATCACAAGCATCCCACAACCTCAGTCGAGGAGATGTTTTTGTCCCCATTTTGCAGATGGAAAAACCAAGTCTTAGAGCTCAGGAGTCGGGGTGTAGTGTCTAAACTCTGGTCTGACTGGGTCTCAGCTTCCATATGCTTGATATGCTAGCCCCTACCAGTAGCAATGTGCAAAACCCATGCCTGTGTCATTCATTCACACACGCACACATTCATTCCAGAACCGCACACTTAGTGTCGAGCATTTAAAAAGCCCGGGAGGAGGGGATGAGGCGTCCTGACTCCCATAGGGGGCGGTGGGGGAGGAGACTCGGGAGGCTGGTGCAGGCAGGAGACAGGATGAGCACTCCTGCCTGCGGACGCTGCACACGGCCCCTGGGTCAGCTCAGAGGACCTGAGTTGCCCGTTTGGAAAACAAGGAGGAACGCCTTGTAGAAACACTGGGAGTCTGGTGTGCCCAGGATGCTGGCAGCAGGCCGTGTGCCCTTCAGCCCTGCCTGTCTGGAGCCTGCGTGTCCACCTGGCTCTGACCGCCTCCCACGCACTCACCCTGCCCGCCGGCAGCAGCTTCATTCCTGAGCACCGGCCAGTGTCTTCAACCTTCCCTGGGCGGCCTTCTGGCTTTTCTGCCCACCCCCTTTGTAAGGAGAGAAATCCCTTCTCTGCCAGCTCTCTGTGACGGTGCATTTCTCTGCCCCTCTTGGGATATCCAGGGGAATGAGCGCCTGCTGTCGGCACCGGCGTGGAGGGCTGGGAGATGGGACGGCCTCCGGGAGCCTGTCCCAAGAGTTAGAGGGAGGGTCCACCAGACCTGGTGCTCTTTAACTCAGAGAGTCCTCCCAGCTGCTGGTGGGGGCAGCTTCTGTTATCCACCCATTTTACAGAGCTGGAAACCTAAGCCCAGAGCAGGTAGAGTGTCCCCCAGGGCTCATAGCTGGAGAGGGACCAAGCCTGGATGTACCTGAGCGCTCTCGTGGCCCCCAACCCCCCTCCACCCTGACCTTACCCTTCCCTGTGGTGCTGGGAGCAGGGGGCTGGGAACTAGGCTCAGCTGGGCGGCTGCGCTGACACTAGCAGCGTCCAGTGGAGCAGCCCATGGGGGGTCAGCCGGGCAGCGAGGGCCAGCCGCTGCACTCGCCAGAGCCCCAACTTCCTCCAGACCCCGTAACTCTGATTACAGCGGCCCTCGAGCAGGGGCTGCATGAGACGGTGGAGCTGTGCTGGGAAGGAGTGTCGCCCCTGGTCCCTGGTGCTCTTGGGTGGGGATCCCTGGGTGCAGCCGGACTCCAGGCTGGACGCGGCCCACCCGCACTATCGCCTCAGGCGCCCCTCACCAGGCCTCAGTTTCCCCGATAAACGGAGGTGAACAACTTTCTCCTGCCTGTCCCCCACGACTCACCAAAGATGCTAGGGTGATCCATGGTCTCTGTCCTTGGCTGGGGGAGGGGAGACAGGCCTCCTTCCGCCCCCCAGCCCACCAGCCCTCTTGGCACGGGCTGTGGACCCGGCCTTTCAGCCCCAGCCCAGCTCCGAGGACTCTGAATAGTGCAAAGTGAGCCCTCTTCCCAGCATGATTTTATTTATTTTCTCTTATTTCCGAGACCAGCTTGCTGGGGAACCTAAGACCCTCGACAACCATCTGACTTCCGCAGGAGTTTGAGAGCCGGGTGTGATTTTCCACAGAAGCCACGCACTATGGTGCCCGCAGGGGGTGCCTGGACTTTGAGCCCTGCCCGCCAGGCTCCATCTCCTTGGCCCCCTGGACAGGCAGAGGGGGAAACTGAGGCAGGACTGCGTGTGCAGCTCCCCCATCCCTGATGCCATCTCTACCACCTCTGCCCTCGCTCTGGCCCCTGAAACCACCCGCTGAACCCAAATTCTCGACTCGGGGTCTGGGAGTTGATCTGGGAGAACCCCAACTAACACAGCAGGTGCCTGGCCCCGACCCCACGGCTCATTAGCAGCAGAGCCAGGCCAGGCCAGGGCCGGTGGTGGCCTCGATGCGCCGTCGCCAGGCTCACTGGCCATTGGAGTCACGTCAAGCAGACGCAGTCTGCTCCGATCCACCAAGGACCCTGTGTGACAGGAGCACCCCCGAGGGGTCGGCCCTGCAGATTCCACACCCTGTTCGAGCCGCTGGTCCTCCCCAGGCAGCCCACCCCCCTCCTCCGCAAAGCAGAGCATCCAGGGTTGGCATCTGCAAGTGCTGTGGGCAGGGACGGCTCCTCCTGAGTGCCAGGCCCTGGGAGGCAGGGCTTTCTGCAGTGTGCTCAGGGGTCTGGGCCCCTGCCATCAGGGGCGGCAGTGGGGAGCGGGGGCGGGCGGGTGGCCCGTTCCCGAGCCCCCTGACGGCGAGCGGCTGTCTCCTTCCCACAGCTGCTGAACTCCTTGTCCGTGGACCCGGACGCCGAATGCAAGCACGGCCTGTACTTCCGCGACGGCAAGCGCAAGGTGGACTACGTCCTGGTGTACCACCACAAGAGGGCCTCGGGCGGCAGGACGCTGGCCAGGAGGGCCCCGCACGGCGACGCGGGCCCGGCCGCCCGCAGCGCCCGGCGGGACCAGCCCCTGCCCGGGAAGGCGGGCCCCCTGGGCGCGGGCGAGCCCGAGCCGCCGCTCGACTGCCACGAGGACGACAAGCGCTTCCGCCGGGAGGAGTACGAGGGCAACCTGGTGGAGGCCGGCCTGGAGCTGGAGCGGGACGAGGACGTGAGTGGCCCCGCTCCTGGGCGGGGGGCCCCGGGAGGCCCTGCCTTCAGCTGCCGTCAGGAGAGGCCGGCGCCGACGCCCTCCCGGCTGAGCGCAGAGGGCCCAAACCCGCACGCGCCCCGCCGCTGCCCCCGGCAGGGGCCGGGCTCCTCCGCCCTGGCCGGTGGGGTCGTCTCCTGCTGCGGTCAGTTCCTCCCCTGGGAAGCTGGGCAGAGGGCGAAGCTCTCCCGGGAGCCTCCCCGGGGCTCGGCGTCGGCTTCTCAGGGCCTGGTCGCTCAGCTTGTCGAGTGAGGAGGTTAGCCAGGCCGATCCCCCGGGGCCCTGGGGCGCTGAGCTCGGTGCCCATCACGCTGGTTTCCGGAGCTCCCCGCCTCGGCAAAGCCAGAGAGCCTTTCTCAGGGGACGTTTCCCGGGCAAAGCAGGTCACCTCACCTGGCCTGCAGGCCGCCCTGGGGGCGGAAAAGCCCGGCAGTGTGCAGAGATGACCTTGGTGACCCCGGGGACCGTCAGTCGGCCCCCTCAGCTTCCCGGCAAACTTGCTGGTGCTCGCGCACGGTCCACTTACTCTCTGTGCATGCGGGGCTGGGGGCCCTCCTTCCGTGAACACTAGGGTCAGGCCCCCAGCCCGAGGAACTGTCACTGTGCCGGTTAACCAAGAATCAGACGAGGTCTCTACAGCATGTTCGGAGCAGAGAACATAGTGGTCTGACTTAGGGAGCCGTGAGCCCATCGAGAATGTTCCAAATAGAAAATGGTGTTAGCTTGCTATTTTATTTGATGAGTACCACCCAGTCCTTAAACGGTGAACGCTTTGGGTCTGGTGATGAGAAGGGTTTCGCGGTACTTGGACTAGAAAGCTAGTGACCGGGGAGCGGGTGTGAACACTCTTTCATACTTTGATGCTACTTTGAATGAAAGCAACCAAACATGCTTAACAGCCCTCGTTCCACATTGATCCCGAGGTCGAGGCCTCTTGTGCTCAGCAGGGACCACTCCTCTGGTGGGGCTTTGGTCACCTGGCAGGTCTCGGTGAGTTCAGCTGTAGTGCTGGTTCCCACTGGAGCCGTGAGGATGTGAGGGACTTAAAACATTCTGATTGTCAGGATGCAAAGGATGGATTCTGACTGGGTGGCCGAGAGCCTGTCTCTCTTTCTGAAGGCAGCAGCCGCAGACAGGCACACGCTGGTCTTTCAGGGTTTTCTGTCGCGCTTTGGCTTAGACCTGAGCTGGGGCTGCTCGGGAGAGAGGACAGTCATTCACACTGGCTTTTCCCAGTCCCACCCAGCCAGCCCCGCGGCCTTTTGTTGGAACAATGTGGCTGCTATAGAGGCTTGATTTCAGCGTGTCCTTTATAACTGGAGGAACCGGTGGCCTCCGTCAGAGGCAGGAGAGGCCAAAGGGAGGCTGGCGGTGGAGTCTGTCCCGGGAACTGTGAACCTGGGTGCGGGGTGATGGGCGCCTTGTCAGTTCACCAGGGATTCATTGTCTGTCTCTGCTGCTCTTTCCTGACCACAACTTTAAAATCTCAAGTTTGAAAGGACCCCCTACCCCAGGGTCCAATAATTCACACCCTCCTCGCCAGATACCAGACCTTCTGCCTGTCCTTCGCAACACATAAACTTCAGACTATTGTACAGTTGCACTCATCACATACTAGCAAGGTAATGCTCAAAATCCTTCAAGCTGGGCTTCAGTGGTATATGAACTGAGAACTTCCAGATGTACAAGCTGGATTTAGAAAAGGCAGAGGAACAAGAAATCAAATGGCAACATCTCTTGGATCATAGAGAAAGCAAGGAAATCCTAGAAAAACATCTACTTCTGCTTCATTGACTACGCTAAAGCCTTTGACTGTGTGGATCACAACAAACTGTGGAAAATTCTTAAAGAGATAGGAACACTTTACCTATCTCCTGAGAAATCTGCATGCAGGTCAAGAAGCAACAGTCAGAACTGGATATGAAACAACAGACTGGTTCAAAATGAGTCATGTCAAATGCCAGGCTAGATGAATCCCAAGCTGGAATCAAGATTTCTGGGAGAAATACCAATAACCTCAGATAGGCAGATGATGCCTCTCTAATGGCAAAAAGTGAAGAGGAACTAAAGAGCCTCTTGATGAGGGTGAAAGAGGATAGTGAAAAAGCTAGCTTAAAACTCAGCAATCGGAAAACTAAGATCATAGCATCTGGTCCCATTATTTCATGGCAAATAAATGATAGATGGGGAAAAAGTGGAAACAGTGACAGATTTTATTTCCAGAATCACTGTGGATGGTGACTGCAGCCATGAAATTAAAAGACGCTTGCTCCTTGGAAGGAAAGCTATGACCAACCTAGACAACGTATTAAAAAGCAGAGACTTTGCCAACAAAGGTCTGTGCAGTCAAAGCTATGATTTTTCCAGTTATCATGTACAGATGTGAGAGATGAACCACAAAGAAGGCTGAGCACCAAAGAATTGATACTTTCAGATCGTCGTACTGGAGAGGACTCTTAAGAGTCCCTTAGACAGTAGGGAGATCAAACCAGTCATTCCTAAAGGCAGTCAACCCTGAATACTCATTGGAAGGACTGATGCTGAAGCTGAAGCTTCAGTACTTTGGCCACCTGATGCGAAGAGCCAACTCTTTGGAAAAGACCCTGATGCTGGTAAAGACTGAGGGCAGGAGGAGAAGGGGATGACAGAGGATGAGATGATTGGATGGCATCACCAAGTCAATGGACATGAGTCTGAGCAAGATCCGGGAGATGGCGATGGACAGGGAAGCCTGGCGTGCTGCAGTCCATGGGGTCACAAACATCAGACTGAACAACAGCGACAACAAAGCTTCACCATTTGTCAGAGATAACAAGAGTGTTCACATGACTGTGTGCATGTTCAGTTGCTCATTCATGTCCAGCTCTTTGCAGCCCTGTTGACTGTAGCCCCCAAGCTCCTCTATTCATGGAATTTTTCAGGCAAGAATACTGAAATGGTTTGCCATTTCCTCCTCCAGGGGATCTTGCCAACCCAGGGATTGAACTCAAGTCTCCTTCATCTCTTACATTGGCTGGCAGGTCCTTTTTTGCTGAGCCACCTGGGAAACAAGCCATTACATCACTGGTTTATCCTAAAGTACTTAACTTAGAGTCTGGCACTCGGGGAATTCTCACTGGTGATATGAATATTCAGTTATAGGTCATTATTGCTTGTATGAAAATGGAATGGCCATGGTCACAAAGGAGAAAGAAGAACCTTCCCAAGTCCAATTAAATCCTTTGCCACACATATCTTTTTAAAAACTTCTTGACTTTGAAACAAACAGCAAACAGAAAGACAGCTGTTGTGGCCACCAGAAAAAATCGAGCTGTACCGATAAGTGGCGAGGATTCTTCCCCCAGTTCCAACATGCACGCCTTGTTTCCCCAGCACCACGCAGCACTTCTCTGACACCAGCTGGGGGTCCTGCAACGTAACTCAGTGTGGACACTGCCTGTCTGGGGGTAGTGCCAGACCCCACAGGCTAAAGGCAAGACCCTCCCCCGACTCCAGCCATCGTTTGCAAGCCCAGATGGTCACCTGCGCTCTGACCCATTGGCTACCGTTCGGAGGTCCTAACGACTTTGGGTTCTATTAATTTGTACAGTGGCTCACGGAACTCAGAGAAACACGTTGCCTGCTAGATCACAGCTTTATTGTAAAAGGTAATAAACTCAGGAACAACAGATGGAAAGGGACGCACAGGACAAGGTGTGTGGGGGAGAGGCACAGAACTTCACGCTCTCTGAGCTTCACTTTCCCCAAATCTGCGTGTGTTCACCAGCCCAGAAGCTGTCCAGACCCTGTTTGGGGGGGTTTATGGAGGATTCATCACGCAAGCACAATTGGTTAAATCACTGGCTGTTCGTGATTGCTTCAACCAGAAGCCCTTCTCGCTTTCCCAGACACGGTTGGGGGGAGGGACTGGAAGTCCCAGTCCTCTAACCAAGTGGTTTGTTCCCCTGGCAAGCAGTCCCCCCACCCCTGCCTTGGGAAAGTCACCTCATTCACCTAACAAGAGACATCTTGACTGGGCTCCCCACTTAGGAAGTCCCCAGAGTTTTAGGTGCCAGGACCAGGGGACAATGACCAAAAACGTATTTCTTATTATTAATACAAATCACAAGGTCACGGTGACCCCAAATCTCAGTGATAATTTGGTTCTATAGCCTTAAAAGGGTTTCAGCAGTTGATTGGACCTTTTTTAAAAAAAAACTCTGGGCGACACCGCGCGGCATGTGGGATCTTAGTTCCTCCACCAGGGACTGAGCCCACACTCCCTACATCAGAAGGCAGAATGTTAGCCACTGGGCTACCAGGGAAGCCCCTGACGGGGCCCTTTTCAGATGAAAATGTTACTGTGGCGTAAACTCAACAGTTCAAGATTTCAAAGCAGCTGCAGCTGAGCGTGAACCATCTTCCTGTGCCATCTTCAGATCATAACCAGCCTTCCCATGGCCCCTGCAGCCCTGAGCTTCCCCCTGAGACGAGTCAGGCCCCAGGCAGCCTGTTGCCTTCACCTGCTCCAGACCGGAGTCTATTCGGGGGCCGCCGGGAGGAGGCAGCATGTGGGGTGTGCGCGGGTCCGCGCCAGCGCGATTAGCGGAGAGACGCCCAGGATGACTCACTCCCGGGTGTGCTCTGATTACAAGAAGTGAGAGGGTTTGGGGAACAAGATAGCCTCGGAGAGAGCCCAGCCATGCAACCTTGCCCTGTGAAACAAAACTGGGGCTTATGCGCGCTTCCCCAGGGAGAAAGAAATCCATGGACTCCATCAGATACTCAAACAATGACCCCCAAAATATGAAGAGTCTTAAAGTGGGATTTCTCAGCCTTGGCGTTGCTGGCATTTGATATCTTGAAGCATTCCTAAATACAACCGGAAATGTCACCAGTATCCTCCAGGCCCCAACATGGAGGGCCAGCTGGACAGGCTGGACCAGGGGCAGGGATGAATGAAATGAAAGTCACTCAGTCGTGTCCTAGTCTTTGCAGCCCATGGACTATACAGTCCATGGAATTCTGCAGGCGAGAATACTGGAGAGGGTAGCCTTTCCCTTCTCCAGGGGATCTTCCCAACGCAGGGATCGAACCCAGGTCTCCCGCATTGCAGGCAGATTCTTTACCAGCTGAGCCACGGGGGAAGCCCAAGAGCAAGGATAGGGGGATGCAGAAGGACGGTGATGCAAGAGGAATGGGGGCAGATGAGCAAGTACACCCACCTCCTTCCCGAGGTGTCTGCTGGCCCGGTCATCTGCCGTTGTGACTGGGCAGGGTGTGCAGGTCACAGGGGGGCAGAGGTGTGTGACCTCCTTTGCTCCCCCAGGGCCAGTGGGTGTGTGAGGCTGAGCCATTCTGGGGCAACATGGGCTTCGAGCCCCACACAGATGGGGCCCTTGTGAGCAGCGTGAGACTTTCTCCCGAGTCAGGAGGCTTATTGTTGAGAAGACATCCCGTGATGATGGGGCAAGACCGGCCTGACTGAGGGCGGGGTGGGGGGGCTGGATCTTAGAGACACAGAACATTGAGTGTCCCGGGTGGGGCTTCTGATACCCACGGCCACAGACTGGGGAGCTTAAAACAATACTAATTGATTCTCCTCCAGTTCTGGGGGCCAGAAGTCTAAAGGCAAGGTGTCAGCAGGACCGGAACCCCCCCCAGGCCCAGCGTCACTCCCAGCTCTTCCAGTTTCTGGGGCTCCAGGTGTTCTCTGGGTTTGTGGCCACGGCCCCCCAGCCTCAGCCTCCTCCTCACTCGGGCTCCTCCTCTCTGCGTGTCTCTCCTCTTCTTATAAAGACACCCATCATTCTGCATAAGGCCTGCCTAATCCACTGTAACCTTATCTAACTTGATTTCATCTGCAAAGAACCCACTTTCGAATAAAGCCCCCCTTACAAATATGGGGAGTTGGGATGTGGGTGTCTCTTTTGGAGGACACCATTCATCCCACCTCAAAGCTGAGCCTTTACACATGAGCTGTTATCCCAGGAGTAGGGGGGGGCTCACACAGGACCCCTCGAGGTGCAGTCATGGTGGGGGAGGCACCGCTCGTGGTTGGAGGGCTGAGCGGGGCAGGTGGTCTGGCGGGGACCAAGCCTTGGCCTGGCTGCCTTGGTGCAGAGTCCTGGGGTGTGCACGGAAGCCCCTGAGGTCATCAGGATGCAGGCTTTGACTCAGCAGATCTAGGTGGGCCCCACACTGCGCTTCTCACCCTGGTCCATGCTTGGAGGCGTGAGGAGTGTGCAGACCTGTTTCCCCAGGAGCCATCAGAAACTTCCCCAAGGAAGGACCTTCCCCTTCCACTGTCCACGCAAGTCCCCGATACACTGTCCAGTGCCCCGAGGGTACCCCAGACAGAGACCCGCACACACACTGGGTGCCCCGGGCCAGGAACCCAGTGGAGGGGGGGAGTGGCGGGTCTGGAAGAAACGTGCTCATAACTCCGTGTATAGGACGCATGGAGGCTGAGCCTGGCCGACTGGCTGTGATCACAGGTGACCCACTTACCCCCACCCTCCCCCAGGCACCATGGGCCCAGAGGAACTCAGCTTAAAAGTTATTTCCCCAGCCACCCACAAGAGAGGCCCTGGTTGTCAAATCAGGATCTGATGCCTTGATCCAGAAGACAGCCCCTGAAGTCAGTTTCACACATGAGGGTCCAAGACGGGTGTCATATCAGAGACCCTAGGGGCAGCAGACAGGATGGAAATGGTGGGGAAAGGTCCCGGAGGCAGGCGGCCCAGGCCTGCCTTCTGCAGGAGCGCCTCGTCTGCCCACCCCCCACTCCGCTGTCCCTCCAGTGGCCTTGGGGTCAGTGGCCAGGGTTCCCAGGAAACGGACAAGAGCAACTTGTAGGCCAGCATGTTTCCTTGTAACTGAAACCCATCAGCATTTTTTAAGTCCAACCTCAAAGCCAGGGCATTATTTATGTCCAGTGGTCATGGCCGAGAAGGCCACGCAGTAAAATCCCGACTGAGTACTGGGGGTGACCGAGGCCCGCGCTGCCCTGATGTTGAACTCGACTCCGGTTTTGGCAGAATTGTTACGGCCACAGACGCGTGAACCCTATAGGGTCAGTTTGCTTTCAAGCTGCCATTCAGGGCTCGCCGCCGCACCCCCAGGCTGGCGGGCTGTAGTTTCTCCTCGTTCCTCCCTGGAGCTGGTGTGGGCCGTGGCGACATCTGTTTCCCGTCTTTGTGGTTGTTTTTTGAAGAGCAAGCCAGGAGCTGCCTGCAGGAGGATGGGCGCCACCTCCACACCAGATTCCAGGACGCACGGTCAGGCCACGGTGAGGGTACCTGAGCTCCCAGGGAGGCTCAGATCCCACCCAGACCCTCTGAAGCCATGAGTGCAAGTCCAGACCCAGCCCAGCCACTTCCTGGGGGCTGAGCAGCCTTAGGCAAGTAGCTTCCCCACTCAGGACCTCAGTTTTTCCATCTGTAGAACGGAGGTGATTGCACATCCTTCCTCTTGGGGGGGTGGGCAGGGTTGCCATGGACACGGGACAGGGGAGACAGGCATGTTTCTTGCAGTTTCCAGCTGAGGCCTTGTGGGCATGAGCTGGTGTCCGAGACAGTTGGCTAAGTGCGGTGATGAGTCTGGAGTGGGGCTGGGGAGTCTCTCCTCAAGGCCTGGACATTGGGGTGGGGCTTCTCCACTTTGAGGCACCTGAAGTCTAATTTCAACAACTCTGTATGTAAGGACAGTGAAGCAACAGGTGTTCTCGGGGACTTGTCAGCCTGGACGCAAACCCCCATCCCCACCCAACCCTGTGTGGGCACCCTGACCCGCCTTGTGATGCAGGTGTCAGATCCCTTTATAGAGGGAACAAACTGAGGCTCTGAGAGGTGGGGCAAGGAGTTCAAAGCCACTGGGCCCAACAGGGGCAGAGCCAGCACTTGAACCTGGGTGTTGGGTCCTCATGTCACACTCTTTGCCCTGAACCACGAGACCTGGCCTATAGACAGGGGTGAGGGCCAAAGAATTGATGCTTTTGAACTGTGGTGCTGGAGAAGACTCTTGAGAGTCCCTTGGACTGCAAGGACCATCAAACCAGTCAATCCTCTAGGAAATCAACCCTGAATATTCATTGGAAGGACTGATGCTGAAGCTAAAACTCCAATACTTTGGCCACTGATGCCAAGAACTGACTCATTGGAAAAGATCCTGATGCTGGGAAAGATTGAAGGCAGGAGGAGAAGGGGAAAGCAGAGGATGAGATGGTTGGATGGCATCACTGACTTGAGCAAGCTCTAGGAGATGTTGAAGGACAGGGAAGCCTGGTGTGCTGCAGTCCATGGGGTCTTAGTCAGACATGACTTAGTGACTGAACAAAATGTGGTCTTCAGCCCCATTTCACTCCTACCTCTAGCTAAGTGCCTGTGCCATGAGCCTCTCCCACAGTGAGGGGTCAGGGGCCATCGTCTAGTCCTAAAGCTGCTCACATCTCTATTCATAATTCCACCATTACACATTCATTTCTTTGGCTGTAAAGTTTTTATGTCTCTTGAGTCTTAAGTGCTGAGGCTTTTATACACCCCACCTAGCTTCCTTTGGGCCTCTCTTGGTTTTGTGGAAGCGTACTTGTGATAAAGTGAATTCTGGACATGTTTTAAGAGTCTTGTCTTTAAAGTTCCCCATGGACAGCTCTGCCTGGGTTCCAGGTAGTCAGGTTCCAGGTAGTCTGTGCCCCTCTGGCCATGGTTCTTATGTCCTCCCATGTCTCTAGGCTGGCTGTGTGCCAGAGTCAGCGCTTTCTGGCTCATCAGGAATTCTGTCAGCCGGGTGTTAACCCTTTGGTGCATGAATCAGGCAACGGTAGGAGTGTTTACACTGTGGAAACTGGCAAATGATGCAGCCACAGATCAGGGTTGGTTTTCTTCCTGGAGAGCAGGGGGTTGGGCAGGGGGCTGCCTCCGTTATCAGCATGCCCCTGCTCGGTATCCTCTCGCGTCTCCCTTTCCTGAAGAGGTCAAGGGTCTTCAAACGTGTCTGTTGCATTTTCGCTTCTCGTTATGACACTTTTTTATTCCTGCAAGTTCTGTTTGGTTCTTTTCCAAGTTGGCTGTGTCATTTTCTTTAATGGTTTCCTGTCCTTTGCAGGACCTTTCTGTCTTGAGGTTTATTTCTCTAAACGAGGTGAGCTTAGCTGATTTATTGGATTTATTATCCGTCTAATCCTCTCAGAATCCCAAAGCTGAGGGGGTCACTTCTGCTGGTTTTCCTCCAGCTGTCTTGCATTCTGGTGGGCCTGGCGCTCTTCCCCACTGGCCACCACCCTTCCATAACCCATGGGGCAGTTCCCAAGGGCGGGAAGAAGGTGCCCTTATCCAGAAAGCCTTGGCACTTGCATTCCCCACTCATCTGAGGACGTTATGGATAGGACCACCCTGAACCAAGGTCACGGGCTGACATGGCTGGACCCACTGGGGTCCTCACCTGCTCCTTCTGCTCAGCACCAACACCGCCTTCCTTGTGATTCCCGCGTCTGGAGGAGGGAGGCCCTTTCTGGCTCAAATGAAAGTGTCGTCTTCTGGGAGTCCAGCTCCATGGGGAGGGAGGGGTCTTCTGTTAGACTCCCCATCTTGGGCAATCCCTCCTCTGGGTCTTCTTTTTTTTTTTTTAATTGTTTTCCATGAGAGTATGAATCTGAGTAACCTACACACCCATCATCACAGCAGGACTGAATGAATGTGTATCTTTTATTCCTTCAACAAGCCAGGCCTTGGGAGCCAGACCCCGTGCCAAGGGCTGAGGGGTAAATCTGCCCCAGCCAGGCCTGCAGCCCCAGCTCCCTCAGAGACTGCATTCTGGGTCCTGGCTCACTGGAGACAGTCGAGGGTACCACATCCAGGATGTGCAGAAGGCATGCTTGTGCCAGAGCACCACGTGAGCGCCCGAGTGACCACAACAGCTCCTCCTGGGTGGTGCAGACATGGTCAGCAGGAACCACAGCACAGAAATGCCTCCCTGCAGAGCCTTGCCCAGGGACTGAGCACTCTCCTGTCCCTTCTGGGAGCCGTCCAGGTGGAGGGCGGGCATGAGCAAGTCAGGGTCAGCCCCAGTGGCGGTCGAAGCTGGGGATGCTGCCAGAGGTCGGGGAAGGGCCACAGGAGCATCCTCGGCCAGCACACAGTAGGAACTCAGCAGGGACTGTCTCCCCAGCCCTCCTGGATCACTCAGCAAATATCATCAAGCTGGATTCCCGTGAGATGACACGTTCAGATGACACAGAAAGGGCCCCTGTCTTCCCACTCCAGGAACTAGAAAGAGGGTGGTCCCGGTGCTGATCAGGAGAAGGAGGGGATGAGGCCCACCCCGTGCCAGACGCTCTCCCTCCCGGGGGGCACGTCGGTCAGCTAAGCAGACAGACCCAAGCCTGGAACCAGCCCTCCAGCTCACACCCACGTGGGACCCCAGTGCCAACAGGAAGAGCAGGCAGGCACCAGGGCTGCCAAGAACACACCTGGTCATTAGGGACTGACCAGGCATCGCATGCCTTGAACACATTCGAGGAGAACACGACCCCTCCCGCAGAGCAGCCCTGGCATCAGAGGCCCTCCAGGTGGTGGTGTTATCCTTGCAGCTGAGGAAGCCAAGGGCACAGAGGGGCAAGTTGACCAGGCCCCAGTGGTGGTCAGACGTCCGGCCGAGGCCTCCCACCGGGGCTCCAGGGCTTCCTGGGCGGCGGTGCTCAGGAGTCATCCTGTGTGTCCCTGCCGTGCACACATGCTCTCCACAGCTCCTGCTGGACTGTGAGCTGGAGAGGGGTGCACACACAGGATGCCAGGGAGGCGCTCCCACCACCCCCAGGCCTGAGCACTCGGCACCCCATAATTCCCTGATGGCAGTGACAGGGCCCTTTGGGGTGGGCAGCAGCTATGGGGTCAGGATGGGCTGGGGAGGTGTGCTGCCTGGGAGCCCTCTGGGGGCATCTAGGGACCCCACGCTCGGCCTCGCTGAGGCCAACCTTCCAACAACCTCGGAGCCTACCCTTCAGCAGAGATAGGTGACCGTGACATCCACACACAGGCTCAGGCAGCTGTGGGGACGAAGAGGGGCCCTTGGCATCCTCGACCACCAGGAATCCCCCAGAAGGGAAGTGCCAGGAGAGACTGGGGTGAGGGCTCCGTTTCTCTGAGTTGAGCTGGGAACGGAGGTTTAACCCAGTCTGTGCTGGGAGAGCCCCCCCCTCCCCTCCCCCACTTGGACGGCACAGTCCCGGTCACTTTTCCGGGCCTTCTTGGCTCTTTAGTAACTCTAAGGGGTGACATTTGTTTTCTTGCTGTATTTCTTGTCTTCATCCAGCATTTGGTGGCAGTCCATTGCAAGGCCCCTGACCTCATCCCCTCCCTGAGCCCCTTGGCCCTGCCCATGCCCACACCAAGGCCCCTGGGGTTGTGTGGCCCCCAGACTCCCCACCCGAGGAGCCAGTCTGGACAGAAGCCACTGCTCTAGGCCATCCGGCTGGGAGAGGGGACCGACGTCTCACGGTTTCTTCCCGCCGGGAGCAGACTGCTGTCAGGCCGGGCACCAAGGTTTAAAACATCCCATATGTGTCCTCGTCCAACGAGTCCCACGACCCTTTCCCGATCCTGCCAGATGTTTTTCTGGGAGGGACCCTGTCGCTCACGTAAACAGCAGAGTGTGTTTTCCCAGGGATGCCGGCCCGGGCACGGCTTCTTGACCACCGTCAAGAGAAATCTCCACAGCCTCAGAGGAATATATTTTGGGTCTTTGCGTGCGGCTGAGCAGAGTGCACAAAAATAAACCTGGGCTGTAGCAAGAGAGACGGGGTTGGCTGTATGGGGCCATCCATGGATATGTCACAGCGCCCCCTGTGGTCAGCCCCGCGCCCGGGAGCCCCCGGGCTGGACGCGTTGCTGCCTCTTGGGTCTCGGTGCCTCGGGGCTTCCTAGGGTAGGGGAAGCGCCTTTCAGCTTCTTGGCAAAGAGAGTCTGTGCAGGGGCAGTCTTAGCAGCCTCAAGGTCGTGGAGAGGCGGAATGGCTCCAGCCACGGGGTTCGGCAGGGGTGCTGAGAGCACCAGGAACACCCCTCAGCTGTGAAGCAAGTCATGTATGGCGAAGATTTGCAGAGGAGCAAAAGGTGGGCTCAGAGAGGCTGAGTCACTCGCTGGAGACAACACAGCTGCAGACCGGGACTCCGACCCAGGTCGCTTAAACCATGGCTCCCTCCTGTGCCCATCAGACCTGCCCCTTGAGGGCAGCAGGAAGATCCGGATCTCAGGCTCCTCTGGCCTGAGCCCCCGGGCCTGCCTCCCCTAGTCTGTGCTGGGAGGTGTCCCTTCCCAAACCCAGGTGCTGTGTCCCCCAGCCCTGGGCCGTCATGTCAGGTCTAGGCTCCCTGCAGGCAAGCCCCACGCCCACCAGCACACCTCCGAGCCCTGCCCATCTGGTCCCTGTGCCCGAGTGCCCTGATCCTACCTGTCTTCTTGAGGCAGCCTCAGGACTGAGCTCCTGGAGCCCTGCTTCTTCAAAGCTCCCTGCACCAAGCCCACTGAGGCTCTTCCCTGTGGCTTCATGACAAGTATGGTGGGCTGTGTGGTGGCCCCAAAAGCTGCCCATCCTCCTGCAGCCTGCAAAGGTGACCTTAGTCCAATGAAAGTTCTCAGCAGATGGAAGTAAGTTGCTGACCACTGCATCAGATCACCCGAGATGCATGTGGACCCTAAATCCAATGACATGTGGCCCTGGAAGAGAAGAGGGGGTCATCTGAAGCACAGAACCACCCAGGGGAGAAGGTTTGTGCCGAGGGACGCAGAGGTCAGGGTGACGTGGCCACAAGCCCTGGGAGGCCTGGGGTCCCCCAGGGGATGAACCAGGCCAGAGACCCTCCCCTGGAGCCTCTGGAGGGAGCTCAGCCCTGCCCACACCTTGATCACAGGCTTCTGACTCCAGAACTGGGGGAGAATGAATTCGTGTTAAAGCTGTCCAGTCTGTGGCCAGTGGCTGCAGCCGCCCTTGGACAGTGACAGTGAACTTGCCGGTTCCAAGGTGAGAACAGTGGCAGGACCCGCTGCCCCGCCCACACACACACATACACAACCTTGTCATGAGGTTAAATGATTTAATACGCACAGATGCCTGAATCAGGGACTGACACTTGGATCTCAGCCCCCTTCACCTCCTCCTCCTCGTCATCATCACCGTCATTGTGAGGGGCCCTCATCCACTCGTTCAGTGGACACGCAGTGCTCCTGCACGGCCCCGATGTGGGCAGCGAGGCCAGCGAACTGGGAGGCTACGCACAGGACTCACCCTGCCTGCTGGGACCACATGGACAAGGCTTGTGCAGTGACACGGAGGCCCCAGGAGAGGCTGGATCCTCTGGTCATGGGAGACGTGGGGCCTCAGCATCACAGGTGGAGGGGAGAGCCGGGTTCATCCAGGGGGGTGTAGCCTTTCACTCAAAGTGGGGGAAGAACCCCACATGGCACCTGGTGTCTGGGAGGCTCCCCTTGCCCTGGAGGGCTGCAGGCACAGCCACAGACGACCAGGAGTCTGCATTTCCGGGGCCGAGGCTGGCGCTGAGTGAATGTGTTTGGCCCACTGAGGATTTTTTCTTATAAACCATCCTAAGTGACTTTGGCTCCATTGCTTTTTGGCAAAAACCTACAGTGATCCCAAGAACTTTGTACACTCCAAGGGTGGTGACTGGACATGGAGCCCCGCACAGACCCAAGTCAGTCCTGCCCTGAGTCCCACAGGCCGACAACCCCATCCCCCTCCTGTGGACAGGCTTTCTTCTGCCAGGATCCCCAGAATGGTGAAAAGGCAAGTGTGGCCTCAAGCTGGGGGGCCCAGCCTGGGCTCTAAGTCCCTGGGGGTCCCCTTGGGAAATCTGGTGGACCATAGTCCCCACTGCAATCGGGCAGCTCCGTCTAGGGGAATGTCATGTTTCTTTGCTTTTTGTTATGATGCCCCACTCCAGTTATCGCGGGACGAGTGGGGAGTCTGCTGGTGTTGCCTGCGCCTGCCTCAGATGGGGAGACATTGCTACACTGATGCTGCACACTGATGCCAGGAATCTGCTAAACACAGATGGCAAGCGGAACAGAGAAAACAGAAAAAGAAAAATGGGGAGTTGCTGGGTTGCTTCAGGTCTCACCTGTGATTAAGAGTGTGTACAGCCTGCATGTGAGCCCAGGTTCCCATACCCACCAGGTACACGGTGCCAGGCCCTGATTTTAGACCCCCAGCCTCACTGAGGAGTCACTGACAGATACGGGTGTGTGTATTTCAAGTCTGCGTTGTGATGACTTGATGACCATAGACGTCATGGGATGATTGCCCAACACACGCATCGACTCACACGGTTAACTCTGTGTGTGTGTGTACACCCATGTGTGTGGTCTCTCAACACCTCTCAAGTACACAATACCATATTATTAACTACGGTCACCCTGCTGTTCGTTAGGTCCTCAGAACTTCATCTTATAACTGAAAGTTAGTCCCTCTCACCTACATCTCCCCATCCCTATGACCCAGTGCCTGGAAACCACTGCTCTACTCCATGCATGTGAAATCGGCTTTTATTGATTCTACACAATAAACTGTGGAAAATTGTGAAAGAGATGGGAATACCAGACCACCTGACCTGCCTCTTGAGAAATCTGTATGCAGGTCAGGAAGCAACAGTTAGAACTGGACGTGGAACAACAGACTGGTTCCAAATAGGA
>SJYF01001046.1:1031423-1044932 GCA_006410515.1 Procapra przewalskii | reverse complement strand
TGCTTGGGGACCCTGGGGACACTGAATACACCCCCTCAGTCAAAGAGCCTGGAGTCTTGGATGTGAAAGGTCTTTCGTGGCTCAGACTGTTCCGGGGGCCCTCAGCTTCCCCTGAGTACCTCCCAGGTGTTGTGGGGTCAGGACCTCCCTCCAGGTACCGTGCCCCACCCCCCGTTCATCACTCCTGTGGGATGCCAGGGGCCCACCCAACCACCAGCTTTCTTGTGCCATCTGCAGGGGATTCTAAGGGTGCCAGGGAGCATCGTCAGAGGTGCCCGGAGTTGATGAGCAGAAGGAGCCCCACCTGCTGCCATCTTGTAAACTGTAGTTGCCCTGAAGGTAAAAATGGTCTTCGGTCCCAAACATCCACCCACGCTGACTGAGGCCCTCTCCCCTCTTTCTAGACAAAAATTCACGGGGTTGGATTTGTAAAAATCCACGCACCCTGGAATGTGTTGTGCCGAGAGGCCGAGTTTTTGAAGCTGAAAATGCCGACAAAGAAGGTCAGTGATGATGCTTCTGCTTCCAAGGGGTCCCTGGATCTGTGTGTCAGGGAAGCCGGCAGGAGAACATCGGGAGGGTCCGGGTTGTTAGGAAAAAGCCCAAGGGAGCTCCAGCTGCCCCCACCCCAGAAGGGCAGGAGGGTTCCAGGTCCCCCCGGGAGGGCAGAGGTTACAGTGTGGGCCCCACAGAGATGGCATAGGGGCCCGGGAACTTCTCATAAACACAAACACAGGGAAACTTTCTGTTCCATTGTTCCTATCATTTTATATGATTGTTTTCTGGCTTGCTGGGGCTTTTCTTCTTGATCTCCGACAACTTCAAGCTGGGAGCCCCATATGTCCCAGGAGCTCAGGGAGGCCTCAGGGTTTACTTGTGAGCATGGAGAGGGAAACTGTTCTCAGGAATGTCAGCTCCCAGCTTCTCAAATCCGCTAGCATCCTCTGGATTGCCTCTTTTTAAACAAATGCAAAGTTGGGGGAAGTTCCCTGGAATATACTAGAATTGCCCTTTTGGCTGGAATCTCCTGAAACTCTGAGCTTTCAGGAAACCCTGGGCGTGGAGGAGGCATCCTGGCCCATCCCCACCCCCTGTTCCCAGGCTGGCCAGCTCCAGGGGTGGGGGTGTGGGGGGTGTTAGGGAGGAAGGGGCTGCCTCCCTGACCAGCTCAGAAGAGATGCCCAGGGTCAGGGCTCAGCAGATGACATGCCCCCCTGCCCTGCCTGGTCCGCAGCTGTATCACATCAGTGAGACTCGCGGCCTCCTCAAGAAGATCAACTCTGTGCTCCAGAAGATCACAGACCCCATCCAGCCCAAGGTGGCGGAGCACAGACCCCAAACGACCAAGAGGCTCTCCTACCCCTTCTCCCGGGAGAAGCAGCACCTGTAAGTGGGGGCCCCACCTGCCCACCCCTTCCCAGGGAGGGCAGGGCCTGCTGTGTGGGGACACCATCCCACGCTGGACTTGCCTAATGAAACAGTCTGCAGGACCAACCAGAATTCTCCATCCCTCCCCCACCCAAAGGAGTGGCCACTTCAGCCCCTGGAGCATATTCCCGTAAGAGCTTGTGGTTCTCGAGCACAGAAGGGGCCCTGGAAATAACCTCCAAGGGCACTATGAACTGAGCAATTAAGGGGACGAAAATCTCTCCTTCTGCTGGGTGACACTCAGGACAACTAGCACAGGCCCAAGTGAGGGCAGGCCTGGCCCCCCCTGCCTGGCTCCGTCCCTCTCAGGATGTGTTCTGAGGAACTGGGCAAGATTGGCTGTAGCCCCTGAAGCCTGCCGAGCTCTGGGAGCTGAGAATTGGAAGGCAGCCCACCAGCCGGAGTTCTGGGCCCAGGTCTTGCAGCTAGTGGGGGCGGGGGTTGGCAGGGCTACACCTCTTCTGGAACCTTCCTTCCTACCCTACTCCTGACGGCAGTGGGGCGTAGCCACCTGGGTCAGTCAGCGGCGGCTGCACGGCCTCGCTGGGCAGAGCTGGAGCGTGGGCGGGAGTGGGAATAGAAAGTTTGGAGTCTGGGAATCCTGTGGGGTTAGGATGACAAAGCTGTGGGGAGTGGGAGGTCGCTGGACACCCCTCGTCCCATGGGACCCACAGAACTGGGCCTCGGCTCAGAACTGGAGCTTCTGCTCTGGCCCGGGCATTAGTCATAGGGCAGGGGCCACATGCTTCATCGCTGTTTCCCAGTCCTGCTGGGGATCAGACATGAGAAAGAGGAAGTGCCCTAGCCCAGCTACCCCCTCCAGCTCCAGGCCCCAGGCCTCCAGGCATGAGAGGAGACACCACCTTCTACCACACATAGGGGCCTGGCCTCCCTCAGCTATGCCCCCGCTGCCTCCCTCGACACCCCGTCTTGCAGGCCTGGCTCTCCTCCAGGCTCTGGGCCACCCCCACCCCGAGTAGCCCTCCCCAGCTCAACCCTGACTGTCTTGGGGAGTGGGTGATACATTCCAGACATGTCCCTCTGCCCTCTAGCCCTAAGACATCCATGTGTCCCAAGACCTTAGGACAGAAACCATTTGGGAATTACAGTGAGACTGTCTCAAGTGTTAAAGTATCCAAGAGTATGATCGCCCTGGTGTCACTGAAGCAGAAGTGAAATTGCCCCCTGAGGGGTGGACTGAGCTTTGCTGATTCCACGGTCACCATTCACAGGGGTAGTGTGACCCCTTAGGGCCTTGGAAGCCAGGAGAGCTAACTCCAATGAGCTGTGTCTCTTTTTTTCTCCCCAATATTTCAACAGATTTGATCTGTCTGATAAGGATTCCTTTTTCGACAGCAAAACTCGGAGCACGATAGTAAGTATCGCTCACTCATGGGAATCCACAGCTCCTCAGCAAGGTGGCCCCCGGGAAATGGGATGATAATTTCATTTCAGCTAAATTCCCCTGGGTGGGGGTACTCTAATTGTCTATGATGGAAATAATGAGAATAATAAAACCAGCTGGCTGTGAGGAGCCCAGGGGAAGGACGGGTGGATCCACGGGAAGGAGGCAGAGGAACTCCAGACCCCGCAGGTTATTTCAGTATGTTCCTGTGAATTCACGGCTCCCCGCACACCTCGCCTGCCTCCTTGCTGCTGCCCTTATGGAATCTGTACATTCCCCTCTGCCTGGAGGGTTCTGAGCAGGCCGGCCAGGTGGGACTGATGGAGTGGTGCAGACAAAGGCATGAGGGTTGGGGCTAGATTTCCAGGGCTTTGCCAGACGAGCAAATTGTGATTTGAAATCTGACCAGGCCACTGCCCTACTCCAGGTATTGGTTTAATGTTTATCCAGCAGCCACCAACTTGTCCACCAGCCATGCTGAGCTGTGCCCAGCTCGGGACCCAACTTCCATCTAAACAAGGATTAACCTGGCGGCCAAGCCACTGCTTTTCTCTCTTCCCAACCCAGCGAGAAGAGGGCCAGGGCAGAGAGCAGGCAGCCACTTGACCCTGAACAGACAGCTGCCCCTCACAGCTGTATGTCGAGGCTGGCAGGCACCAGGCATGGGACAGTGGTGCATGCTGCCCTGGCATGCGGAGCTCGGGCCGATGCCTGGACAGACAGACCCAGGTCCCACCCGCTCGGCGTCCCCTCCCAGCCTGGCGGCTTCTGTGGTGGCCTCCTGCGCAAAGGGCTGCCTTGTGCCCCCACCAAGGGTGGCCTGGATGCAGGGCCTACTGTTATTATCGATTGTGTTACTGGTGAAATTCAGCCTCATCATAATAAACAGGAGGAGTTCATTTATGCAAAAATGCCAGCGGCCAGTGTAGTTTGGGGTTGATATGTGTCCAAGAGAGGTAACTTCCTCTTGGCCACTGACTGCTTCAGAGAACTGGACCCAGTTGAACCTGAATGGTTTCATTTTTTTTCTTTGTCATTTTGGGTTGAGGGAGGATAGGAATGGCCAGTAGGGAGCCCTGGGAACCTGCCATTTCCAGATGTATGTGCGCCCTGGTTTTATATTACCGGGAATCACCAGGATGCTCCTACAAGGGTAGGGTGTAAATTTATAAATTCATTCTTGTCGGGGAGGTGGCCCAAAGTTGGGGGACATATGTGAATGAAGGCTCTGGGCCCCATCTTGTTTAGGATCTGCTTTATAATTGAATTCAAACATGATCCCCAAGTCACAGAAAGCTATTCTGCCAGAGCCAGTAAGGGTTAGCTGAATCATCCTTGACTCTGATTACCTCTGGGGTAGGGGTCACTGTCTCCCGGAGACCTTGAAGGCCAGTTTGTAAACCACCAATGCACCAGAGAAACTCTTTGGTGACTCAAAACTCTGCCCTTGGTTAGTTCGATCCTATGGTCCCAGAGACCCAGCATCATTCCAGACAAGGCTATGACAGTCCTTCCTGCCTTCTTCCCTGTGCTCCTGGCACTGGGGCAGCCCAGTGTGCAGGTGGGTAGGAGCCAGGATCATCAGGGAACCACGGGGAAGGGCCAGAGGTGCTGGTCTTGGGACTTGAATCTTCAGCCTGTGGGCACTAGGGAGCCATAGATGGTTGTGGAGCAAGGTCCTAGAAAAATCACCACCAGTGGCCAGACATGGAAGAGGGTGGATATGGGGTCATAGTGGTGTTGGTGAACCAGGGCTGTAACTGCATGTGGAAGGGAAGAGGTGATTACGGGAGAAGCAGCAAGGTCAGGATGAGGCCACCAATGCGATTCAGAAAGTGCCAGGGAAGGAGCCAGCTCACTGGGAGTCGGTTGCTGAGCACCTGGTGTCTTCCCAAGACAAGCAGGAAGGGAGAGGCAACAGGCACACTGATACTTGGCAAGTGTGGAGGGATCCAGGACGAGGGCCGAGTTAGGGAACTCTCTGGCACACCAGTGGTTAGTATGCCACACTTTCACTGCTGGGGCCAGGGTTCAGTCCCTGGTCGGAGAACTGAGATCCTATAAGCTACGAGGTGCAGCCGAAAAGAAAGGGGAGGAGAGCAAAATTAGAAGGTGGAGCAATGGGACCATGGCTCCTCGGTTGCCTGTTAGTTAAGGTGGCCCTGCAGCCACTTAGCTCTTGGGGGACAAGCGTTTCTGGTGAAAGGAATGGCCAGAGTGAAGACCCTGGGGTCCCAGGAGAGGGCCAGCGAGTGAGAGGCCGGGTTGCTGGGACAGAGCTGGGCAGGTGAACAGAGTCAGACGCCTCAGGGCCTGGGGGGCACTGGGAGGCGGGACCTTGGGGGTGCCAAGGGGTTGGAGTGCTCTGGCCCGCACACCTGCAGTGCAGGGCCGATTCTTCTCACCTCATTCTGCATATGGGGAAACTGAGGCTTGGGGCGCAAGGCAGTTGGCCAAGACCCCACAGCTTCAAGGACTCACATGCAGACAGGCAGACCCCCAGGCCTGGGCTCCCAGGGATCAGAGTGAAGTCATTTGTTAAAGATGGTTGGATGGCATCACTGACTTGATGGACGTGAGTTTGAGCAACCTCCGGGAGTTGGTGATGGGCAAGGAAGCCTGCAGTCCATGAGGTCTGCAAAAAGTCGAACACGACTGAGCAACTGAACTGAACTGAAAGGAGCTTGAGTTTCTAGAACATTCAGGGCCACATCAGGGAGCGGTCCTCTGGGCAGGGCCCTCACACCTCTAAATTCCAACTCACTTCTCAGCCGGAGGGGCAGAAACATGCTGTGCACTGGACACCCATACCCCTGGGCACCAGCTCGGCAAGGGCCTTTCAAGGTGACCTGTCCTGACACCATCCTACAGGGGCTTGGGAGGCCCGTCACAGTCTCCACCTCCCTTCCCAGCGACCCTCAATGGAGTAACTGTGGCCCCCGCCCCTGTCTCCACCACAGGTCTACGAAATCCTGAAGAGAACAACGTGTACGAAGGCCAAGTACAGCATGGGTAAGGGCATGCTTGGGGCTTGAGATCAGCACTCGTCTCGCTGTGTGATCTTCCTCCCCATCTTCTCTGTGGGGGCTGGGTGGCTGGGCTGGGGCTTTCCAGAGAGTTTTGATTTAAGCCTATGTAACCATTTCAAGGCGGGAGTGCCGTTCCAGGACCACAAGGCAGTTTTACGGCTCTTTTAAGCACCAAAGGATTCTCGTCTCTGGCTGGAGGCGTCGGCGGTGGCCTGAGGCGCCTCTCCTAGCAGAGGCAGTGAATCCTGTCTGGGGGAAACTGAAGGGGCACCAAGGGGTCTCACCCTGCTCTTGACCCTCTCAGTCCAAGAGGAGATTGTTAGGGTTCCTGTGGGGGCACCACCCTCAGCCATTTGCCAGACACACATGCAGCCTAGAAGGTACCTCCCCCGCCTTCCACCCCGGGCCACAGCCCTGCTGGAAGGGGTGCCTAGATGCAGAACCTGCCACAAAACCATCGCCGCTGGGCTCCTCCAGTACCAGTTTACAGAACATCTGAACCACAGGTGCAAAACCTTTCTGACCAAAGCATGCAGAGGGAACCCTCTCCCCATGGGGGTCCCTTGCCCACAGCCTGGGCTGAATTTGCTGAAGCAAATCATTTCAGGACAAAGGGATGCCTTTCCCCAGCCTTTCCTTGCTTCTCCTGGAGAGCTGAGCTCACAGCACAGTCCTTCGTGCTCTAGAAGCATCTGAAGTTTTGTGGCTGAGATTCAAGGGTGCGGGGAGGGAAGATGCTCTCAGCTGAAGCCTGGGGCAGACCCGGGATGCGGGGGAGGGGAGAGGATGCCACCTCCAGGGTCAGGTGGGTGCATGGCCCTTGCCGTGTGTGGCCAATTGTCACAGGGCCAGCCTTCTGGGACTAAAATCTCTAAGCCTGTGTCCTAAGTCACTGGGCAGGGGGGAATTCAGGAGTCAAGAGGAAGCCAGGAAAACTGACCCCATAGCCCAGCGTCCGATGGAGCAAGATCCTCCAGGATGACCCAGGCCACCACAGGTGGGAGAAGCATGGGTCTAGCCCAAGCGATGGAGAAGGAAATGGCAACCCACTCCAGTGTTCTTGCCTGGAGAATCCCAGGGACGGGGGAGCCTGGTGGGCTGCCATCTATGGGGTCGCACAGAGTCAGATACGACTGAAGTGACTTAGCAGCAGCAGCAGCCCCAACGATGCATCTCTGACCTCAGTCTCCCTGGCAGGCTACAGTCCATAGGGTCACAGAGTCAGACATGACTGAGTGACTAAATGCACGGGGTCCCTGCTGGTGAAGATTTGTGTGGTTGCTGTGAAGGTTTGCAAAGGGTTCAGGGTTGGGCCCTTCTCAGCCAGAGCCGACCCCACACCAGGCCATCCTGGTCGGAGGGAGCTGTCTCTGTCTTCTGGCAAGTTCCATGGTGGGGCTGGTTCCCAGCAACAGTGACAGAGCAGACAGATGGTCCTTCTCTGCTCCCCATTCCACGTTGACACCTTGTCTGAAAGCCCTCCTGAACTCCAGATTCATAGATGGGGTCTGTCACCCACTAGCCTCTGGGTCAGGTAGGGCCCCACCCTCAGGGAGCTGCTGCTCTGGAGGAAGGAGACAGACCAGAGAGAGCCAGGCAGACCAGAGCATAGCCCTGAAGGCTGAAGGGGCTGGGCAGTGGGGGGCATCTAGAGTTGATGGTCAGTGGTCTTTCTGATGAGGTGGTGTCAGAGAGGCGGGCCTTCCAGATAGACAGCACAGCCTGTGCGAAGACCCTGTGGCAGCACGGTGTTGAGAGAGCTCTGGGGACGATAAATCAGGCCCCTCCTTCACATTTTATCATAGCTGAACTTTCCAGCCAGGGGATTTTGGCCACGTGCCCCCACCTCACTCTGCTTTGGGTTTCCAAGGGTCCTCAAGTGCCCTGATCAGCCCAAATCACTAGCTGAGGAGATGGTCTACTTCTAAGTCGATTTCACAGAAGGACTTTGCCACCCGTGCCAGAGCAGAGTAGTCATAAGTGGGACAACCAGGCCACTGAAATGTCTGACCCCCTTACTACCTAGAGCGGCTCTTGGGCCAGGTGGAGGGCTCTGTGACCAGCAAAGGGCTTCACAGAAACTCCTGGGCAGCTCTGGCTCCCCCAGATCAGATCTCCAAGAGCCCCAGGCCCCGTGTGCAGCCAGGCTCTGCCTGCCCCCTTACTCTGGGGCTGGGCATCTGAGTCCACACCTCTGGATTCGGGGAGGTGCAGGTGTGGTTATGTTTATCCTGCCCCCAGTGCAGGGCGTTGAGCAACAAACTAGGACCTGGCCATCATTCCACTGCCCCCCAGGAGCCCTGGATGGCAAGAACGAGCACCTTGCCCCCCAGACACAGCTTTGATCCTTTCGGGGCCTCATTCATGCATAACTAATAGCCGGATGTATAAACAGGGCAAGGAGAGGGAAGAAAGAAGGACTCTGCCCTTTTAAATAAGAGGCGCAAGTGTGATAGATACGGTAAGTGCCTCTGCCCCGCGTGGGGCCCACAGGCCTCCTCTTTGGCTTTTCCAATCAACCTAAAATCTAATTCCAAATTGTATGTGTGTTTTCTGACACCATCAATTTTCCCATCCGTATTTTTCTCATGATTCAGCTTCTCTAACCACTTACATTCCACTTCCCTCATTCATCTGCAGGCTTGCCCTCAAGCAGGTGGGGGTAGCTGGTGAATCGCAGGTTTGGGGGTCCCTCCTTCCTCCCAGGTGTCACTTCCTCTTGGGGTTTCCTCTCTGTCTTTCTAATTCTGCCAACAGAGCATGTTTTTATCATCTCCCAGTCGAACCCTGGGAGGAAACCCCAGAAAGGTGGCCGGGCTCTATGCGGCCAGGTGTGGCTCGCTTTGAAAAAATTCTCAATGATTGAGACAGTCCTGGGACCTCTCTGATGGAACCCGGAGCCGCAGGAAATGTGACTGGTCTGTAATCCTCTCTCTGCCTTTATTTTCAAGGCATCACGAGCCTGCTGGCCAATGGTGTCTACTCGGCGGCCTACCCCTTGCATGATGTAAGTAACCTGGACCCACACTGTCCATCTCTGTGCGTCATTTGAGTCCCCAGGTCCCCAGGACTACACCACACCAGAGCTCCCCCGGGGAGCTCTTATCGTCCTGCGGTCTGGGCTTCCTGCTTTGGCGCTCCTGTAAAAACGTCACCGGCTCACAGCCCTTCCTGGTTCCCCCAGGTGGGACCAGACTTCCACGCAGAGCCATCTTTTCTCAGTGAACCATTCCTCCAGGACAAGGGCGCTGTTGCAGCAACTCTGCCCCAGGCGTATCTGAACTTGAGGCCAGCTGCTCCACAAGAGCTGTGCACCGGCTCGGCCTCCCCACCCCCACCTGCTGCCCTGCTGGGCTCTGGCAGATTGGCCAGAGCTCTTCGTGTATCTGCTTCTGAAGAGCCAGTGGCCAGTTTCCTGAGCTACGTCTCCAAATCCCACTGGTACCCCCTGACAAATATAGCCTGTGGCCACAGCCGCATTGTCTTGGCTTGCACTGGAGAGAAAGAGGATTCTCTTCTTATTGTCTCCATGGAAACAGGGACTAGAGTTCAGCAGGGCACTGGGGATGGGCCTTGGGGCCTGAGCAGTGTGGGAACCCCGGACAGAGGACCTCTGGAACTTTCCAAATGCGTGTTGCTGCAGAGGCTAGGAGAAAAGGGGGCAAGCCTGGGGGTCCAAGGACCTGGACTGTAGTCCTGGCCACTCCCTCCTCTGTGGCCTTGGTTGGAGGCAGCCCAGGTCCCTCTGAGCCCCAGCACCCCCATCTGCAAGTCGGGAATAATGCCTGCCCTGTCCAGTTGCCAGGGCTGGGGAGGGTGTTGATGGGAATACAGAAATGGGAGGGGTTTCAGTGAGACACTGGGTTGGACACACAGAGAGGGTCAGACAGCAAAGGGCCGTCCACCCGGACTGCTGACCCAGGAGGAAGGACGCTTAGCCGACCTGCCGCCGCCCCCTTGTCTCTCACTGGGGGGACTGGGGACCAGCCCATCCTCCTTTCCCATCTCTGTGCCTCTGTTCCTGCTATTCCTTCTGCCTGCAATGCCCTTCTGCCTTCTCTGCCTAGACCCTCGCCCAGGGCAGATAGAGCGACTGCCTGGAGAGCCTGCCTTTTCCCCTCCCCCGCACGGCTGAGTCCGCCCTTCCTCTCTGGGCCTGCCTGCTCTCTGTCCCACCAAGAAAACACTGTGTGGCTGTCATTCGTTGCACGTGTGGCACCTCCCACGTACTCAGAAAATGCGGTGTGGAATGAAGTCAGGTGGTCTTGACAGTTGACCTATTGCTGGATAAATGTTTCCAGGACCAGGCTCAGATCCGCAGGTCCCAGCTGGGGCTCCTGGCTCCTCCCGAGAAGGGGCCTCACTCATCCACCCTACCGGTGCCTCTCAGGTTTGCTTCGTCCCACAGGCACCAGGAACACATCCCTACATGGCCTTCCAGCTGATCACCCCTACCAAGAGGTCAGGGGCAGAAGCCAAAACATTTCAGGGCCTCCCTGCCTGCTAGATTCAGCCCTTTAAGTCTTGAAAGGGAAAGGCGAGAAATCAGTGTTTCTGAGCACTTAACAAAGAACCATGCTTAGTAGGAGCTTTATCTCATTTAATCTGGTGCAGACACAAAGGCTCAGAGATGTTTAGCAACTTACCCAAGGTCACACAGCACCCCTGTTAGGGAGCAGGGGCCAGAAGACAGATGTGGTTGACAGGCTATTCCACCCCCCATTGCACAACCCCCTCCACCTTCCCTGGAGGCCGACGCACCTCCTCTTATCAGGCTTGGCTGCTACATTTGTCTTGGGAATGGATTCTCACTGTAGTTTAAACCAACAAGTACAAGACTGACTAATCCACGGGGCGCACACAAAGCATTTCCAAGATCTGTATCTTGGAAATTCCCCTTGCAGCATCATCTTTGTACCTGACAGGGCAGTAGAGAAGCCCATCATGTGGGGGCTGTTCCCACTTTACAGATGGGGAAACTGAGACTGCAGCTATTCTTCAACTTTCCCAGGAGCACACAGCCAAGGGGCGGAGCCCAGATACTGGCTCTGTTTCCAGGGTTCTTTCCAGCCAGATGATGGACCTCGGTCATCTCAAGGGAATATGAGATTTTCCATCCATGAATTTTCTGTGCAGCCCATGGACACGCATACCATTAAGTGCTGAAGCTGAGGTTCAAATATTTGGGGCGATAAATCCTTCTGAATGGAGCCCTGTGGACCTCATGCCTTAAATAGAGGATGCTGGCTGCACTGAGGCTGCACCTTAGCCTCTGGCAGGGGGCAGACGACTCCTGTGCGTGTATGGGTCTCACCATCAGCTTCTCACCCCTGAGCTGTGCTAGGTCGCATCTCAGTACGTGGCCCGGAGCACGCCACCCCCTCCAGGGCCTCACTTGTTCATTCATTCAGCAAGAGCACCCATCCGTCAGACCAGGTTCTGGGTCATGGCCAGCCAGACAACAACCAGTTATGACTGTGCCTGGAGGATGAAGGAAGAGCCTTCCGACCCGTAACTGGCATTCAACTCCGGAGAAGGACTTGGCATTTCAGCTGCCGCTGGGCAGCTTTTTGGCTTCCTTCCTGCTTGGCAACTGCCCCCTTCCAGGTCACCAACTAATTGACCTCTGTGGAAATGAGGTGCTCCTGGAGTCGTGGGGCCGTCTCAGCCAAGAGGGGAAAGCACTGGGGAGGCATAAAGGTTGAGGCGGGTGGGGGGGGCGGTGCCTAAAGACTGAGGGGAATTTGGGTAACCTGCTCCCAGAGCATCTTCATTCAGAGACCACGGGCATTAGTGGTCTGGTGATCACGTTCTCACCACTGGAAGAGGCTGGCTGGGCTGGTGGGGCTCGTGGAAGGAGCTGGTAAGTGGAGCGGGCACCAGGACCCCCTAGGCCCAGCCTCTCCCGCACTTCTATCCGTCTATGTCACCGTCTGGGAAACTAGGCTCCCTTTTGACTTTTAGGCCCTCTTTTCTGCTGGGATTGGAGACCTGGATCCAAGTCCCAGGTCTGACCAGATCTCGCGTCTCTCCCAAGGAAGTCAGTGTGCTCCTCTGAGCTCCGGTGTTGCCATCTGTAGGATGAGGACATTGGCCTCGCCGATCTAACTCAGCATCCTTCCTGGGACACTTGAGAGGGAGCAGGGGCACCTTGAGGTGCATCCTTCTTGAGAGGGAGAGTGGTACCACACAGGTGGGGCCTGGGGCAAAGCAGCAGGACACCCCCTGGCAGGACGGGATGCACACTGACCACCCTTCCAGCCCCCGAAGCCTCTTTCCTCTGTGTCACCAGTTCCAAGGGACTGACTGCTTCCCCTTCCTGGGTATCATCTCTACATCAAAGGGAAGGTGCTTCAGGCTTTCTGGGAGGGAGGGCAGGCAGGACAGCCTGGGGCTCATGGCGCTTGTTATCACAGGAGGAGGGGACCTGGGCGACTTGCGCACTATATGAGGCTCTCTCCTGGGACGAGCCCACCTGCCTTGTGGAAGGGTCACAGGACAGTAAGAGCCTTTCTCTCTTGCCAGGGAGACTACGAAGGGGACAACGTGGAGTTCAACGACAGGAAGGTAGGTGTGCAGACCCGGGAGCCCGCTTCTTGGGGTCAGGAGCCCTGGGGCCAGCAAGGGGCAGGGGCACAGGGTCCCAGAGCCGCGGCCCCACAGCTGGTGGAGAAAGTGGGTGAAGTTGCCTCGTTGGACTATTTTCCTCATGCTGTGTGCATGCTAGCTCACTTCAGTCATATCTGACTCAATGCCACCCTACGGACTGTAGCCCGCCAGGCTCCTCTGCCCATGGGATTCTCCAGGCAAGAATGCTGGCGTGGGGTGCCATGTCCTCCTCCAGGGGCTCTCCCCACCCAGGGACTGAACCCGGTCTCCTGCGGCTCCTGCACTGTAGGTGGATTCTTTACCGCTGAGCCTTCTGGGAGCTCTGATCCTTAGAAGCACCCTTGGCAGGCCGCCAAGCGTGTGAGGGGAAGGGAAGTGCCCCGAGCCTGCCCTTTTGCCCCGTCCTTCCTTCATGCACCGACTGTATCTCACTGGAGCAGCCAGAACCTCCACGGTTCTTTGCTGACATTTAGCCTAATCACCCCAGCTTCCGGGGAAATGAGTTTGGGAGCAGCGAGGCCAGCCACCTGGAGTGCCCCAGGCCCCAGCATCAATCCAGTAGGGGACACCGTGGACGGTGGTCAAGCCAGTGCCTCTCAGACTTACCTGTCCTGGAACCCTTTTTAATGGGGAAGTTATGGAGCTATGTTCTGTGGCACACACTTTGGGAAACACCAGGTGACCCTTTCTGCTTCACTGGCGCCTAATCCCGCCCACCTGTGCTCTCAGGACAGTCACTCCTGGCCTCCACAGCCACCTCTCCTCCTCCCCTCACTTGCCTGCTCCCAGGTACCAGCCTCTACGTGGCTTCCCTGGTGGCTGAGACGGTTAGAGAACCTTCCTGCAATGAGGGAGACCCTGGTTCAGTCCCTGGGTTGGGAAGATCCCCTGGAGAAGGGCATGGCAACCCACTCCAGTATTCTTGCCTTGAGAATCCCGTGGACAGAGGAGCCTGGAGGGCCACAGTCCAAGGGGTCACAAAGAGTCAGCACAACTGAGCCACTAACACGTTCTCTGCTTCTACATGAACCCCTCCCA
>SJYF01001046.1:916221-930468 GCA_006410515.1 Procapra przewalskii | reverse complement strand
AGGAACACCCCCCACCCCCACCACCAAATCGGACAGCTTGAGGCAACAGAAATGTATTCTCTCCCATTCTGGGGGCCCTAGACTTTTTGACCAAGTGCTTCCATCACCAGAAATCCGAAATGAAGGTGTGAGCAGGGTGGGTTCCTTTGCAAGGCTCCGAGAAAGAGTCCCTTCCGTGGGGTTCCCTCAGCTTCCTGTGCTGGCCAGAACTCCTCGGTGTTCCTGGGCCCGAAGGCTTCCCTGGTGGTTCAGATGGTAAAGAATCCGCCTGCCAGTGCAGGAGTCTCAGGAGATCCCTGGGTGGGGAAGACCCCCTGGAGGAGGAAATGGCAGCCCACTCCAGTATCCTTGCCTGGGGAGCCCCATGGACAGAGGTGCCCTGCGGGCTACAGTCCATGGGGCCGTAAAGAGTCAGACACAGCTGAGTGGCCCACGCACGCATGCACACCCTTGGGCCACGGCCACATCCCTCTGCCCTCTGCCTCCATCCTCACACGCCTTCTCCCTGTGGGTCTGTGTCCCCTCTTCCTGTTGTGGGGACACATTCACTCCATGGGGGGCCCACCCTAAATCCCGGATGGTCTCATCGTGACATCCATAACTGGATTACATCTGCCAAGTCAAACTTTCACGGGGACCAGAGGTGGGACATGGATATTTCTACCCTCCACCACATAGAGGAAAGTACTCAAAATGTCCTTAGGGATGGAGGTGCTGATCCAAAAGTCTAGGGCACCCTGTCGAGTGGGGCTGTTCCTGGCAAGGCCTCTCCTTCGGGGTGAGACCACGTCTTACACCTCGGGTCCCCCCCTGCTCAGTGGGATGGAGGAGATGAGGTCTGGTCCAGGATGCTGGCAGCTCACTCAGGTGCCCCAGCAGGTCTGTTCAGACAGGGCTGTGTGGAGTTGGGGGGCAGCCAGGTCTCCCCACCTCCGTGGCTGCCACAGTGCCGAGCTCTCGCCCACCAACCTTCCCCATCAGACCAGCTCGGGGCAGCGCTGCCACTGCGCTCAGCTCTCCCTGCTCCCCATCCTCTCCCGTGGGGCATGTCTCACCATGTGGCTGAAGAAATGACAGGTAATCCCTTCCTGAAGTCTTATCTCCTCCCCAGGATCCTGCCTGTCCTGTTCCTCCCCTCCTTGCTCGCAGCCCTTGAGAGATTCTGAATGAAGGAGGTAGGGCGTGGGCGACCCGGGCCCTTCCAGCCCCGTCTGAGGAGCCTGCAGTGTGGGCTGGGTCCCAGTGCAGCGCTTGGCCGGTCCGGCGGGAAGGAACTGCTCCCCGCGGGCTCCCAGGGGCCTTTCCACGGGCAGTGGTCAGCCCACAGGTGGGACTGCTCACCCACTTCATGCTGGGGATCGAGGCAGAGCGACAGGCAGGCGGACAGAGTACCACTAGGCCCTGCCTGCTGGCCCAGAGCACCCCGGGCCTCCCCCAGGTCTCCCCCTCTGTCCCCCCCACACACAGGACCCGTCGCAACTTCCACGCTGCAAAGCCAGGTAAAGAGAAACCACGTGTCCCCATCCTGCCCAGTGTGGAACCCCACACCAGCCAGTGCTGTGAATTATGAGGCCAGGCCCGGGGCTGGGCGGTTCCCAGAAGTCCAGCTTTGGGAATCAGCTCTCGGAAATCCCTTGGGGCAGTACCTCCAGGCACAGTGTGGGCGGTTCTGTGCTCCGGGCGCCCTACTCCTGCATGCTACCTGGAACTTTCATGCATTCACAGGCTTTGCTGTGGCCTTGGGTGAGGAGAGGCGTTACTCAGGGCTAAATATTTTGATCCAGATTAAAAAAAAAAAATCCCCACCCCCAGTGCCCAGGAAATGGGCCTCATTTCCCTTTCTTTGTCCTGAACCACAGCCAGCGGGTTCCGAGAACTCCAGGCAGCAGGGGACATGGTGGTGTTCCCTGTCGGCCCCTGCCAAGTCGTGGGCCACCCCTGCCATCACCATCTCATCATCCTGGCCAGAGGGCTGCCTGGGCAGCAGGCAGCGGTGGAGTCAGGCAGGGCCGGGTGAGGAGGGCAGGAGGGGGCCAGGGCCCGGCGGGTTTTGAGCAGGCGGTGCAGGCTCCATTCACGGGAAGCAAGTCTGCCTCGTATGTGGGAGATGCTTTTCTTTTCACATCAGATCTGACTGATCCTACTACTGTGACCTGAACGTGCATGCCCTCCGGAGAAGTGGCCTGTAATAAGCATCAGATGTGAAGATCAGTGCAGATCAGAAAACCACAGGTGCCTCCCCTAGTCTTCTCCAGTCCTTCGAGACCCCATGGACTGTAACCCAGCAGGCTCCTCCATCCATGGAATTCTCCAAGCAAGAATACTGGAGTTGCCATTCCCTTCTCCAGGGGATCTTCCCTACCCAGGGATCAAACCCATGTCCCCCACATTGCAGGCAGATTCTTGACCATCTGAGCCAGCAGGGAAGCCCTGAACACAGTATAAACACATGCAATTAGACAAAGCTAAAAGCCAGGATAAACACAGCTGCCTCCGGCCACAAAGGCAAATGGCCATTGACACCTTACATCTCCACCAATCAGGTATAAAGAAATGACTCTAGGTATTCTTAAGGTGTGGTAATAAGGCTATGATTAAAAAGTGGAGATAATTTAAAAATGAGAGTCTTGGGTATTTCCAGATTCTGGGTTTTATTTTCTTTTTGTGGCTATGTGGCTTGGGGGATTTTATTTCCTTCACCAGAGACAAAATTAAGGCCCTCAGCAATGAATACAGACATCTCTAAACACAGGACTGCCAGGGAATTTCCTCCGTATATATATTTCTTTAAATTTTATTGTCTTTATTTGGAGAGGGAGGGGAGAGAATAAGATTACATAATATTTGTTGTCGTTTGTCCTTCAGTCAGTCGCTCAGTCCTGTCCAACTCTTTGTGACCCCGTGGATTGCAGCACACCAGGCTTCCCTGTCCTTCACCGTCTCCCAGAGTCTGCTCAAACTCATGTCCGTTGAGTCAGTGATGCCATCCAACCGTCTCACCCTCTGTCCCCTTCTCCTCCTGCCCCCAATCCCTCCCAGCATCAGGGGCTTTCCAATGAGTTGGTTTGTCACATCAGGTGCCCAAAATACTGGAGCTTCAGCATCAGTCCTCCCAGTGAATATCCAGGGTTGATTTTCTTTAGGATGGACTGGTTTGATCTCCTTGCAGTCCAAGGGACTCTTAAGAGTCTGCTCCAACACCACAGTTCAAAAGCATCTACTCTTCAGGGCTCAGCCTTCTTTATGTTCCAACTCTCACATCCATATATGACTACTGGGGAAACCATAGCTTTGACTAGATGGCCCTTTCTCAGCAAAATAGCATCTCTGTTTTTTAATAGGCTGTCTAGGTTTGTCATAGCTTTTCTTCCAAGGAGGAACCATCTTTTAATTTCATGGCTGCAGTCACCATCTGCAGTGATTTTAAGAAAATAAAGTCTGTCACTGCTTCCATTGTTTCCCCGTCCATTTGCCAAGAAATGATGGGACTAGAAGCCGTGATGGGTGCCATGTCTTAGTTTTCTGAAAGTTGAGTTTTAAGCCAGCTTTTTCACTCTCCTCTTTCACCTTCATCAAGAGGCTCTTTAGGCCCTTTAGCTTTTGCCATAAGGGTCGTATCATCTACATATCTAAGGTTATTTATATTTCTCCCGGCAATATTAATTCCAGCTTGTAAGTCATCCAGTCCAGCGTTTCTCATGATGTACTCTGCATATAAGTTAAATAAGCAGGCTGACATATACAGCCTTGACATACTCCTTTCCCGATTTGGAACCAGTCCGTTGTTCCACGTCCAGTTCTGACTGTTGCTTCCTGAACTGCACAGAGGTGTCTCAGGAGGCAGGTAAGGTGGCCTGCTATTCCCATCTTTTGAACAAATTTCCACAGTTTGTTGTGATCCACAGAGCATAGCTTTAGCATAGTCAGTGAGGCAGAAGTAGATGCTTTTTCTGGAATTCCCTTGCTTTTTTGATGATCCGATGGATGTTGGCAATTTGATCTCTGGTTCTTCTGCCTTTTCTAAATCCAGCTTGAACATCTGGAAGTTCTCGGTTCACATACCGTTGAAGCCTAACTTGAAGGATACATAACATTATTAGCTGCTAAATTCAGATTCATTTTTTAAACAAGATTGTCAGTGGGGTAAAAGGTATGTTGCGATCCCTGAGTCGGCCCTGGCCATTCCAGGTCAGACTAGTCAACGGTCAGAGCTTGTGAATGGAAATGAGATAAGCCGGAAGCTAACCCTGCAGGTGGGGAGATGACCAACGGATCTACGTCCCTCACGGCCAAGGACGCAGCTAAGGCCGGCTGTCACGGGCAGAACTGTGTCCCTTCCCGAATCAGAGGCCGGAGTCCTGACCCCCCGCACCCCAGATGTGACTGAATCTGGAGATGGGGACTGTCAAGAACTGATTAAGGTAAAGTGTGGTCACCGGGCTGGGTCCTAATCCCACACGACTGGTGTCCTTATAAGAGGAGAGGGTTAGGGCATGAAGTACACACAGGGGACAGCCCGTGTGGACACGCGGAGAAGACGGCCGTCTACACGCCAAGGAGAGAGGCCTCGGGAGGGACCAGCCCTGCTCACACCAAGCTCAGGTTCCAGCCTCCGGGACTGGAGGCAGTGAATGTCTGCTGTTGAAGCCTCCTGAGGCTGTGGAATGTTGTTACAGCAGCCCTAGCGAACTCACATACACCCAATCTCAAGTAAAATGTTTTTCAGCCCCCCCTTCCCTTTTCTTTGCATGAAATGCCAAGCCTTTGGTTCCTAACTAACTTGGTGAAGATGGACACCAGACACTCCAAGGCAAAGATCCAAAATGCACATAAGAGCTCTTAGCTTGACACCTGGATGTATCCGTCGGTCGATGCTGATTGCACGTCTGTCCACCTCTTTCTGGCTTCTCCCCCACGGAAGCTTATTGACCTTCCCATGTAACGGCAGGGGTCGGGGGAGCAGAAGGGCAGAGAGGAGCTCTTGGCCACAGGGCAACCTCAACGCTGCATTTCAGTGTAGGGAATCCAACCGATGTGAGCTATTCTCAGGGGCCATTCCTGGCCACAGCACATGCAATTTTCAAACCAGATGCAGTTTTTCACTTACTCATCTGTTTCTCTGCCTGGACACTCAGCCTGCCGACCTGATTTACTGATGTATTTCCAGCGCCTGGCCCAGTGCCTGGTGTAAAGTGGCTCAGTGTGATCACGTCTATTGAATAAATGAATGGAATGGGTAAAAACGGCAGCGTCTCACAGTTGTCATAGCATCTGTCAAAGTTAGAGTGATTTTTAAGGAGGTGTCAGGGAGAAAGAAAAAGCTTTCCCAACTGCGATGAGATCATTCACTCATTCAAGGAAAGAGATCAGACAACACACCCGTTTCTCTGTCTGCCTCTTGGGGCCGTGGGGGCGGGCGCTGGATGGCACAGCCTCTCGGCGTTATCCTTGTTCCTAAGTCAGCACTCACGGAGTCCAGATTCCCAACAGATACTCATCTTTGAGACTTGGGAATGAGGTATCAGAATTCCCCAAACACTAATTACCCTGTATTTCTCCAAACACTGTAGTTATATGATTTCAATAATGATGGACCCTAATAAGCAGGTTCAGCGGTTTTCTGTAAAAAAATAAAATCTTACACTTGTAGCTTTTGATTATCATAAACTAATAGATTTTGATGATACTGCATATTTTAATAGTGTGTGGAAAGGATCTCTATCTGATGTAGACACTGGGTAACAGAAAACATGAAAAGAAGGGGCTATTAGCAAATGACAAATGCCAATTAAAAATCGTTATAACGTGGGTGGACCTTGAGATTGTCATGCTAAGTGAAGTTAAGTCAGGGCAAGACAGATCCCATATGATATCACTTATACGTGGAATCCAAGGAAACAGGACACAGAGGAACTTATTTACAAAACAGGAAGAGACTCACAGACCAAGAAAATAGATTTATGGTTACCAAAGGGGCGAGATGAGATGGATAAATTAGGAGTTTGAGATCAACGTATACACACTACTCTATGTAAAACAGATAAACAAGGACCTACGTATACCACAGGGAACCGTACCCGGTATCTTACAGTGGCCTATGATGGAGAAGTATGTCGCTTGGTTGTATACCAGAAACTAATTCTACTTTGGAAATCAACTATTCTTCTAATTAAAAAATAAATTATCATCAAAAAATTTAAAGATAATTCCACAAATATATGAGACTTAAAAGATTAACCGCTCTGACAGTCTTGCGCCTTTGTTTCATGGCAAATATTCCAGTCATAATAAAACTTCTTTCACTTGATGTTAGTCAGATAGTAAGGAGTTCAAAGCATTATTTATGTTGAGCAACAGAAGAGTGCCAGTTGCTTTTTTAATCATGATAAGATATATAGAACATAAGAGTTACCAGCTTAACCCTTTCTATGTGTATAACTCAGTGGCATAAATGATATTCACATTGTTGTACAACCATCCCCACTACCCACCTTCAGAACATTTTCATCTTCCTGGACTGGAAACCCGTCCCCATTAAACGCTCGCTCCCCATTCCCATAGCCCTGTTCTGCGTCCCAGCCATTCTACTCTGTGTCTTCATGGGCTTAACTCATCTAAAAGACGCTTGTTCCTTGGAAGAAAAGCTATGACCAACCTAGACAACATATTAAAAAGCAGAGACATCACTTTGCCAACAAAGGTCCGTCTAATCAAAGTTATGGTTTTCCCAGTAGTCATGTATGGATGTGAGAGTTGGACCATAAAGGAGTCTGAATGCTAAAGAATCGATGGTTTTGAACTGTGGTTTGGAGAAGACTCTTGAGAGTCCCGTGGACTAAAAGGAGATCAAACCAGTCCATCCTAAAGAAAATCAACCCTGGATATTCATTGGAAGAACTGATGCTAAAGCTAAAGCTCCAATACTTTGGCCACCTGATGCAAAGAACTGACTCCTTGGAAAAGACCCTGATGCTGGGAAAGATTGAGGGCAGCAGGAGAAGGGGACGACAGAGGATGAGATGGTTGGAGGGTATCACTGACTCAATGGACACGAGTTTGAGCAAGCTCTGGGAGCTGGTGATGGACAGGGAAGCCTGGCGTGCTGCAGTCCATGGGGTTGAAAGGAGTCAGACACGACTGAGTGACTGAACTGATTGACTGACCGAGGAACCTCCCGTGCGTGGAATTTTCCCTTTTGTACAGGCATATTCCACTTAGCGTTATATCCTCAAAGTTCATTCACAAGGTCACTTTTCCCAGCTTTTTCTCTCTTGTAGTTGGTCTCTCATCTCACAGTGCTGTGGTCCGAAAAGATGCTTGATATGATTTCAGTTTTCTTAAATTTGCCAAGGCTTGCTTTGTGGCCTCCACTGTGATCTGTCCTGGAGAATATCCCGTGTGCTCTTGAGAAGAATGTGCAGTCGGCTGTTTGGGGATAGAACACTATAGATATCACTTAAGTCCATCTGGCCTAATATGTCATTTAAGTCATCTGGCCTTATTGGTTTTCTGTCTGGATGTTCAGTTCATTGGTGTAAGTGGGATGTTAAAGTACCCCACTATTACTGTGTTACTGCTCATTTCTCCTTTTATATCTGTTAACATTTGCCTTATATACTTAGGTGCTCCTGTGTTGGGTATATATACATTTACAATTATTCTGTCTTTTTCTTGGATTGATCCCTTGATTATTATGCAGTGTCCTTCTCTGTCTTTTGTAACAGGCTTTATTTTAAAGCCTATTTTGTCTGACATGAGTGTTGCTACTCCAGCATTCTTTCGATTTCAGTTGTCAATGGAATACCTGTTTCCATCTCCACGAGGTCACTTTTTTAGTGGCTAAATTGCATCTGCTTCACAAAACCATAGCTTACAGTGAATATTCAAACAGTGAGACGTGGCACAAGGTATTATTGGGTGGGACTCAAATCACACGACATTGAGATCCCTGGGAAAGTTTAACAGCCTCACACAGAATCGCACGTTAGAATTACCAGTTTAAGGACTTGCTCGTTCATTCCTTAGAACACCACTCACGGCATGTGCGTGAAGTATCCTGTGTGTATAAACTCAATCGTGTTTACTTTATTCATGAGAATGACTCACCCTGGCAGAGACAGGGCCCTGGGCAGGCGCTTACAATGTGCCCCAGCCATAGGCCAGACTGGCTCCCTGGTGCTGATTCTGGCCCCTGTGCTTCTGACCTGGTTCCCGAATGTCCACCTCATCCTTCAGCTCCACATGAGAGTGCTTCCTGCCCTTGCTTTTTTTTTTTTCCTGTGAAAAGCAGAGTCCAACTGCCAAGCAATTTATTTCTGCATTGCAAACCTGAGAAATATGAAAGCACCATGGGAAAAAAACTGCTGTATTAATTTATGGTAGCAATTCTTGAGATAAAATACGGCACTAGAATAACAGCTTTTATGACTCTGCAGTAAAAGTGAAAGGAGCCAACAACGGTTTTTTGTTTAATTCTCTTCCAACTCTACAGACATAATTCTGCCTTCACCTGCATCACACTTTCCTGTGGTTTTCACAGGGGACACACCTCCTCTTCTAAGAATCCCTGTACCTGCCAGGATGCACGGCCAGTGAAAGAAGAAGGGGCCAGTAAACGGTCCAATGGGAGAGGACTGGACTGAAGTAGGCATCAGGCTGGGTGTGCTCAGTGAGGTGACCTTCACCCCCTTCCTGCCTGACCACGGCAGCTGCTTGCTGTGAGAGCACTCTGATTTTCTCGTGGCAAGCCTGGCAGTTACCCTAGGCTTTCACCATGTCTATAACGATGTTCTCCGTGGCCGTGAAAGGCAGCGCCTGCAGAACGCGCCGCTTGGTCACATTGGTGTGTCCCACCAATCCTTCAGAAGCGCTCTGCAACATGCTTAGTGCAGTGTCTGCAGTGAGAAGGGCTTCCCTCATAGGTCAGTTGGTAAAGAATCCACCTGCAATGCAAGAAACCCCGGTTCGATTCCTGGGTTGGGATGATCTCCTGGAGAAGGGATAGGCAACCCACTCCAGCATTCTTGGGCTTCTCTTGTGGCTCAGCTGGTAAAGAATCTGCCTGCAATGCAGGAGACCTGGGTTCAGTCCCTGGGTTAGGAAGATCCCCTGGAGAAGAGACTGGCTACTCACTCCAGTACTCTTGCCTGGAGAATCCCAGGGACAGAGGAGCCTTGTGGGCTGTAATCCATGGGGTCACAAAGAGTCAAACATGACTGAGCAACTTTCACTTTCTGCAGCGAGAAACGCCTCAGCCAAACAGATTCGTCAGATGGCACGATCATCGGGTGTGCGTTCAAAGTACTGCACAGATGCCGTCTGCAGGGGGTCCCTGACGAGGGTCATCAGGAGACGGCCAGGCTGTGGCCCTGCTCTGAGCGTGTAGGGTTCTGCTGGTAGGTGTTGCACTTGAGCCGATCTGCTGTTTTTCAAAGGTTTCCTCCAACTCCTTGGGGTTTGCCGGGAGTCGTATGTCGGTATAAATCCTGTGCACCGATGCCCCCAAGCAAGTCAACACAGAGAGCACCTCAGCATCTCCTTTTCGTGTATAGGTCTGCCCCGCGATGATGAAAGCCCTCTTGAACCCTGCCTTTTCTGTCACCGTCTTGTCAAGCTGCTCTCCCTTTTGATCATCTCACTTGGAGAGCTGCAGGGAGCTGGCCTGGGTGCCGGAGGCGCCCTTCACGCCTTGGAAGCACAGCTCATCCCGGACACGCTTCAGGTTCCGGAGATCCATGCCCAGATCCTGAATCCAGAGACAGCAACATTTCCCAACTGTGGTCAGCTGAGCAGACTGGAAGTGTGTGAAACCTAAGGCGGGAAGCTCGGCTCGTTCCTTGGCAAAGTCGGCAAGCTGAGAGATCACCCTGGCAAGCTTTGGCAAAAGCAGGTCAAGTGCATTTCTAAGAACAGTCAGGTCTGTATTGTCTCCCACATCCCAGGGGGTGGCGCCAGGATGGATAATGCCAGCAGCTTTGGGGCAGCAGTGGGCACACGTGTGCACGTCGGCCATCACAGCACGTGGTAGCTGCTTCTCCTCCTTAGCTGCCATCTTGAAGTTGGGGTTGTCCGGGTTAGATTTCACCTCCTGGATTTGCTCATCTGTGTTAGGCAAACCCGGTTGTCTGCTCGGCCTCCGCCAGCCACAACCAGAGCTGCTGCCAGGCCTGAAGTTTGTACCTGTTACTAAACACGAAGCACATCTCCGGGCTGGAATAACAGGAGGCAAGCAGCGAGCGGTAGCTGTCGTGCCTGCAGGCCGCCTCCCGCCCGCCACGGTCGCCCCTCCGTCGCCATCCCGAATTCTGCACCCCGCTGCAGCTGCCTGCCCTTGCTCTTGACCTGATCAGTGAATTCCTTCCAACCAGTAACCTCTTCCTGTCGACTATTTGATTCTCCAAAGAGAATGCTTTTCCCTTTGTCTTCACGTATTAACTGGTTTTTCACACTATTTGGCATTGGCTAAAATGTAACTTTCCTGAGAAACTGGGGGAAGGAATTCCTGCCTGGAAACCCAATGGGCAGTGTCTCCCGCTGTGGCCTCAAGAAGCTGCCACAGCTTCCGCTCATATGTTCTGAAGGTCAGGGAGCAGACAGGAAGAAGAACCGTGAGACTCTCCCCACACTGTTCTCCTGACAGAGAGGGAGAAGAAGAGAAGTGAAAGTCACTCAGTCGTGTCCAACTCTGCCACCCCACGGACTGTGGCCCGCCAGGCTCCTCTGTCCCTGGGATTCTCCAGGCAAGAATACTGGAGGGTGCAGCCATTCCCTTCTCCAGGGGATCTTCCCAGCCCAGGGACTGAACCCAGGTCTCCTGCATTGCAGGCAGATTATTTACCGTCTGAACCCCCCGGGAAGCCTGATGACAGAGAGGGAACCCCCACAAATGCCTGCACTGTCTCTTACTTGCTGTTGAAGAGGGTCCAGTCACTCTCTTAGCCTTTCAGGGGCAAAGGGCAATGAGATGTCAGAAGACTCAGCTGAATCCTAACTCTCTCCAGGGCGGATGGGCGTGGCGCAGATGAAAGGGGCCACCTCGGGTGATCATTTGTTGTTGTTGTTGTTGAGTCTCTCAGTTGTTTTCGACTTTTTGAGACCCCATGGACTGCAGCACGCCAGGCTTCCCTGTCCTTCACTCTCTCTCTCTGTTCAAACTCATGTCCATTAAGTTGCTGGTGCCATCCAAACATCTCACCCTCTGTCGCTCCCTTCTCCTACCGCCTTCCATCTTTCCCAGCATCAGGGTCTTTTCCAATCAGTCAGCTCTTCACATCAGGGGGCCAAAGTATTGGAGCTTCATCTTCAGCATCAGTCCCTCCAATGAATATTCAGGACTGATTTCCTTTAGGATGGACTGGTTTGATCTCCTTGCAGTCCGAGGGACTCTCAAGAGTCTTCTCCAACACCCACAGTTCAAAACCATCAATTCTTTAGCATTCAGCTTCCTTTATGGTCCAGCTCTCACATCCATACATGACTACTAGAAAAACCATAGCGTTGACTAGATGGACCTTTGTTGGCAAAGTGATGCCTCTGCTTTTTAATATGCTGAGGTTTGTCGTAGCTCTTCTTCCAGGAAGCAAGCGTCTTCTAATTTCATGGCTGCAGTCACGATCTACAGTGGCTTTGGAGCCCAAGAAAATAAAGTCTGTCACTGTTTTAATTTTCTCCTCATCTATTTGCTGTGAATAATAGCGATCGCCCTATCCAACTTGCATAACCCTCAAAGCCACCCTATGAGGTGGTTCTATCATCTTCACTTTAGGGATGAGGAAATCGAGGCCCAGAGAGGTCGAGAAATTTGTCTAAGAATGCACAGCCATGGCACAAAAAGCAGAGCCAAGACTTGAACTAGTCCGCCGGGCTCCAGAGCCTACGTTTGTAACTACTGTGCAAAAGTGCCTTTCAAAGAGCGGCCTGATGACTGGCCTGGGCAGGGAGCCAGAGGGACCGCCAGGACAGCCACCTCTCATCTCCGTCCACGAGACTCACAATGTCCCACTGTAATTATTCCTGTCTACAGATGAAGAGGCTGAGGCTTAGTGTGGGTATGGACCTCACCCAAGGTTAGGGCAGAGGTCAGTGCTGGGGTCCCAGCTGAGCCCTCGGAGAGCCTGAACTGCCTGCCTGGACCGTCCTCCCTCCAGTCGCTGGGTGTTTTTATTGGGTCGGCTCTATCTGAAGCGCATAATGCAGTTGTCAGGAGAAGCAAGTTGCAAGTTTATGACTTGCTTTTAAAATAATGACACAGATGCAAGAGACGGAAGTCTTCATGCTTGTGTGGGAGCCCTGAGATCCTCGAGGAGCAATGCCAGGGAGAGGCCCACAGACCCCCATGGGCGCCAGACTTAGTGCCTTGGTGACCCTGCACTCGTCTAGGGATTTTCCCCCCAGTTTTGGGGGCCTGGGGAGTCTTTCTGATGTAACATCACAATAACTGGCTTTAGAGTCAGTTTGGGGTTAGCCCCCGCTTCTACTGCATCGTGAACTGCGGGCATTGGGCGGGTAATCTGGTACCTCCACGTCCCAGCGTTCATCTCCGTGAAAGGAAGGAGGATACATTGGGGAGGATTCGGTGAGATTCTATGAGTAAGGGGTTCCCTGTAAACGCTCTTGTACAGGGGATTTTCTCCTTCAGGCTTTTGGGGATGAATGTGCACTGACCAAGCTCCCGACCGGCTCAGCCGTGGACCAGAACTGCAGCTAACTGGTTGACTTGGGAAACAGTTGCCATGGAAACGGCACCATGCAGGCCCGTGATCTTCACTGCCTGCTGGCTGCTGGGACCTCAGTTTCCCCCTGTGTGTAGTGAGAAGTCTACAGGAGCAGCCATGTCGGAAATGACTTTCAGAGCTAAATAGATAAAAACAGTCTTCTTTCTTTTTCTTTCCCCTTGTTTGCCAGCCATCCCCCTCCCCCGATTCCCACCCCATTGGCAGGGATACGTGGGAAAGCCAAATAGGGTTGGTTCTAATGGTTAAAGTCATGGAGCTAGTGAAGCCCAGGGCCCCCACCTCCTCTGCAGGGAGGGGACAGGATCACTGGGACAGCACTGAGACCCACTGATGAAATGCTTAGTCCTTGGCTGTCCCTTAAGAGACCATTCCTTCTCGCAAGCATAGTGGCTAGATCAGCGGTTAAGCCCCTAATTCACTCAAGTTTCCAGTCTCAGCTCTTCTCAGATTAGCTGGGCGCTGCTGGGCAAATGCTTTTTGCATCTCCGAGCTTCAGCTCCTTCTTCTTGAATGGAGAGCCACAGTCTCCACCACCTGCCCTTAGCTCGGACCTACGCTCCCCTACCCTTCCAACAGTATTGCCAATCACCATTCAGCGGGGCTTCCCTAGTAGTTCAGATGGTAAAGCATCTGCCTGCAATTCAGGAGCCCCAGGTTCAATCCCTGGGTCAGGAATATCTCTTAGAGAAGAAAATGGCAACCCACTCCAGATTCTCGCCTGCAGAATTCCATGGAGAGAGGAGCCTGGTGGGTTACAGTCCATGGGGTCGCAAAGAGTCGGACACGACTGAGCAACTAACACACACACACACACACGATTCATTAGGTTGCTCTGCACATTCTAATAGACTTGGGATGCACTCATATCTCTGACTGAGGCCAGGCCACACACTCATCTCACAGGAACCCTCCTCCCGAGCCCCTTACATTTCTAGACAGGGGAGGTGGCCCAGCCCATGCTCAAAGTGGACATCTTCATCATCTGGAGAGTCAAGCTGGCAGGCACATTTGTGAAAACACAACTCTGGCCACAGTAAAAAAAAAAAAAAAAATTCTCCACACCCGTACCCCCAATATTTTATTGACTTTTAATAGAAAAATTGGAGAGAAAACATTTTCCATGTTCTTTGTTTTCCTGACTGAGCCGCTGAAATATTTTTCAGGTAGATACTTCTGGGAAAGAGTTTAGTTGAGTGATATAAATTACTACATTGAAATGTCATCTGAGCTTCCTGAAAGCAATTTTCCATGGTTTGTTCTTGCCTAGGTTTTATTAAAGTAACGTTGGTGGGGGGTTTTCCACTAATGATAAAAAAAGGATGTACATTAATGATAAAGTATCTGGATAGCACAAAGGAGAAAGCGAAAACTACCCACTGCTGCTGCCGCTGCTGCTGCCAAGGCGCTTCAGGCGCGTCCGACTCTGTGCGACCCCAGAGATGGCAGCCCACCAGGCTCCCCCGTCCCTGGGATTCTCCAGGCAAGAACACTGGAGTGGGTTGCCATTTCCTTC
>SJYF01001046.1:879741-897057 GCA_006410515.1 Procapra przewalskii | reverse complement strand
TGTGTTCTCTGGTTCCTGCACCGCCCTTTGCCGTGGCGGAGGGCAGGGTCGACGGCTGGCCACGGCCGGGCCGAAGGAGCGAGGGGGGTTGCTGGGCACAGACGTCCCTCTCCTGGGGCCAGGCCCTTCAGCCGCCCGCAGGGAGCATCCCGGCGCGCTTGTATGGGCTGTGGTTCCTGCTGTGGGTGTCGATGGAGGTTTTGTGAGAAGGGCCAGGAGTCCAGTGATGCGAGGGAGCCTGTGAGGACTGTCTGCACCGCGTCAGTTTTTGCCCGTGTGGAAGGAGCCGCTGTTTCGTCCGTGTGGCTCGGAGGTTGTGCCTCACGCAGAGCTGGGGCAGGGCTGGGCCCTCCTTGCAGGCTGTGCGGCTGCCCTGAGCCTCCGCAGAGCCTCCCCAGAGCTGGGCGCCCGGGGCGGGCAGTGCCGCCTGGCCTCCAGCAGGCTGCTGCAGAGGAGTGCCAGGAAGTGTGGCCACAACGGGGTCAGCTGTGACTGGCAGGGAAGAGAGGGAGGCGAGCAAAGAGTGCAAGCCGGGGAAGGATGTGCGGTGTGTGCAGCAGCTGCCCCTGCCCCAGCGTGTCCTCGAGGGGCGATGTCGACGAGGCCGCCGCGTGTTCAGCATGCCCTCGCACTTCTTGCTGAGAGACGTGGGTGAACTCTGGTGAGTGAAATGAGCCTGCTCCGTCTGGGGGCTCAATGACAGACGGCCCGTGTGATCCACCCAGGAAGTATGTCGTTGTGTGGACCCAGCGGCCTTCCCGGTGTCCTGGGGAAGTGGGGAGGGCTGGGCCTGGAGGCTGTGGGCCCCGTGCTGCTGCGAGGCTCTGGGGAGGCTGCTTATCTGGAGACCATGCCCGCACTGCCCGCATCGCTGCCCGGGGCTGCAGATGGCTGCCCACCTCTGGACGTTGCTTGCTGCTTCTAGGCTAGAGTCTGGGCTCCAGGCCGGTGATGGGTGAGTCTGAGGCTGTTCTGCGCTGACCCCAGGTGCGGGAGAGGCCGGGACAGCAGGCGGCTGAGGCTTCCGGCTCCTCCTGTGGGTCACATGCTGCTCCTCAAGGGCAGAGCACCTCCCAGCCCGAGGATGGGGGCTCCGAGGCTGGGCGGCCCAAATGGACAGCAGGCGGCAGCTGCCTGACTGCGGGCACTGAGGGTGGAAGAAAACAGGCCTAGGCGGCAGATGGCGAGGCCGCCTCCTGGCGGGAGGTCGCAGGGACAGTGGCCGTGTCCAGCTCCTCTCTGCCCTGACCTCCTGCCAGAGAGAGGAGAGTACAGCGAGTAGAGATTGGAATCAGGGCTTGCGATTTTCCTCCTCCTGCCAGCCCTTCTGTCTCCATCGCGCCCTCTCGTTTCTGTTTCCTGTTCTGATGGCCTTTACTCCATTTCCAGGAGACAGTTTCGCAATCTCGAGCTGCTGCCTTTGTGGTGCCTGCTGATTACCTGAGCGGTCGAAAGGCCCATGCGGCGGGGGAAAGCAGTGGGTGGTTAGAACAAAGGGTTTAAGTTGGAAAGAATGTACATTCCAAGGTTGTTTTCTTGTGCAAACCGTAGAAATTCTTGGTCCCCAAAAAGTTTAACAATGAATTAAGAGGTTCCGTGAAAGCGCATTCCTGCTGATAGGGTTTGTGTGCTTTGTACAATCCCTTGGATGCCCAGTACTTGCCTATTTGTTTCACCGAGGTGTTTTCACTATTAGTGACTATTAAAAGGGCCAGGCACGGCCAGGAAGTGAGACATTTTCTGGTGTACCTGTTCAGTAAGCGACTTCAAGCTGGTGATACCTCATCTTGCTGCTCAAACGGTTTCATTTCCCTCAAGAAAGAAGTGAAATTCCTTGGTGTCGACTTGGAATGCGTGTTTTCCTGTGCTTTGAAACCTTACCCGGGCTGCTTCAGTTCACTTCATCTTAAGGGTATCTCACTGGAAGTTGCACGGGAATATAGGCACGCTGACACAGGTGATCCGCACTCATGGGTGGTCTAGAGGGCGCTTGTGTTCCCATCCTTGCGTATTTCCCACGCCCAGTGGCAGGTGTTAGGTTCCCTTTCTTCACGTTAGGGAAGCCTCTGTGGAGAGAATTGAGGGAAAGGAAGCCGTTGCTGCCCCCAGGCAGTGGGGTAATTGTTTTCATTAGGACAGAAGTGTTCCTCTCGTGTCTGGACACACGAGCATCCTGGCCGCCCGCCCCCGTCTGTCTTCAGGGGCGGGTGGTCCCGCTCTGTGGCTGTGTGCCCTGTCGGAGGGGGCTGCCGCGGCTGTGTCTCCCGCCCTGCGTTCGGGATGCATCTCGCGCACTGAGGCCTTGGGCTTGGCCAGTCTGTGGACACGGCCTGTGTGCAGAGCTGTGCCGGCCGCCTCCCCACCGCCTGGCCGCCCAGTCTCCCTGCCGCCCGCCTCCCCACTGCCCTCCTCCCTGCCGCCCGCCTCCGCGCTCTGCCCTCTCCCCTCCAGGACCGCGCGGCAGTCTCGGCCTCTCTGCTAACGCTAATGCTCTTTTCTTCTGTCTTCTGGCTTCCCGGCGGGGGCCCTGGGAGCTGAGCCTCACGGGGCACCTCCTGCCCTTCCTTGCCAGCCCGCCCAGCTCCTCAGTGAGCCCAAGCCTCGGCTGTGCACACGCAGTGCCCCTTCCTAGCAGCAGAGGCCAAGGCTCAGCTCCCTGTTGGTGCTCCCTGCCCGCGCCTCGGCTTCTCTCCGCTCGCTCAGCGCTTCCCTCCATAAACACCTGTCCTTCTGGCCGGGCCAGTCTGCTCAGCCTGCTCCCCTGCCCACACACGGGGCCCGCACACGCCCCTTCTCCCGGATGCCTTTCCTGCTCCCTCGTGCAAAATCCCACCTTTGTCTCACGGCCGAGGCCAGCCCTGGGTGGTCTCCTCACACCTCTATTTCTGCTGGGCCTCAAGGGCTGCCCCGTCTCGAGGAGACGATGGAGTCTGCTGCCTGGGGCTGGCTCTACTTTTTATTCTTCTTATCTTTTCTCCAATTTTTAAAATGCCTTTAACTTTAAGAAAAAAGCAGATGAAGCATAGGACTGGACACATATCAAGGCCATGCGTGAGGAAGCAGGAGAAACCACGAGCTCATCTCCCGGGCGGTGGCTGCCCCTCCGCTCTCCTCGCAGGGATGGTGGGGCGGCCCTGGCCGGCTGTGACAGTCCGCTCCTCTTCGCTAGCTGTTGAGCGCTTCTTTTCTCTCCCACCCAGTCTTTCCTTCTTTCCACCCCCACTTCTGTTTCACATCCCCAGCTTAATAACATGCCGATCTCAGCCAAGGTGTTACTTCTAAGACTGTTTCGTCACCTATAAAATAGAGATCTTCTGTTTCCCAGTGTTACAGGCAGCTTTAGTGAGAAGTAGAATGGAGCATCCACTGTGTTACCTGCACGGAGCTGGCGGCACTCACCACATGTTTGACGTCTGTCTGCAGACCCCTTACCGTGCCCCCTGCCGCGCCCCCCAGCACAGGTGGGGGCATCTCGGTCTGCATGTGGGCTTGGCTCTGCTGCTTAGCGGGTTATCTTCTCCTGCAGATAACATAACGTCTGTATTCAGTTCTCAATTCCAAGCCACTTATTAACCCAGTGACCTTTGCACGTCACTGACCTGCCTGGGCCTGTGTGTTCTGACTTTAAAAGGAGGTCACTATGAGTGCCTTACTGGGTGGCTGAAAATAAAATGTGATAAAACATATGAAAATGCTTGGAAAACCGTAAAGCATTAATTGAAAATAAAGTTATTGCCGTTAATATTTAACTGCGTGTGTGCTCAGTATAGTGCCTCAGAAACTGCTGTCGTTTGGTAAGTTATTTGGACAGGTCGCCTCATTCCTCAGGCTGCGTGTCGATCTGCTAGGCCTACAAGAGCCAGGGAGAAAGCTGTCCACCTGTGGTGTCGTTGCATAATTGTAACTGCAATCGGGGTTGTGTCCCTGGGCCTTTGATTCATTCTGAGCTATCCTCTTGTTAAATTAGAGGGTAAAACTTGTAGCAGGGGACTCCTGTCAGACAGGTTTGCAGGACAGGGATACACAGACCCACAGGAGACGAGGAGGGCTACGAAGTAGCAATCCTTGCTGCGGGAGGTGCGGTGTTCTGACTCCATGAATACCTGCGCAGTGCCCGGCTCTTCACCGGGCTGAGTTTTCAGCAGTGCGGGGAATCGTCTTCCCCAGAGTAGATGAGGGTCCCTGCGGAGAAGTGTTGCAGCAGGCCTGGGAGAGCCTCGAGCAGGAGGTGAGTGGTCCAGCCCGGCCCGAGGCCCCGGTTCAAGCTGCAGGAGAGTGTGTGGCTGTGACACGGGGGTGGGGTGGGGGGAGATGCTCTGAGCAGGGCCTGGTGGGTGTGGCTCCCAGGAAAGGGGTGGCCGGGGCAGAGCCGGTCGTCTGCCAGCCTCTTGGGGAGACTCCCGATGGGCAGACAGGGTCGCGACAGGCCGAGAGGCGGCCCCGCGGGCAGCGAGACACCGTGTGGACAATAAGCCTTTATCTATATCATTTCCACCAATCAGCCCCGTGGTTTTCCGGTAGCCAATGTCATTCTTGTTGAGAAAACTGCATGACAGAGAATCAAAAGCCCTTTTCAAGTTCAGTTGTGCTTATTACTTTCAGCCTTGGCTATAAGGCCTTACACACTGGAGCGTTTGTGTTTCTTTGACTCGTCAGCAGAATTTCAGGAAATACTATAAATGTAGCCGTGCGTCCTCTGAAGCTGCTCATTCTTAAGCTTGTATTTAACTGACCGAGTGTTCTAGAGCCCCAGGAGGCACCCCCTGATGACGCCTTTTGGTTATGGTTTCATCCCGTGTCCTTTGATGCACTGGAGATCCCTGCCTTCCGTCTGGTGTTCCGGGCAGTGGCCCGCTCAGCCATCCTCGATCTCCTGCGCGCTGAGACTTCAGCGGTCAGTCGGGCTCTTTGTGTCTGTTCCATGCTGGCCAGAGTCCCATCGCCGCTCCAGAGCACAGTCAGGTGCGGTGTTCACTGGCCCTGTTGCGTGTCAGAGAGCTGCTGAGCACCTGCTGGGAACGTGGTGGGAATTTCTCTTGCTGCCGACGTTGCAGTCTCACGGGCAGCAGAGTAGGTCCTGTCTTAGCAGCCTCCCTGTGCAGTTGTTTGCCGATGCCTGTGAGGGCCCTGGGAGGCAGGGGCCGAAGGCTCCTGCACGTCGGGATGTCCTCATTCAATGCCGTAAAGCCGTTTCCCGGGGTGCTTCGCTGCTGTTCGGTCACTAAGTTGTGTCTGACTCTGCGACCTCATGGACTGCAGCACGCCAGGCTTCCGTGTCCTTCCTGTCTGCTGGGATTTGCTGAAACTCCTGTCCATTGAGTCGGTGAGGCCACCCATCCTCTGTTGCCCCCTTCTCTTGCTTCAACCCATGTAAAAGGATTGTGGCTTTTCTTTTGCTGGGGTCGGGTGCAGAATTGAGGCTCTATGGCAGCTGATGACAAGCCTGAAATATTCTAATATTGTGACTAAATCAGAAAAACCTGGAGCACACCACAAAGCTTTATGGAGACTTGCTAAGCTGCGACCTCCTGGGCAGTCCAGGAGTGGTGCCGGGGAGGGCGGCTTGATGGCGCCTTACCACTGGGCAGGGCTGCTCCTCCAAGCCCGGTCCTTCCCTCGAGGTGGCGGCTTCCTCTCCAAGTTCAGGGTGCTTGGACGTTGTCCTTCCCATCCCTTCCGCATGTTTATCTGCCCGTGTTTCGTGGTGGCGCCATTGCCAGGAGGCTGCGGCAGGACCACCAGTGGCTCTGGAGTGTGGCCGTGGGGTGAGGGCGCAGTGAGCACCTGGGGTCCCGCAGCTGGAGCCCCGCGCGGCGCCCCCCATTGTTGTCTCAGCGTGAGATGCGTGGGGGAGTCCACGTGGCGGTCAGTGTCACATGCTCCCCAAAAGGAGGACTGCTGTGGTCACAGCAGAGAGTAGAAAGCTGAAAGAGTTTCTCAGCGGTTTCCAGTCCGCATGATGTGACCACAGGTAGAATATAAGCGTGCTGGACACAGAAAGGAGACCAATCCTTGTTGTCCGTTGGAAGGACTGATGCTGAAGCTGAAACTCCAGTATTTTGGCCACCTGATGTGAAGAGCTGACTCATTGGAAAAGACCCTGATGCTGGGAGGGATTGGGGGCAGGAGGAGAAGGGGACGACCGAGGATGAGATGGCTGGATGGCATCACCGACTCAGTGGACATGGGTTTGGGTGGACTCTGGGAGTTGGTGGACAGGGAGGCCTGGCATGCTGCAGTTCATGGGGTCGCAAAGAGACACACCTGAGCAACTGAACTGAACTGAGACACAGAAACTTTGCATGCAACTAGAATAAGTCATTTTATCTGTTTTTATAAATATGTGGGACCGAGCTTGAGTCAGAGCTGACTGTTGAATCTGCCTTCCTAAAAGTTTTTGTTAAAGTGGCCAGCCGGTTGGCAGTTTTCTTAATGGAAAGCTAGGGGAGTTGCTTTGTACTTGAAATTGCCTTATTTTTATTTGGGCATGTATACTATATATGTAATATATAATTAAGTAATTTAGATATCCAACCAAATAATCAAAGGTTTTTGGCTATTTTTACTGTTCTATAATAGCATCATATTTTAATCTGTCCTGTATTGCCATGGGGAGATTAGAAAAGGCAGAGATTCTATATGGAGAAATGGTGGTGACCTCTGAGCAAGATGAGCGCCGTTTTTCTTTTGCAAACGAAGTTTCACGTTTAAAAAGCAGGGAGGCCATCCTCATCTATGCAGGACTGTAAAGGGGCCACGCCAGCCGAACGTGTGCAGAACAGTCCATCATCCGGGGACGGGATGATGGTCATTTGTGATCTTTACTTTTTTTTCGTCAAGACATCAAAACCCTGCAAGTCACAGAATGGCCAGAGAGAGGACAGAAGCGGCCGAGCTGGTGTTCGTGTCGTAGGCGTAACGTGTGACGTTGGAAACACTGCGCGCCGGCTCACGCGGCCCTCTGAGCCAGCAGGTCTTCTGCGCGCCTTCGGGCAGTCCAGCAGCTCCTTTTTATGAAGCTTTCTTCACTCATTCTTTCTTTACTGGCACATAATTGCTCTACAGTGTGTTGCTAGTTTCTGCTGAACAGCAAAGTGGACCATCTACATGTAAACATATATCGTCACCCCCATTATATTTTAAATTATAATTTGTCTTCTCATAAAATCACATCTGTTTAAAAATCTTCCTAAACACATGAGTTTAAGAAATCAGTACATACCCTAATTGTAACATAAACTGAATTTTTAGCATTTGTTTACAGTAAAATATTCTGCTATCTAAGTATTTGGGCATGACTGCAGTGGAAGACTGTCTGAGTCAGATGTGTGCACTCCTGCCAGTGAGCATTTCAGTTTAAGAGAAGGTGGTCAGAAGCCATTCTGTAGGACAGTATAGGAATGTCCAGATATGTTAGGATAAGTAAAAACAGACCAACTTCACTTGTGTTTGATCAAAGAAAAATAACAGCAGCTGAAATGAGGATAAAGTGGTGCTCATGTTACACATTGTCAAGTGAGAAAATGAGGAAGTGTGATAGCCTCACAAACAAGCTGAGCCTTCTTTGTAAGAGACACACCAGCTAATCCCCTGCCTGGAGAGGGTCGGGGGGAGTGCGGGAGCGCTCACACCCAGGGGCGGGCGTGCAGCCAGTGTCTGACACAGAAGAAGGTTTTGCGGAGTTGTGTGTGATGGGTGAGAAAAGCGCAGGATGGATCCGAAAAAGAAACGTTGACACCAAGGTTGAGTGACACCCACGATCCCGGGACTTCACAGCAGCAGATGTCTCCGTGCCCTGCTGGCCCATGAGGCGTCATCTAGCAGTGTCCGTTAGAATAATAGGTGTCCTTTGCCTCAGAACTTCTCAGATTATCCCGCAGACAAACTTGGCGCACATGCAGAATGGTACATGTGCGAGGCCACTTGTTGTCACGTTCATTTGTAATCGCAGAAGATCGGAGGCAAAACCATGCATGTCCACCAGCCAGTGCACAAAGGACGAGTTACAAATTTTGAATTCATTGGTATATACAGTCATGGCAGCTGTGAAAAAGGAAAAGAACTTTATGGACCGACGGGGAAGCATCCTTAGGTTATGTCCTTAGCTATAGAAGAGGGAGGGGAAATGGATGTATTTGTTGGGATCCATGTATACACGCATCCTCAAGAAACGCCAGCCTTAGTTGCGTGTCGTGTGTGAGCAGACAGGGTGCAGGAAGGGAGGCGTCTCGCGCGCGCGCCTCTGTCGCTGCTCCAAGCGTGTGTGCGTGTGTGTGCTCCGTCCTAAGCCCCCTGCTGCTGCTGCCGCCGTCGCTGCTGCCGTTAGCGGTGGTTCAAGAAGTCTGTGAACGAGACGAGAGCCTTGAAGATGAGCCAAGTGGCCGGCCATCAGAGCTTGACAGCGACCAGTTGAGAGCATCATCGAATCTAATCCTCTTATAACGACATGAGAAGTTGTCGTTGAAGTCAATGCCGACCATTCTATGGTTGTTTGGCATTTGAAGTAAATTGGAAAGGTGGAAAGGCTTGATAAGTGGGTGCCTCATGAGCTGAGCAAAATTTTTTAAAAATAATTTTGAACTGGTATCTTCTCTTATCCTTCACAACAACAATTTCTCGATCGGATTGTGACGTACGATGAAAAGTGGATTTTATACAACTGGCAAAGACCAGCTCAGCGGTTGGACTGATAAGAAGCTCAAAAGCACTTCCCAAAGCCAAACTTGTACCAAAAAAAGATCGTGGTCACTGATAGTGGCCTGCTGCCCGTCTGATCCCCTGCAGCTTTCTGAATCCTGCTGAACCCATTCCCTCTGAGCAGTGTGCTCAGCAAATCAGGGGGATACGCCTACAGCTGCAGCCTCTGCAGCTGGCCCTCACCAGCAGGACGGGCCGGCCTTTCTCCACCGCGGCGCCCGGCTGCATGCCGCAGAGCCAGCGCTGCAGAAGCTGAGCAGATAGGGCTGCAGAGAGGCGCTTCATCCCCCGTATTCACCTGGCCTGTCGCCAACCAGCCGCCACTTCTTCAGGCGTTTCAGCGACATTTTGCAGGCAAAACGCCTCCACAGCCAGCAGGAGGCAGAAAATGCTTTCCTCGAGTGCGTTGAATCCCAGAGCATGGATTTTTACCCCACAGGAGGAAACGAACTTATTTCTCATTGGCAAAAATGTTGATTGTAATGGTTCCTATTTTGATTAATAAAGGTGTGTTTGAGCCTAGTTGTAATGATTTAACGTTTAGGCTCTCAAACCACAATTACTTTTGTACCAACCTCATAGTTAGAAAGCACGCGCAACCCAGATGCCCACTAACAGCTGAGTGGGTAAACAGAGTGTGCTACAGCCGTGTGAGGAACCATTATCCAGCCGTGAGAATGAGTGAAGCGGTGGCCCGCACAGTACCGTGTGTGGACCTGAGAACGGTCCACTGCGGGAGGAAGCCAGATCCCGAAGGACACACGCACGCGTTGGTCCGTGTGAGAGGCCCAGAACAGGCGGGTCCTGGAGACAGAAAGCAGCCTAGTGGCTGCCAGAGGTTGGAGGGAAGCGGTGACGGGCAGTGACTTCTGATGGGTCAGGGTTTCTTGGGGGGCAGGGCATGGTGGCCCAGGCCGAGGAGGCGGCAGCACGCGGTCTGGGAGCTTCGGGTGGAGGTCTGGTCAGCAGCCTCAGCAGTCCCGGCAGCTGGCCCACTTGGGGACGGGGCGGGGAGACCATGTGGTTGCTCCAAGGGGCCAGGAGGGAGGTGAGGAAGACCCTTAAGAGACGCGTGGAGATGCGCAAGGGACTGGTGGACGGTTGCCCGGCCTGGGGGTGAAGCCTGACACAGGTCAGATGGGCCCCGTGTGTGCAGGGAGAACAGGGGCCCTTGGACGGAGCCTCAGGAGCACAGCAGTTCTGAGTGGAGAGCAAGTGACCCGGGCAAGGGGGAAGAGAGCGGGAAGACGGGGTCAACTGCTCCCTGGAGGGCGGCGGAGCCTGGCTAGTGAGGCCGAGGCCAGGCCCCCTGTGCAGTGGCCCCGGGAGGGCAGGGACGTGGCGGGACTGAGACGCAGGCCGGAGGAGGGTCTGGGCGAGTGGCAGCCACTTCTCTGCTTGTGCCCTGTGGCTTAATGTTGTTTAAAGGAAAAAAAGAAGCGAGGATTGGCCTTTGGTGTGTGTGTGTGTGTGTGTGTGTGAGTTGGACTGTTAATTTCATTCTTTTGCTTTACTTACTTATTTATTTGTCTGTGGCCGTGCCGTGAGCTGGTGGGATCTTAGTTCCCTCACCAGGGATCAAACCCAGGCCCTCAGCAGCGACAGAGGGACCGCTAGGGAAGTCCCCGTTTTCTTGTTTCTTAATACAAGGAAAGTGCATACTTAAAAAAAGACTAGAAGTTAAAAGACTCATTTCCAGCCTACTTTCCCAACCACAGCAGATAGTCTGCATAGCAGTTTGTTGGGTATCCATCTGTGTTTCTTATATCTATATAAGAAATATGTATATTCTTATGTAAATATGCATAAGAATATATATATAAGGTTGTGTTTGCTTTTAACCAAATTGAGTCACATTGCAGTACTGCCCTGCTCCGTGTTTTTTTAGGTTCAGAGTATACAGTCTCCATTACTTAATTGCCAAGCGCTGTGTATGAGCATAAATTTTACCAGTCTCTATTCTTAGAAACCCTGAATATTCATTGAAAGGACTGATGCCAAAACTGAAGCTCCAATACTTTGGCCACCTGATGTGAAGAGCCAACTCGTTGGGAAAGACCCTGATGCTGGGAAGGATTGATGGCAGGAGGAGAAGGGGGCAACAGAGGATGAGATGGGTGGATGGCATCACTGACTCAATGGACGTGAGTTTGAACAAACTTTGGGAGATGGTGAAGGACAGGGGAGCCTGGCCCGCTGCCGTCCATGTGGTCGCAAAGAGTCGGACAACGCTGAGCCACTAAACAACAATTCTTAGAAATAAGAAAAGGTGAATCACATGTATTGGGGCCTTTGAAGGGCTCATGCATTTCTCATAAGCAGTTTGACGTATGCTTGCAGGTAGTCAGTGATTGGAAATCCAGCGCTGTCACATTGGTGACTGCAGGCAGGTCTCATGGACCTGTGGCTCGTATTTTGAGCAGGCGTCAGCTGGCCTCTTTCTGTCTGAGCGCCCTCTGTCCTCCTCCCAGCGTTAGGTCGCAGTGTGAATAGTGACACGCGACCTCTCTAGGCAGCTTTTAACCAGTGCGTTGGAGTTTGGAGTGTGTGATTTGCTGGTCCATTTGAACGCATAGACCTCTAGACGTCTTCTGATTCGGGATTTAACCTGCTCTTGCGCTGGCGGCGGCACACAGCTGCGGCTGGCAGATTATCCGAGTGAGCTCTGCAGCTCAGTTTCCAGGTGCTGCCCTTGGTCTCCTGAGAGTCAGACCCCACGTCCACCCTTCACTGCAGCCGCGTCCCTCCACTGAGAGGACGCACACTGTTGCTTCCGGTGGAGCTTCGTTCTTGTCTCGGCAGGTTAGCAAAAGTGATGAGTAATCGAAAAACAGAACTGTTGGTGGCGATTGCAGAGATGAGAAGGTGTAGGACTGTGACCCGGACTGGTCAGGTGAAGCACACGGGGTGCAGGCTGGAGAGGGAAGGGCTTGGGACCCCATCCATGAGGGTGGGCTTTGACCATCCCCTGCCGCTCTCCCCCGCCACCCCGAGTCCTCCTGCGGTGTCTGGGAAGAGAGCACGCTCATCACCTCCGGAGCCAAATGTCGCATCCCGTCTGTAGGACTTACTGTAAGATCAGCTTGATCGTGCACTTTAACCAGGCATGTCTGGTTTGAGTAACCTGATCCTGTTGTCCAGAGCCAGAAATGATGAGTATTGACATTTCAACACATTATGGGAAATCAGGTTTTTAAAACTGATGTTAATGGTTGGGTATTGTTTTCCCTGGTCTTAATCCTAGAAAACGTCAAATGGAAATGCAAATCTGTATTGCACAGACCTAACATTTTAAACTGGAAATATTCCAGTGACTGTTGTATCTGTTCACTTTCAGAGAGTGGACGTCAAACTTTAATTACAGTAAATAGAATGGCAGTTTTAATTGGCTTACGGTATTTTTCAAACAAACATTTTTTCCTGAAGAGAAAAAAATCTGGATGCTGACGGTTAGGTTCCTATCATGGAAATAGTACAGATCATTTATTGCACATATTTGGAATTTATTCAGACTCTACTGTTTTTTTTCTGCAAAAATAAGACAAATGCAGTGGAATTTCCTGTCTAACGTTTATCTAAACTCCTAAGTTTAATTTGCTTTGATACTTTTTTTCAGTTGAATTCTTTTGAGCAAAGAGAAGAGTTTTTCTTTAAGTAAAAATAATTGTGGAGTTCTGTATGTTTGTCTTCTACTGTATTCAAAGCAGTCTTTCATAGAATGGTTTTAACTGTTGGATTCATTGTAAGAAGCACTTACATTTAGCCAAAATGATGGGAATTAAATAGTCTCTTCATAGGTGAGTGAAGACAGTTTGGCGCTATTAAGAGAAACTTAAGGAAACTTTGTGTCTAAAAGATACAGGCTTGCGTCTGGTGATGAACAGGTTAAGGAGAAGGGAGCGGGCAGGAATGTGGAGAAGGGTCTCTTCGATTGGAAGCGGGGCAGACAGCAGCACCGTCATGCCTCCTGGGCCTGCTCGCCGCGCCCCCCACGACGCCTGGCCCCTCGCCCTTCCGCGTCTCCCGTGTTGTCTTGCCCCGCTGAAATGCCGCTGTCCACTAGCATCGCAGCCTCTCCAGCCTTTGGCACGCGCACAGACAGACACGCACGCACGCCTCTCTCCCCCAGCGGAAACCCACTCCTGTCATCAGGTCCCCGTCGACGCGGCCTCAAGTCTGCTCAGAGCCCACGGCCAAGGTCAGGGCGTCCCGCCCTGCTTCCTGCCCTCCCCAGGGTGTCTCACCCGCCCTTCTGCTCAGTGCAGAGGCATCTGTTTTCTCAGTGAATTTGGAGGAGATTAAACGAGGACTTCCAGAAAGCCCCTCTACCAGCTCACTGTTCATCTGGATCTGGGCCCATGGGTTTGACTGCCTGTCCACTGACCATGGGTGAGCTGTGCGCCTGGGAAAGGTGCCCTCTGTCCGCTCAGTCCCACCCTGCCCCGGAACCCCACCATCAGCCTGCGAGCCCCAGCGCATCCCCTAAGAGGGCTCTCCTGATCCTGTGTCTCCTGTAGCTGTTGCCCAGTTGCCTTCAGCGCCTGACTGCAGAGTCCCTCACGGGAGCGAGCCTGTGCTCCCTGCCTCCCCCCATCCTCTGTCCACGGGGCTTTTGACCCTGCCAGGGCTGCTGACCTGCTGCGGTCCCGGCCACCGGTGGCCTCCACTTCAGCAGACGCGCTACTGAGCAGTGAGCTGACTCCTCCTCCTGGCACCCGTTGGCCCTGGGGCTGCCCCTCCCAGGGCTCCTGACGCCCGAGATGGTCCCCTTCCCTCCTGGCCTCCCCCAGCCTCCCTGGCCGGCGCCTCTCACTTCCCAGCCACTTGGCAGCGACTCCTCGCTGGGCTCAAACCTCGGCTCTTCTTGCCCACACTCAGCGCCTTGCTGCTCCGTCTCATCTTGGCCTGTGTGCCCTAGGACTCCAGACTGGGAGGCTCTGGACTGGACACGGCCGCTTGAAGGCCCGAGTACTGTACGGTTAGTGCTCCCTCCAAAGCCTGCTCTTCCTGTAGACATCCCCCCCTTGGAGTTCAGCGCCTGCCTCCTTCCCTCGCTCTTGGGGGCCGTGGAGAGGAGACCTAGTCCCTGTGGCTCCCCTCCCTGCCCACTTCCCAGCCGTGATGCCCAGTGCCCGTGCCGTGTGGGCAGTCTGTCCGGTGTGAGGACACACTGGATTGCTTCTCCCCAGCAGGACTGGAGCTTTGCGTTTGCCAGCCCGTGCTGAAATCCTGACGTGAAGGGCTGTTCATGTTCTGTAGCTGATCGATGCTCTTAGAAGCCTCCTTGTCTCCAAAGAGTTCTGTGTGTGCGCGCCTGCGCACGTGCGTAAATTGTGATAAAATACATGCAACGTGATTTTAACATTTTAACCAGTTTATTGAATGACTGGGTGGCTTCATTGGAGTCAGGCTAAGAGATGGCCTTGGGGTGCCATCAGCCTTTTCCCAGAGGAACACTCCAAAGCCTGGTGGCCTTGTAGACCTCACCTTTTTTCTTTGCTCTCCCCAGTGTTTCTAGGTCACTTCTCTGTGTGTCGTTTAAGAATCTCTTCATCCACTTTGTTGTTAGGATTTACGTTTAGGAAAGTATCTCAGACTTCGCTGGGTCTGGAGAAGGCAGGCTTGGATTCCGGCTTCTCCCCTGGCACGGGCCTGCCAGGTGGAGGCGGGGGCTGCAGGCTGGCTTCAGTGGTGGTGGTCTGTGTCGTCTTGGGGTCAGTGGACCCCCTCTTCTCTGGGGGGCAGGGAGAGCCTTCGTGTGGAGCCTGGAGAAGCCTGACAGGGTCAGTCTTCAGATTCTCACTCTTTTTAAATTTGTGTTTACGTTTAGTTACTTACTCATTTAACTGTTTTCTAGGAGTTTGCAGCACTTACTAAAGAACTAAATGTATGCAGGGAGCAGCTTCTTGAAAGAGAAGAAGAAATCGCTGAGCTGAAAGCGGAAAGGAACAACACCAGGGTCAGTAGGGGGATTCTCACGCATGGACGTTCGCCCCGCGGGGGTCAGTGCCGGGCTCTGTGCTGCTGTCTTTAAACTCTGTCTGGCTTTAACCCATTTTCCACATTTTCCCACTGACCAGACCGGGGTGGATCAGTTTGGGGTTCTCATACCTTGTTTCAAATCTATGATGAGAGCTAATGTGATTTTAGTACATTTGAGGGGGTTTCTCGTAACTTACATTTTTGTCCATGCTTCGCTTCGTGTGGGATCTTAGTTCCCCGACTGGGATGAAACCCATGACCCCTGCAGAAGTGTGGAGCGCTAGCTCCTGGGCCCCCAGGGAAGCCCAGGCTAACTGTAGACCGCGCTGGTGGGACTCCGCCGTGCCTTTGCACAGTCTGGCCTCGGCGAGAGGCGAGAGGAGTCTGCGCCCTGAGTCCCGGCGTGGGGCTGAAGGTGCCCCTTTGGCCCCGCCCTGCAGCTGCTGCTGGAGCACCTGGAGTGCCTGGTCTCGCGGCACGAGCGGTCCCTGCGGATGACGGTGGTCAAGCGGCAGGCGCAGTCCCCGGCCGGCGTGTCCAGCGAGGTGGAGGTGCTCAAGGCGCTGAAGTCGCTGTTCGAGCACCACAAGGCCCTGGACGAGAAGGTACCAGCCTCCCAGCCCTCCTGCATTTGTGCACGTGCTGCCTTGTCAGGTGGATGACGCACGTGTTTGTGTGACTAGTTGACTTTTGAGCGTCTTGTATTCTTGTAAATACGTTTTTTCTGTAAGAAGCCAGAGTTTTACATGGTTAAAAAGCGCTGCCTGCGTCCATGCTCAGTCATGGCCGAGTCTTTGCAACCTGTGGACTGTAGCCCACCACGCTCCTCTCTTCACGGGGCTTCCCAGGCAAGAATACTGGAGTCGGGGGCCGTCTTCTACTCCGGGGCACCTTCCTGACCCAGGAATCGAACCTGCCCTCTTGCATTGGCAGGCGGATTCTTTACCACTGAGCCGCCTGGAAAGCCCCCAATTAAAAAGTATTAGTTGGCATAAATATTTCAAGATTTATTATATTCTGTATATCAATTTGCAGTTAAAAACTGGGTAATAAAATTAATTTAGGATAACACTTTGTTCTCTCAGACTTATAATTGAAAGCTGTTAACAAGCAGATTTTCTTGACGTTAAGATTGATGAGAGGCATTAAATGTGTTACAGTAGCCATGTATCAGGGTGAGTGCCCAGTGAGGAGTGTGCCAGCGTGTCTACACACTCCGGCACACGGTGACTCGGCCCCTCTTGTTTCAGGTGAGAGAGCGGTTGCGCGTAGCGCTCGAAAGGTGTAGTCTGCTAGAAGAGGAATTAGGCGCCACACACAAAGAGGTGAGCTTGGCGCGCTCCTGTGATTTCGGCTAAGGTTTTGTCATTTCCATCCCTTCACTATAAAGAGTGGCGGCTGTAGCGGCGGGCATCGGACGTCACTGGTCCTTCTGGTTGAGGACCCGCCCACCTGGGTCATTTTGATGACTAGTAAGCTGCCTTGTGGCTCAGCGCTGCAGGATCCCTTCGGTGCCCCCTTGTCCAGGAGAAGACAGGTTCCGACTCTGGTCGCCTGGCCCCGTCCGGGGGGGCAGCATCACCACGTGGGCATTTTCTTCTTATGTTGTGCTTTCAGTTTAGAGTTGAGTTTTTCCAAGTGGAGTTTTGCTGTGTTTACTCATTTCTTTACTCTCCTTCAATTTTTTGGTTTCAGCTGATGATTCTTAAAGAGCAGAATAACCAGAAAAAGGTACTAACGGACGGGGTAATTGACGTAAACCACGAGCAGGAAAGCACGCCGAGCGCCAATGGACAGGCAAGTCCTCGGTCTCGCGCTCTGTCTAGTTCTCGTCTTACCGTCCAGTCTGTGCGGGGCTGTTGGGAACCTCTCACCAACGCGCCATGTAGGTCGGAGCGGCTGTGAGGGTCCTGTGAGCTCACAGAGCGCAGTGTGGACCTCACCGATGGCCCAGAGTGCTGTGTCCCCTCCCTCCCGAAACACGGCCGCCTAAGGCTTCCTTCCCTCCTTAGAGATCGTCCGACGGCTCTCTGAGCCACGAGGAAGACCTGGCCAAGGTGATGGAGCTCCAGGAAGTCATCGACAAGCAGTCGCGGGAGCAGAGCCAGATGAAGGAGCGCCTGGCAGCCCTCTCCGCCCACGTGACGGAGCTGGAGGAGGACCTGGACACGGCCCGGAAGGACCTCATCAAGTCCGAGGAAGTGAACACGAAACTGCAGCGGGACGTCCGCGAAGTGAGTGACGCGGCCGCGCCTGTTGTCCGGCGGCGGACTGTGGGCCCCTCTTTCTCCTGGGGAGCTCAGCCTTGGGATGGCCCCATGAGCAAGAGCAGGGCACTGGCAGGACCGTGGCTGGCTGCCTCCCCGCCTCTGTGTCGCGGGCTCTGGGGTAGAAGAGGCCTGGTCCAGGCAGTCCGTTGGCAGTGGACCGACACGAGGGTGGCCCTGGCGCTGTGCTGCGCCCTGGGTGTGGCCTCTGCATTCCTACGAGTTCTAGGTGGCCCAGTGTGCTCCTTTTTAAAAATTCATCCATCCATCCATTCAGTTATTGGCGTATAGTTGCTTTACACTGCTGTGTCAATTGCTGCTGTACAGCAAAGTGAATCAGCAGTGTGTGTGTGTATACACACACACACAC